>JANIIA010000005.1:66883526-66895058 GCA_027478495.1 Erythroxylum alaternifolium
ATTATATTATCTTTCATTCTCATTAATGCAACAAACCAAACAACATTATTGGTATTAATACAGAAACTCAAGTTACAGACCAAACATCATTTTTTTATTTTTCATACCCATCCCCATCCCTTTATACTATTATACCCATATCCATAGTCAACCCCGTGCTCAAACCAAACGCTTAGTAAGTCTAATTGTCTGCTCCAAGGTCTCCTGTCTTGGATGTTCTCAAAATCAAGGTCAATGGATTTGACAGTTTTGACTAACACCAGATCATCAGCATCCCACTTATGACAGGAAAAATTAGTTATTCTTATAAGAGTTACTTCTAATATATCCCCTAAGATTTCTCACAAATAAAAATTTCACATTCATGCGCCCACGAGACAATGACTAGCTTTCCATTAATTTCTTCCTTCTTCATACATGTGTAGAACATCCCGACAAGCTCATCGCATACTGTCTCATATAATTTCAGAAAATTTCCCAACCAATGGCATCAAAGTAAGGAGAGATTGGCATACCTATGTCATCACACATCATATGAAGCAAGATCTGTCCAGCAACTACCTTTCTTTTCTTAACTATTTAACCAATTATAAGAAGGATTTGATGAAAATTATGATAAAGCAAACATACGCAAGAGGTGGTGAATTGTGTGTAAAAAAAATTCGCAAGCTAATTCAATTCGTATAATAAACAGATCCTAATTAACGAATAAAAGCAGAAGGAGCTTGTCAGACAATAAAGTCCTTTAAACGACAAAAGCTTGTTAGGAGATAAGACAAGCTCCTTTCGTTTAAGTAGGGTCTTGTCTGAAAAGAACCTCTTGCAAGTTAAAAACATAAGAAGCCTCTTATAAAAGTGAAGGAGTTTCTTGCTAAAAAGAATACACACACAACAAATACGCAGTCGATTTATACTGGTTCAGCTTATAACTTAAACCTACGTCCAATTCTCAAGTATCCAACTTGAGTGTTTCATTATAAAAACTCAAGCCACGTCAACATTGTTGACGAGAATACTAACGTCAATTTAGAATTGAAAAAATTAAAAGTTTGAGTATTTAATTGTCACATTTTTTAGTTCGGACTATAATTACCAAATTGAGTAAAGTTTGAGATTTTTTTCAATTAACCATTAATAATAAATTTAATAAAAATCAATTGTTTTTATTTAATTTTACAATTATACAAAGTTTGTATCAAGTTGAAAAATATAATTGTCCTCTCAATATTTAAATAATTTTATACAAAAATTAATATCATTATGAACATAATTATAAACTTTTAATTTTAAAAATAAATATGAATGATAATTGTCTTAAAACTAGATTTGATGTATCTAATAACATTTTTTAAATTGACATTGAATTGAGTGATATTTAAATAATTCTTTTTTATGTTAATTTAAATAGCTTCACCCATATCTAATTCAAATAATAAAATAATTTGAAATTTAATTAAAATTTAAGTGAAAATAATATTATTTTTAATATTTTAAGTAAATTAATTCAAATTATTAGGTTGATTTGGTACAAAATAAATGAGTTGACTAGGACGGTTTCCTTCAAGTTAACAGGTTAAACTCGGGTTGACTGGACTATAGAGTTAGAATTTTCTTTAAGAGTTAGGCATCAATCTGCGCCTGGGCTCAGGCTGCTCAGGTTCAGCCTAACCTGAGGCCTGACTTTTACAAGCAAAACGACTTTATTTGCTAAGAAAGAAAAACCTAATTTTGCATTTTTAATAAAAAAATTGGGCAAAAATTTAGAACGAACTTGGACTCAGGCCACCTTAGGCCTGATTAGGCTAAGGCTTGTGTCTTGACGGTCGCGCCCGACCCAGCTCAATTCAAAGGCACCAACAATTAAGAGTTCAGAAACAGACGTTTACATTTATAGAGAGTCACACGCGGAATCTTCTCCCAAAGGTTTTTTTACTTTATTTTGAACCGCCGCTTCACTATAATTCAAACATCCTTCTTCCCTCGCTAGTCGCTAATTGAAGAAAAACAAATTACCGAAAACGAAATTCCACAATTTTCATTCGTTTGCTTATCACTCTCTAGATTACTTCTGTAATCTTAAGGTGTAGCCTTCGAATTTCAATTGCAACTGCTCGATTGGCTGCTATAATTCTCGGGAAGAATGAATGAATCGGTTGAGAATTTCGGTTTCGATATTAGCAGAAGGCTGAGTCTCATTGACGTCTCCTTTGAGGACGATTGCCTTCTTTATGCTTCTCCTTCTCCTGATCTTCAGATTCGCCAAGTTTCAGGTTCTCCTTTGATGTCTTTCCCGCTCAGTTTGACGCTTATCGCTGTAAATGAGCTTTGGAATATGTTTTCTTTCTTGTTTCCGATCAAGCTTTCTTTGTGACGTTCACTTATCTCTCTTGTTTAAAAGAAGTATTTTAAGATCAAGATTATGATGTTTAATGGAAGAAATGAGACGCAGATCAGTAAAAGTTTATAGGATTGCAGTTTTGGGAGTTTTGACATAGTTCCTCTGTCTAAAACTGCCATTGAAAAAAGTGAACACTGGTGAATTAAATTCAATTCTTTAATTAGAATCGTGTGATTGTTGTGGTCAGATACGTCCACTGAAGTTGGCAAAGAAGTATGCAAACCGGTCCAATCATCCGAATCAGAAGGAGCTGCAAAAAGTGGAAGATACAACTTGAGAACAAGCCTAGCCTGGGACAATGCATTCTTCACAAGTGCAGGTATTCTTCGAGAGCCTGTGGAAGTTTGAGTTTCTCTTTTCGACTTCCAGTTCGTCCAAAAAATTCAATGAATTCATATTCGGTCTCTACACGTGGCAGTTTTAATGTTTTTTCTTGTCTCCATTTTGTATGAATTATAGTATTCTAGTTAGATAATATTCTGGTGTAATTAGGTGTTCTGGAACCAGAGGAGTTGTCTACCATGATTACAGGGAATGAGAAAGGCAGAAAACATATGCTGCCTGGAATTGAAGAGGATGTGCAGAAATCTAGCGAGTCCGTATGTACATTAGCAAGTGACAATTTGACGATTGATACTCTTAATGTTGACTTGTTTGGAGATATTAGAGCTTCTATACAGAAGTCCGGTAGAGCGCTGAATCTGGTGAATTCAACCAATGAAGTGCAAAGTGGAATAAAAGATAACCGAACTGCCAAGTGTATGTATGCATTTTTTGTAAACATGGCATAGAAAGTATAGTGTTTATTTTGCATCCCTCATATCATCAAACTTCTGCCACCATGGTAAATCAATCCTACTTATAGGACCATTGTTATTTCATCATCAATCATTTTCTACCCACCTTGTTCCTATTCATTATATTCTATTCGCCATCACTCTGACCTAATACTTCTACTTCAATTCCCCTCTAGCCACCAGTATGCTGCTGTTTTTTATAGCTGTCAGATTTTAATGTCGGACAAACTTGATCGACAGAATGAAATTTGAATTCTTGAGTCGGATATGTGGTGGAGATAATGTTGTACAGTTACTCCAGTCGTACTCTTAGGGAAATTATCTTATATTCTTTAAAGTGTACAATTAGGTTAAGGATGGAGTACCGTCTACTTGTCATACTCTACGTCCTGGGTTAATGTGATATAGGATTTTACTCTTTTTTAAGTTTCTTTCCACAGACAAAGAAACTGAAATTTTATTGAGAGCTTAGTTCTTCATTCTAAGATTATATTCTTTTTGGTTCCAAGTTCAGATTTGTCGGCTGCTCTGTTCACTAATCACTAGGTTGGGAGATCTAACTTAATTTATGACGTGCAAATTTGCTTATTGAGGTCACTTTTTAACTGAGAACTCTATTTCAGCTGCAGAAAAAGAGGATGCTACATCTCAAATCAAGGTAAGTTCTATGGTTGGTATCCCAAAGTCATCATTAACTAGTTTCTGTGGCTTAGACTACGTGATTGTCAATCTCAGCTAAATACTAAAGCTGCTCTGGAGAAGCCAAATGTTATGCAGGGATCTGGGAGAACATTAAAGCAGGTCTCTGTCTGTCTCAATAAAGTCAAGAGAATTTGTTGATTATATGCTGCTTTTAAAGGAATATTATTTAATTAGAGTCCATTTAATTGAAAAGTAGAGAATATGCATTATATAATGTGTTTCATTATACATAAAGATTTGACAAATGATATGCTGTTAAAATAATGCTGCTTCAATACGTTCTGTTGCTGTACATGGACAGTCAACTTCATTCATAAATAAACCACCAAAGGTTGTTGGAAGAGTCGGTCCAATCTCGACGTCAGCATCCAAAAGAATTTCAGTGGGTGCAAACCGTAATATGGAGAATGGCATTGCCAACGTATCGCCTGTAACTTCAAACAATGAGAAAAGAGCAACTGGTAATTCAGATCATGCAAAAGTTCCAATTGGTAACTGAAACATCGTCTTTAGATTTACGACTTTTGCATCCAATGATAATGCTTGACATCACATTGTTGCAGGTAGATGTGTGAAATTTTCTGCTTCGGGCAGTTCAAGGAATAATGCATCTAGGTCCAAGCTACCTTCGAAACCTTCTTGTTCTTCAGTGGCAACAAAGACGCAGATAATAACGCCTGCTTCCTCTGTGGACAGCTCCGAAAATTTGTCATCAGATGATATTAATAGTGTGTCATCAGATTCTATGAAAAGAAAAGTCTATACCAAAGCGGGGAAGGATCATGCTACCCCTGGTTCAACCATAAAAAGAGCAGTGAGAATCTTATCAAGGAATGGCCATCAGTCAACCAATTCAAATATCTCACCTTGTTTGGAACATACAAACAAGCTCCCTTCTAGCATATCGCCTGCCAGCTCTGTCAGCGAATGGTCTGCAGAGTCACTCTCGCCCACTTCTACTCGTAACAAAGGCTCTAACCACGCAAGTCCTAGCTTTGATACTTCGGACGATAGTGATGCCAACCAAGTTCTGGATTCTCAGAACCATTCTCATGAAAATTGGTCAACCGGACATTGTTCTCAACGTACTGGATCCACCGGTGAAGCTGTAAAGAAAGTTCAAAGAGGGACAGTAGGTATAAGTGCACCTTTGGGTACAGAATCCGTAAAACGTTCAGGGCTTCGGAAGCCATCACCAAAAATTGGTTTCTTTGATGGGGTGAGTGATAATTTCTACTATATTACTATTGTGCCTAGTTAACAAATGATTTTAAGGTAAGTTTTAATACGAAGAAGGTACTTGATGACATATTGGAACCAGTAGATTAAGATATTTATCTATTCAGCCTATTTAATCAAAAGCATCTCTTTTATTTCCACTTGTATAAAATTTTGGTCATACTGGGCAAGTATACCCTAACGATTACTTTGATGATGTGTAGGTGAGAACTGCAGCTGCACGATCTCCTAATGAAAGTACACAACCTCGTCTAGCTTTACCGATTGCCTTACCTAAAATTAAAGCTGGAACTGGAAGTGTTAGCCCACAAGAGTCACAATTACCAAGCGTTGGAAAGTCTCAACCTGCTGGAGAATCATTTAATTGTGTTGGAAAACAAAGGACCCCATCTGTTTTGAAGGAGAAAGTAAGTGATGATACTGGTAGTCTGGTACTGTTAAAGGAACAAAGATTGATCCCTCTTAAAACACCTCAAAGTGCTCTTAGCCCAAGTACCAATTCCAATGTTGAAAAATCAGATTCGTCAGAAGTGGCAAAATTCACGTCAGAAGTGCTTTGAATTCTTCTAATTTCCATGAAACGGGAAAGACTACTTCTGAAGTACTTGGTATGATCCAACAATTTGAGTTTCAGGACATTCATGAGGAGGTGAATAGCGCAACTGTTGGTAAATCCCTTCTTTCATTCCATTAACATCAGCAGAGAACTGCACTATAGTAAGGAACTATAGTATCAACGTAGAAGCAGATGTCTGATAAATATTCAAGTGCCAAATATGCGGTATAGGTCAACAACTGAGGATTGATAAAGATGTTCACTATGGTGTGATTAAAGGTCAACAACTGAGGATTGATAAAGATGTTCACTATGGTGTGATTAAACCGATTTTAAAGTGCTGTGTGGTATTTATTAGAAAAAACTGTCTTCTTTTAATTGTTTACTGAGATTATTCAGGCTTATACGTATAGAAAGCATGGATTTTGATTATGTTTTACAACAATACAACTCATTTTAGTAACAGTTCCATCCGGTATAGTATTCAAAACTCTGCCCAGTACACGATACATACATCGAGTCCTCAACTCATGTCAACTTCTCAAGCAACTTAGATCCCCAAAGTGCTGATAAATTGGAAATTTTGATGGGAAATCTCCCACGAACAGAGCACTAATGGCTATATGAATCCCTTTTACTTTCAACTTGTTCGCAAATCAATTGTTTTAATTAGTCCCACATGAAACAGAATCAGAATAATACCCCACAGATCAAATCAAGCCGAATCATGCATTTCCCGAGTAAGAATTCTAAACAAGAGCAATATCAACATTATCTATTCTTATCTAGCGTGACCCTATGCTCGAAATTGTTCCCAAATACCATGATTGTATTAATGGCATTATACACTGTTGCAATCTTATGGTCAGCCTCAAGCATGGCAAGCAGTTTAAGTCATCTACGTTTCTTATAAGCTATCAATCAAAACTCAAATAACCCAAGTGTGAATTTGAATCCAGGATTTCAATATGATATATAGTGTGAAAAAAAATGACTGTTGCATAGATCCGCTCAACAAAAATGGTGAATCCAAAATCTTTAGGAAGATTAACAAATGAAGTATAAAAGAGACAATTAGCTCCCCATCCAAAATTAAGATCTTGGCTTCTCCTTTTTCTCCTTGAAAAGTGCCAGGAGGGAGACACCAGAAACCTTCACAACTTTGAATCTGACACCAGGAATATCACCAACAGCATGGCCCTTACGTCCAAATCCAGCAATCAACACTTCGTCCTGCAACCATACACCAATTTCCATTATCGCTTAATGCAATGCATGACAAAACAATGAATATCAACACAAATAACCTACACAAGCTGAACACTCACGTTCTCTTCAATGAAGTTCAAGCAACCATCATTTGGAACAAAGGCAGCAATCTTCTTCCCATTTTTAATTAGCTGAACCCTAGCACATTTACGAATAGCAGAGTTTGGCTGCTTGGCTTCAATACCTCTGCAAAAGAAGATTACCAATTAAATCTCTGTTTAACTCTGTAAGGATGATAGCATAAAGAATATAAGAATGTACTAATCATCATGTAGTGTCTTACATCTTCTCAAGAACAATTCCTTTGGCATGGGAGGATCCTTGAAATGGCTTTTTCCATTCATTCCCAAGATGGGATTTCTTGTATGACTTGTCAGCCCACCTTTGCCTTCTTCGGTGGGACTTCAGCTTGCGACCAGCTCCCATACCGCGTGTCTTCCTACAGGGTCATATGCATCGTTAAATACATTCAACACAGATAATATGACCATATCTGATATCTCCAGTTAAACGAACTTAATAGAGAACAAATAACAGCTTGGTAGCTGAATGACATAGGTAAGCAGGGTATATGTCCATATACAGCATAGCACAATCAACAACCGGAAAACGAACCCAAAAGGATTAAAATGCAAACCCATATTGGAGGTTGAATGAACACCGCGATTTAATACTCAATTTTTTAACTTCTCAAAACAGCTTAATCTACCCCAAGCAAATATTCAAGATTCCTGTGTTATTGACAAGCTAACAAGCTGATATCTTCAGTGTTCAAACAAAAGCTAACCTCCCATAAACGAGAGTGTTAAGTAGAACGGGAAATCCCAGTCAGAATAAAGATAGCAGCAACTTAGCACGGTACCGCCATTGAAAGACAGTACGATCTAACAAGCGAACTTTCGGTAACTTTCATGCATCAATAGCTTTCATATCAAACAAACAACAAAAAGAAAACCAAACAAAGTCTTAACAACAGAAAGAAGGAAGAGTAGAGAGAGAAAGTACCCCATGGCTGCAAACGTAAAACCCTTCGACGGCTACGAGAGATTGGAGACGAAGGGTATAGCCCTACCCTGAAACAATGCTTATTTATAAATATATGAAAAGTGGGTTGGCCCAATAGAAAGTCTTGTTGGGTCGGGTTAGACAAACCAAAAATTATATTTTAAATTCGAACTTTTATCTAAATTTAATTGTTGTTAAAATAAAAACATTAATAAATAAATTTTGATACTGCACATTAATATTTTTACAAATAAGTTATTATTTTTAAATAATATTAATTAATAATAATACATAAAAATTAACTTGTCACATATTTTTAAAAAATTTAAATTCTATGCTAACAAAATTAATCATAGGAATTGACAATAAAAAATTAAATTATTTAAAAATTTAACTAGAAATTTTCAATCATATGCTTTTAATATAATTTCAACCATTCGTTACAAAAAATAATTAAATATCAATTATTAAACATGTAAATATAGATTTTCTATTTCTTGAAATTTTATTATTGCCAGGTTAAAAGACTTTTTGCACAAAAAAACCTTTTTAATTATTAATTTTGAATTTCAAAGCTTATCTTATATATAAAAATGTTAACTTATAACTTAAAAGACAATTAATTATCGCTTTCACTTACACATTTGTTTGATTGAAATTTTGTTATCAGTATACAAGAGCATATTGTCATACAAATTTTGGAAATATACAACATCTCGCTTAATAAATCAATTCTTAAATAACTGTTTCATATTTATAGTGCCTTTAACATAGAAAGAGGGCCCTTTGGTAGAACGTAACAGGAGCCTTAGTTACGTATCTTGAATTGAACATGAAAAGGAAGAAACAAAAAAATGCAGAAAATACCTGATTTTGATTATGTGACTTCAAATGAACTTTTCAAAATTGAAACTAGTGCGAATCCACTGAGGCCTTCACTAGAGTCGATCCCTAAGATATCGTTAAGGCCTTTCTATAGCTTTCTCAACACCTGAACCTCCGAATGGGTCAAAATATCCGTATGTTTACAATTTGCTTAAGCAGCTACAGTGGACCTTAACTTTATATATATATATATATATATATATCATTTATATCGTGCCTCTCCATTACAAGCTTAATACAGGTCCAGTCCACAGTGACTAAGGTTGATTTCCCTCACTGAAATTTAGCCCACTAATCTAGATCTTTTATTGAACCATTTTATTATCTTTATCCAAATCAAACTCGATTAGCTTAATAGATGATTTATTAAAATCATTAAAATGTAATTAATTGTTGTCTAACCCATAGGAAAATATCTAACATTCTCCCCCCTTTAACAATAATTAATTACAGTAGTTGTTGTAAATGTAAAAATAGTTTAAAATACGGTTAAGCCAATCATTGTATAAGTCGACCAAGTTTAAAAAAATTATTTGATCCAAAGATAATACAAGTCCATCATTCTGTCTCGTAAGGCTTTTAATAGTGAAAAATATCAAATACATGTGTTATGTGTGACACAAATTCAATACAATCATGCATATTTAATACCTCATTAATATGAATGAGAAATGAACTGTAGCAAACTAGGAAGATACTTGTATGATCTGAAATGTATCATCTTTCCGTTTATAGGTCTTAATTTCTTTGAACTTTATGCTAAACTGTACTAGAGAAATTTGTTTTCCCTCACTAAATGCTTACCGGCATTACAGAAATCTTTATTTCTCCCAGTAACTGTATTAGAGAAAACCTATTTTATCTCACTGAATGCTAAACTGCATTAGGGAAAACTTTTATAGGATTAAACACTTATATAACCTTATGTCGTGTCAAATCCATGGATATACATATACATTTATATGTGTTCTGATGACATAGAATCAAGGTCAATATGTATATATGCCCAATGACTTTTACAATACTTAAGATTGACACAGTTCTTAAGACTTTTACCTGTATTATGATAATGTATAATAACACGTATGGTTGCAGATAAATGATGATCTTCTTTATTTATTGCTAAACAACCATACTGTCATAATCCATGAAAACACATAAATATATAAAGAGCAAACATAATGATCCCTAATTAATAGTGTCTAAGGACTTCAACACACCCATATTGTATACATGTCTCTCAAAAACATGAGGGCAAAGTCCTTTAATGAAAGGATTAGCAAGCATCTCTTTAGTCCTCAAATGCTCCACCTCATTGTCACCTTTTTGCATCAACTCCTTGATGGTCAAATAATTGAACTCCAAATGCTTAGACCCTGTGATGTTCTTATTGTTGTTACTAAATAACACAGTAGAAAGATTATCACAATATAGTTGAATGTGTCTAGCTACTAAATCAACCACACAGAAATCAAGTTTCTGACCCAAACTACTTATGTAGCAGCCCCATATAATCTAATAAACTCTGCATGCATAGTTGACGAAGTCACCAATGTCTGCTTGACACTCTTCCAGGATACTACACCATCTGCTAACATGAAGATGTAACCTGAAGTGGACTTTCTATCTTCTTGACAAAATTTGAATATGTATACCCCACAAGGTTTAAATTGTTAACCTCTCTAAATGTCAACATATAATTCTTTAGTTCTCTTTAAATATCTCCACACTCATTTAATTACATTCTAGTGGTCTATTCCTAGGTTAGCCGAATATCTACCCAATAGTTTAACAAAGTCTAGTTCACACTTGGGAATACATCAGGCTACCATCTGCACTAAAATAAGACACGTTCTTCATAACCTCTCTCTCTAACCTATTCTTTTAATACTGTCGGTGAGAGATAGATGCTACAACAGATTTACAGTAAGTCATATTAAACCTTTGCAGTACTCACTCAATGATGCACTATGCGAGAGGCCTAAGGAGTGTTGAAATCTGTCCTGATGAATCTGAATACTTAGGACAAAAATGTTTCATCAAGGTCTTTCATGGAAAAATGCTTAGCCAAAAGTTGCTTCACCTTATGAAATATGGTCAAGTCATTTGATACAAGCAAGACATCTACATATAACAATAAAAAGATAACTTTGTTCCCCCTGACCTTATAGTATAAGCATCTTTCAACTTTATTTTTCACAAAGAAGAAAGAGGCCACAACCTCATCAAACTTAAGGTACTACTTCCTAGAAGCTTGTTTCAAATCATATATTGATTTTCTCAATTTGCAAACCTAATCAGACTTTTCTTGATCCTAAAATCCTTTAGGGCCTGTTTGGTTGGACGTTAATTAATGGAACGGAATAGAACGGAACGGAATGGTTTATAATGGAATGGAATGTAATATAGTGAAAAGTTGTTTGGAAGGGATGAAATGATTTACAATGTAATGTAGTGAAATGTTGTTTGAAAAATGGATGGAATGGAATGTAATGTATAATAAATGGCCATTATATCCCTTATATTAAAATGGTTATGGCAAGAAATGTAATGTTACAATTTTAAAACAGAAAGTATGTCTAATTAAAAAGCCACGGCGGTGACAAATAATATTTTTATATATTTTATATTTTAAAATATCAAAATTTTATTATTTTATAATTAATTAATATACAATTCAT
>JANIIA010000005.1:66903966-66915576 GCA_027478495.1 Erythroxylum alaternifolium
ATTGATTGCAAATGACATTAGGCTAGACCGAGCTATGAAGATAATAGAAAACTATTATAATTTAGAAGCTTAAAAATATATGAACGAGCAGTAGTTCTTTTGCGTTGATAACTACAAGGCACTATCAAAATTTAAAATTTCACTCCAAATTACATATAATACCATAACAAGTTTAACACGTCTTCCTATAATAAGGATACATAAGATCGTTACATCAGAAAACTAAATAAAAAACATTCATACTTGCATAGAGCAAGTTACATCATCCATAACTTCTTTATATTTTTAAATAAAAAGAAAATTCAAATTGGACCTCTTTAAGATATGTTAATAAGTGGTATATTTGATGATATTATTCATGTTCATTAGATCTTTTTAAGTTGGCAAGGCTGTTTGTTATTTTGTTTAATATCTAATTTTGTTTCTCTCGAAATAAAATAACTTCTTTTCTTTAGAATCACTTATTGTGATGATGTAGCAACTTTATACTGGTGAACGAGAGTGGAGACTGCTAAAAACCATAGAAGCAGTAGATTTGACAAAAGATTTAAAAAAAAAAGGTCCAAAAGCGTGAGAAGGGTATTTTAGGTTTCAACGTTATAAAAGAAGACTTGTGCTTTTGGAGTTGAATTCATATGATTCATAGCGCGAATTGAATTTACAAAGGGTGTGAGGTTCAAACCCACACATGAATTCAATTCATGCCTTTTTATTATTCCAAACAGGTGACATTGAATTCAATTCACCATGTTCCAAACTGCACGTAAAACTTAAAAATATTTACGTGATATAAAATCCTCTCCACATAGTATTCAATTAAAATTTGTAATTGCTCATTTTGTGAAGCTGAGTTTTTCTTTTATGAAAGTTGAAATTACGCATTGCCTCTGTAATGTACTTACATCATGGTCTTTAAGATGGGCAAAAATGTAACTTCCTACATTCAATGAAAGCCTGAAAAGGATATGTTGAGATTTGAGAACATGTGTATGAACAAAAAGCAAAGTTCAAATTATATAGAGAGCTCTTCGTCTCTCATCTTTCTTAGTTTCTCACAACTTTTTTCTTGTACTACTGCCAAGGCTTGCTTTAAAAGTAGTTGCGTTGTTGTCTTGACGGCAGATGCTGGGTTTTCTCAGGTTAGACCTTGTTTGTTTTGCTTGTGACAAATAACAATGGCAGTACGGTGGTGATGGAGAAGTAGATTAGAAGAAGAGACGATGGTGTAGAGTCGCCCAAGAGGATAGTCGATGGAGAGGGGTCATCAAAGAGGAGAACTAATGTGTGAGTGGTAGTGAGAGAGAGAGTAGCAAAGTAGGAGCATCAGCGAAGGGAGGGGTTCTAAAGAATTTTTTTTCAGAACAGTCCCTTATTTTTAAAATTTTATAGTACCGGTCGATATTCCATTTAAAATTGGCGATATTTACTAGCACTAACGATCGATACCTTTGAACATAATTTTGTACAATTTTGCGGCAGTTATGGTATTGACCGATACAATACCAAATATATATCACTATTTAGAATGTTTTATTTCATTTTTCTGGAGTTAAACCTTATTTATTACCAATATAATAAATCTAAAAAAATTAAAAACTTTCTTTACGAATTCCCCAGATTTGGAAACTAACCTAAAACGACCTGGGATATCATTATGGGAATTATGAAAATTTGAGTTGTTTTTTGCTAACGTCAGCAGTACTGTGGGCGTGGGTAGTGGATGGCCAGTGCAATGCACACTCCACATTTGATGCACCTTTGGATGCGTCAGGCGCATGTGTTCCATATGCCAAACGAGTACTGACGCGCCTGGAGCCTTGATGACGCGTGTGGCGTAGATACGTTTGGCTCATGTCCTCACTTGCGGGCATCACATATCGGGACAGGGGCTGGAGTGTGCATCTCACGCACCGGTCTCACCACCTCTATTCGGTTACTGTGCACCAGCTGCAACATGCATTGCCGGTGGCACGCGTTAGATGTACCATCTTCATTTGTACACGTGCTCGAGTTCTCCTAACACATGCAAAAAAAGGCTATGTTGGTGAGTTTTGGGTCAATTTTTGGCTCTTTTCAGCTCGTTTTTTAATGCTAACCACATGTAACACATGTTCAAGCATCCATATGCAAGAAAAAATTGAAAAACATATCGTTATTCTCCGAAACCTTTATGGAGAAACAAACTGAAAAAAAAAACTTTTCATTTTTGTCCACCCAATTACGTAACTACTCTGTACCTCGTATAGAACAATCCTTAGTTACGTATCTCAGATCGAACGTGAAAGGAAAAAAAATAAAAAAATGCAGAAAATACCTGATTTCAGTTCCATGACTTCAAACGATCTTTTTCAAGTTGAAATGAGCACGAATCCACCAAAGCCTTCGCAAAAGTTGATCTCTGAGATGTTGTTAAAGCCTTTCTGTAGCTTTCTTAACACGTGAATCTTTAAATGAGTCAGAGTATCCGTATGCTCACGATTTGCTTAAGTAGTTACATGAGACCTTAACCTTATATATATAGCATCCATATTAGGCCTCTCCATCATAGACTCAATACGGGTTCAATCCACACTGACTAGGGTTCTTTTTCCTCACTGGACTTCAACCTGCTAACCCGGATCCTTTATTGTGTCACTTTATTATCTTTAGATTAATCAAACTCAATTAGCCTAACCAATAATTTATTAAAACTATTAGAATGTAATTAACTATTGTCCAATCCATAGGAAAATATCTAACACATTTTGAATATATCTTGATGCAAACCTAAATTTATAATCATCTTCCTTATTTTTGAATCATTTGAATTAAATTAGCTTATTTTTTATAATTTTTCATTATATTGAATTTTCGAGAGGTTAGAGACAAACAGAAAGGAGAATAGTGGCAACCTAGAGAAGTAATATCTACCTTAATGAACTCCATTAGGTTGTAATTAATATTGGTAAAAAAACTTATTCATCTTCTCCTATATTGCTCTCATTTAAATGCGTTACATCCATTTATTCTTGACTTACTAGATCATTAGGATTTAGTATCTCATATAGAAATAAGTTTGGACTATCTTTTCTTTATTTGGAAAATCATTCTTTTAGAATTTGATATCTTATGACTCAAATTTGGTTACTTATTTACTATGTTATTCATCTTTAAATACATATCCCTTACAATGTTCAAAATATCTTTTAAATATACTATTCTTCCCTCTGAGACCTAACTTTTCATACTTAAGAGAGGGATCGCGAATGTACGTAACGCATCTTTTATAATTAAAATATGATAAATCAAGTCTCTTATATCTCCTTAACTAATATTGTGTTTTAATAACTGATTTGATAAGTAATCAATCAAGTACATATTTGGTCATCAATAACACATCACCTAATAAGTGATATGTAAATATGGTTGTTCCATCATAAACCTAATTTAACTAAGAAGAACTCTATTTTTCCTCTTTACTATACCATTTGTTGATGGATTCATATAATAGTCAATTGTCTACCTATTTCTTTTTTTATAATGCAACTTCGTGAATGGATCAAACATGCACTCTTATCTCTGATTATTTCTTAAAGTCATCATCTACTTTATCTAAGTGATTCTTAACTAAATTCATATACTTTTGGTAACAACATAATTCTTTGAACTTTGAGAAATTAAATAAATGTAGCTATATGAGTATAACCTTACTTTTAAAGATACTATTCTTTCCTTTCAGAACTAATTTTTCATATTTAAAGAGAAGGATTATGAATGTAGATAACACATCCCTTAGAATTAAAATATGATAAATTAGGTTTCTAATGTCTTTAAATAATATTGTGTTTTAATAATTGATTTGATAAGTACTCGATCAATTACATATTTTGTCATCAATAACACACATCAATGAATAAGTGATAGACAAATATGTTTGTTCCATCGTAAACTTAATTTTCCCAAAAACAACTCCATTTCGCCTTTTTATAACACCATTTTGTTGATGGATTCATGAAATGGTCAATTGTCTATCTATTTCTTTTTTATCACAAAACTTCTTGAATGGATCAAATAAGCATTTTTATCTCTAATCATTTCTTAAAGTCGTTATTTGCTTTATCTAACTAATTATTAACTAAATTCATATATTTTTGGAAACAATATAATCATTTGAATTTTGAGAAATTAAATAAATATAACTATATGAGTGCAATTATTTATAAAGTTGGTGAAATAAGTACCTTTATGCCTTGCTCTTATGTCCATTAAGCCATGAATATCTTAATAAATTAATTGTAATATCTTAAGGACTATTTATGCCACAATAAATGGTTTTTGTGCCAATTTTTTAGCTAAATAATGTTTATAAATAGACAATTATACTTTATATAGGCCTTCCAAAAGTCCTTATGTGACTAATAAATTTATTCAATTTTTTTAATACGATCAAATCTAACATGTTACGAACTAGCATAGATATATTTAGTTTTCTAATTAATAACATCATCTAGTTCTTATAAAATCTATGCTAATTCAAGGCTAACTAGAAGCATAAAAATTATATCATGTAAGATAAAGGTTCAACCACCATTTATGACTAACTTATAGGAACGTATTCCATGGACATTAGTACTAAGGTCATCTTTATATATTTTTGGCTTGTCCTATTTTTTCTTCTTAGAAAGTCCTTTTCTTTTCCCTTTTTAATTAGCCTTTGCGCTTCTCTAGATCCTAATAATTATGGAAGACTTTCTTTCTATTTTTCAGTTAAATTCACCATAATGCTTCATCTTCTTATTTTCAACTATTTGTGGGCATGACTTATTCACATATACCTTAGTATGTGGCTTAAAAGCCTCGAGAAGTTCATTACGTAATAATAGGTGCCTTGTAGCATTCTTTATCATCTTGATATTCTCTCTTGTGATAGGTGCATTTATGTTTGCTCTTAACTTAATGACAAAGATTGTGTAATGACTCACACTTGTTGCATATTTGACAAGATATAACCATCATCTCTTAATTCACTTGATGTGTTTGATATTAGCTACACATGCCTCAACATTAAATACTCCAAACTCATCTTTTTATTTTTGATTTATTTATTTAGTCTTATATATGCCAAACTTAACAGTGAGTGACTATAATATGATTACTGTGATATTATCATAACTTGCAACTAATAAGGACCGTATGCCCTTAGGATGGTCATATCTCCTGACCTCTCGCATAATATTATCATCTATGCTATGTGAGCCAGAGAGTTTTCCTTTTTACACAAGTCATATGCCTTGTAGTTTTCCTATATTGAACTATATCGTCTTCCTTAGAAATTTTTATGACTTCATATAGTGAGATAAGAGTTTTTCCTTTTCAATAAACATTAAACTTTTCATACGCTAAATTTTAAATTGTCGCCATTCAAACCTCTACTAACTTTTGTGACAACATTTATGGATGCAGTAGTCATCTTCTTTAAAAACATAGTTTCTAAAATAACACATTTATTATGTAATTATTGTTATTTTTAATTAATTTGCTGAAACCTTCTAGATAGAAACTTAATTGTTCTCTCGTTACATATCAAAAGTACTCGCCATTTTCGTCATATGACGTAATCATCCTAATAATGTTCAACAGTAAACTACTGTGAAATATGCTCTTAAACACTTCCTTTTTTATTAAGTATTATATACTAAGCGTGAGCGGAGATGGTCGTCGTCGTGCCTACGTGTCCTAATCCAATGGTTCCAATTTATTCCCATCATCGAACGGCCCCAATATTTCACTCTACTTTCTCGATCCCTCTGGAATCTCCTGAGCTGCATCCATCATCCATGACCATATAGCTTCCTCTTCAAAATCCAGTCCAATCAATGACGCTTCTTTGATATACCAATATATGTATGTTGCATCCATCATCCATGCCCCATATAATCCTCTTCCGCTTGATCTCTGACACCTCGTCTCCGATCTCCAATTGCTTCACTCATTTCCTACATTTGTGGTAGGCTCTCGTGACCTCTCTCCCAACTGACGATTCCAACTCGGTAACTTGGTGAGTCAATTCTCTCAAATCTCCCTTTTCTTGTCTCAATTGGGCATGTTTGAGATCTGGGGCTTTTTGTCCAATTAAGATTTGTTTAGAAGAAGGATATGAATTGTAGATCCCTACATGGATTTGTCACTAGTATTTATGTTTAGTTAATTATAGATTCAAAGGTTAAAGATGGAGTTGGACATTCTTTTCCTTGTTTGCATCTCAGGCCGTTGTCTAGCAATATTTCTTCTTACAAGGTACTTCTTTTTGGTCTTCAAGTTCTGTGCTTGCTCAATACATTGTCCTGTGCTCATCTTTGTTTAGGCTCAATTGCTTGTATGATTTTTTTAATTTTCAGTTTCAATTTTTGTTCCATTATTATTTGTTAGTTTTTGCTTCTTTTTGTCAATATCTAAAATGTTGACATTGTTTTTATCTTTAGAAGTGTAATTTGCAAGATTTTTAGACCAAATATTGTTTTTTGGTTCATCTTTGTAATTGAAGAAGCTTTTGTTTTTATTGCCTAATTTGAAAAGGAAAAGTTTTAAAAGATACAAATATATCGACTTATATGTACAAGTTGTTGATACGTGAAGGGATCTTCAAATGAGTTTATTGATGCCAACATTCAACTTACGCTGGCATTTGTCAAAAAGCTCCAGGAGAAAGGAAACAAGAGCAGGCATTGTGAGAGGCTTTCTTTCCTTCATTGGTTCAATTTTTTTCACTTAAAAATAAGCTATGTAACCTAACAATTTGAATTTCAAGTATTTCCTGATAAGTCAGAAAGGTGAAGAGCTTCTCAACTTTTCAAAACTACCCTTGACTCGGTAACTTAATAATTCAGACTCAATTCTTTCTTGATTCCAATCCATTACTACATTGGCAGCCATTGACTCTTTTGATTTTCTACGTATGGTAAAAGATATTTCATTTTAAGCCTAGAGTTTCATCATGGGTTGACAAAGTGATGAGGTTCAGATGCTTGTTCCTAAATAAGGAAGGGGAAGAGCAATTTCAAACTTAATAGTTACCATTTTGTTAATTCAATTTTGTATTGCCTTTAATTTGGGAAATTAGGGGCATGGTAGAAATTAAGTAGCTTATAGATCTTTCCTGTGACTTATTCAAAATTCTTTTGTGTTATGATCTCGGTATAGATCAAAAACTGGCTTTTCATGTTGCAAATATGTGGAAAATAAGTTGCTAATGGAGTATGTAACATGTCCTACAGATTTTACATTTTATTTTTACATACAGATGGATGGCATAACCATATGTTCTCTTGATGATGTCCCTAGCAGTGCGCTTACATCATTTTCAAGTCTATAAGGAACACCGTAGATTTTGATTTTGGAGATGATAATGAAGGTTAGTTTTTTAACCCCAGCCCTTCTTTTTAACTTTGAGGTTGAAACATTATGGTATGCTATTTCCAAAGTCAGTTATATTAATTAATTTCCTTGTTCTCATTGGTTTAGCAATTGCTACTTTCTTTTACAGTGCTGACTTCCAACCAAAGATTTGCATTATCGCTTCGTTTCTCAGTTCATACCTGTATTTTACATTCGAAATAGAGAGTAATCAAAGGTCTCATTTCCCACTTTACTTGAAACTTTTTTACGTTACTTTTAACTCGAATTTGAAATATATTTTCGTTTTTAACAAGGTTAAACTGTATTAGTAGCACCTTATGTTGTTAATTACAATGGAGCATTGTTTCGCCAATACCCTAGTATGTGACTATTCTTTATAATAAGTAGTCAAATCCTCCTTTTCTTGTTTATTTTCTTTTTCATTTGTTTTTGGGTTTAGATTTTAGCTGCTATTTTGAGACCTTAACATGTATTTAATGATTCTAGTTGGTACCATCAAAATAATTAATGTTGATCAATATTTGACAGCAATTCAAGGGATACTAATTTAATAACATTCTATTGCAAATTATTACTTTTAAAGGGCTCTTAGATATGATGAATAATAGATATACTAATCAAAATATTGCATTTTCGGCATATTAGAGTCATCCTGCAAAATTATCAGTTACCTCATCTAAATTATTGAACTTATTATTTGATCATATGAAGTAGATGTGATCTGCATTTTAAAAGAAAAACTGAGATTCTGTTCAAAAAAGTCATGATCATAATATGTTTCTGGTTTGGCAAGCTTTTGTCCAAAGCACTCCAAACTGCTCCCTTCATTGTCCAAGAAATATGTTATTTTGGGTTTGCTGAAATTGTGACATTCCACATTTTTATAGTTTATAATTCCATTCCTCGTCAATATATACAGATTCTAACCCTCATTGTTGAGTATCTTCCATGTGTTGTCGTTTTGTAGGACCTTGGCAAGTTATGCTTAAACAAACTAATGGTTCATACGCTTATGTAGCAGAGAGTGCAACTCGATTCACACTTGGTGAGGTAAAGATCTTTTCTTACTCCATGCTTTTCTAATTAATGCAAATAACTTCTTGTCATTGTAACTGATTAATTGGTATGCCCCAGACAAAAGAAGAACTGTTGAGGGTCCTAGGAATGCAAGAGGAAAAGGGGAGCTCACTAGAATTTCTAAGCAAAGGCTACAAGGGAACCTTCATATCTAAGTTTCACATTATTATTCCACAGTCATCCTCTGTACCTTAGTAGTATCTTAAACTTGAAGACATTGGTTCCTGTTTTGTACTCAGTACGTTGAAGTGCATTTTTTTGGATCGGAAATTTAATTACAACAGAAGGGAATATTATAACAACCTCATTATTAAGTAACATTTTTTGCAGCTAAGATTGTTTTATGCTATTTTCTGGTGACATCATACTCCCACTTATCTCATTTCCATGGAGCCTTGAAGTAAATAAATTTCCTTGTTAACAATTTTGAAATATTTACCTTTTTAAACAGTTATGTAATCTATCCATTTGCTTAAGCTAAATATGCTCTTTGCTCTTCTTTTTTTCTTTTTGGTCAAGACACTTCAATTTGCATTTGATGAAGATAATATTTGTATTATTTTCTATTATGAAGCACTTCAGGAGTTAAGGCTTAAGATGTGAAGTTGGACTCTCTTGCATTACAGTTTGATGATTAATTTTCAATTTTCTTTGATGGCCAAGAAGGTCCTGGATCTTGCTATTTGTTGGCAGTTTGTCTTCCTAATAGTGACTGAAGAAACTTTTTATGTGTTTCAGAATTCACAAACCTTGTATCATCGAGTCCAATGAAGTTTGCAGCAGAGAGGATAAATGCACAATCGCCCCGGCACATGTGCTAAAGGCTCTGGAGGTCGTTGATCTCCTACAAGTTGAGATCATAGTGACCATATTCATGACTTCATAGTGGGAGCCTTTTGTTAAATTAATTTTCGGTCCTCATGTTTTGAGAGTTTTATCACCTAAATGTCAAATATTAATTTAGTGTGCACAATAAGGTTATTGTTGTAAATTTTAATGACTTATGAATCCTTTTCATGAAATAGGAAGTTGTCTTTCCATTTTCGTCTTATTTTCAATTCACTAAGGAGCTCAATCAATTTTGTTGACTAGTACATATTAAGCGGAAATCGAATGGTGGTCGTCCTGAATGTTGAAAATTATTAAATTAAGCCTTGGATCCCATTAAACATCATGTCAATCATTTTTAAGTTGAAAGTTGCTTTTATGCTACAATTATCCCAAATTGAGTTATTTTAATAGTTTAACTAATTTATCAAAATAATATACGTTCAATTTTTATTTAGAAATTTATATTGCAGTCTAATAATTGTAACTATAATAAAGAGATTGAAAGTGAAAAAAAAATGTATGTTAATTTTTATTCATTGTCATTTAATTTTGTCACTAAATTTGTTCTTTTTTCGTTAATACTTAAAGTGTTCACTAAATCATAATGTCGTTATTTTCGATTATTGTTGGAAGTTTGTTACATCTTGTTTTTTAAGTTCTCTACATAAGTCTCTAGTTCGTATTGGATTCTGCCTCTTTGTTTTGTTTTTCCTGTTGAGATGAATATGCTATGCAATGTGTTATGATCAATTGCTTTATAAATAGAGCAGAAAGAGTTAAACATGGGAACATTAAATAACTACCTTATTTTTCTTCTACCTTATTAAAGGACTTTTTTGTTTTCTTAATGTGTTAAGTTGTCACCTTGTCATATATTACGTAATAATTTCTTTGCCAATAATGGGATATACGGGTAAAGGAAAGATATTGTTTTTGGTGCTAGCTTGAATATTTTACCTTGAATGGTTCTCAACTTTAGCGACGAGGGTCGATAAAATTATTTAAGTGAAACTCAAATCTAGGAAATCATGGGAATAAAAAAAATCATTATTACAATTGAACTACGATTGGAAAGAGAGACTGTATCTAAATGTTTCATGGTCTAGAAAAAATTAAATAGTTTTTAGGAATTTGTTTTATTAGCTTTTCGTATTTGAAATTTTTTGTTACCAATAAATGATTAAGATTTTTTTAATGTATTTTATATGACGCAAAAATGTTATGTTTCTTTAACATTAGTTAGATAAATCTTGATGTCGACGTAGTTGCCGAACTTGTAGGTCCTGAGGTATTTAGTCAAAGGGGTATGACTTGTCGGTCCTGAGGTATGTAGTCAAAGGGGTATGACCCTTCTTCCGAAAGGGTAAAAGATCCTACATCAAGTTTCCAAAAATTACAACTATGAAACATGCAACTCTCACAATCATCATTGAATACTTTTGGTCAAATTCTAGGCATTGACAATATTCCATTCCACAACTTAAAGATTACTGATTAACAAGATAATTCCCAAAGTTTAATATATCTTAAATGCCCGTAACCCTAATGCACTTTCAAAATCCTTTCCCACTATTTTCTTTTCTTTTTTTGCTATTTGTTGATCCTTAGTGCTCGGATGATTGTAATCTTAATGCACATACAAACTATTCCTGCTATTGTTTCGCTGTCCTTTTTGCAATTTGTTAATAATTGTTGCTTAACTGTGTTTCTCCTGTATTTAGTCTTGTATTGCTGATTTCTAGTTTTTGTTCTATTTGCTCAATTAGTATTTTTTTTTAATTCACATGCCTATTGATTGTTTTTTACTTTGGCTAGAATTTTCTTTTTAAATTTTCATTGATTTGTTTTAATTCATATTAAATTTTGCACTTGTTATATTCTATACTAAAATATTATAACAAAATTTACCCTTTGGATAGTCAGTTTTTTTTCTTTCTATGTTTATTAATTCAATTTAAATATTCACTTGTTATATTTTTTTCCTTTTTTTCTTACAAAATTCTATCCTCCATCGTACATTTCCAACTTTTATCTCCAAATTCTAACTTTAACAATATCTACTTACATATTTTAACCATTTATAACAAAACTTATATATATATACTCTGTAGTTTCCAAAAATAATTGGGCATTATAAGTTTCGAAATTTTTACTACGCATTTGCACAGTAAACACATGGTAGTACTCTACTAAGAAAGTTATACTACCAGATAAGACAGTTTATGTTAACGAGCATTCTATATCTTCATCAATGATTTTCCCTTTGTAGTCAATAATGTCCTATGCAATGTCCAAATGAATTCAAGT
>JANIIA010000005.1:66922036-66935658 GCA_027478495.1 Erythroxylum alaternifolium
AGAGAGAAGGAAGGGTTGAATTGGCTAGTATATTTTTTAGATTAAATTCTTAAGGAAAGTAATCTAAATACCAAGAGAATGATGTGATTTAGGATCCAAAGGAAGTGCTAATTTTAGTTTCCTTAGATTGGGAAAGTTTTTACTTTCCTAATTATTCAAAAAAATAAACCAAACATAATAATATAAATTTTAGAAAAAAGATTACTTTCCCAATCAAGAATTCATGCCAACCAAATAAGGCCTTAATATTTTTCAAGTTATAAAATATATTAAAAATGCTCAAATACAAAATACAAACTATAAATAAAGAAAACTGAAAAGAATCCTCCATAGATTTATTACTTCAAATTAATATTGCAAAATTGAATAAAGTTATATTCTTTTTACATTTAATCCTATTAATACACTAAATTTCTTACATAAAATTAAGAGTTATTAACTATTTCACTGATAGAAAGGACCAAGCCTTGGATTTATTCAACACAAAATTCATATAACAGTATTGCAATTATATCACATGACACAAGAGTATGTGTCATATGAATACTTATTGAACCAAAACGAAACTTTGGAATCCAGTTATTGGTAAACCAATCCAGCTGAAATATAGAAATAATATAATGACTGCTCTAACATTGACTAACATTGTTCGAGTAACAATGAAATTCTGGTAAATCTTCTTCATCATCGAATTCTTCTTCTAAAATCTCTTCATTTTCATCTTCGTCTTGGTTGCTGTTGCTTCTGCTTTTATATATTTTACAAAGCACCCAATCCTTCATCTATCATGTAAAAAAAAGAGAGAAAGAAAGGAATATAATATGAAAGTTAATTATGATTAATCAACAATAAATTTAATACGTATCGAATCAGTGTTTTAAAAGGTAAAATAAATTTAAAGCTTAAAAGTTTCAATTAATATTAAAGTGTCATAAATTTCAATTAGTATTAGAGCGTCATAAAATCGATCAAAGATTAAATAAATTTAAAGAAATTAAAATATAATTGAAAAATATTGTCTTTATTTATAATTTAAAGTTAATTAAAAATATTATTAAATAAACATTAATTTATTTATTTTAATTTATAAAAACTTATTAATTGATTTTAACAATAATAAATCAAATAAAAAAGTTAAAAACTGAACCAAAATATTAAATTATTTAAAATTTTAACGATTGAACTGAGCTAATTTTTTTAATCATTGAACTAAAGGATAACAATTGTCGATTTCGGATAATTATAATATACAGCCCTACGTACCTTCGTCTGGTCTTCACCAGCTTTAATCATTGACCCAAAGAATAACAATCGTGGTTTTCGGATAATTACAATATACAGCTCTACGTACCTTCGTCTGGTCTTCACCAGCTGTTGTGCTAGAGGATGGAGCAAACAAAGTATACTCGTGCATCTTCCATATAGTTTTGGTTTCATTAGGGTGTTTTCCTTCATAATAATTCAGCGATTTCCTGTAGCCTATAGGAACAAGTCTGCAACATGGAATAGACATGTCAATCCCAGTAGATATCCAGTATCCATCCCCAGCTGCTCGATATGTCCCATCTGGGTGTCTCGATGTGAAGAAGAACCAGTCATACTCTCTTACCCTTTTATACATATCTGCTCATGGTAACGCGCAAGTTACATAAAGGAAGAGACTTGTTCCTCTTAAGAACTTTAAATAGTGAAGTGGTATGTATAAACCTGTTAGTTCTTGAGGATGAAAACGGTAGAGATCAACCACGTGGATTCTATGGAAGGGCATTGGTATGATATTAACCTTTTTATACAAGAAATCAAGCAACTCTTCGTCGGTAGGAAGCCACCGATAACCAGGTGGTAACTTTCTGAGGTCCTGACCAGTGTGGTCATTGCTCATGTTATTCCTGTTGATGATGCTATTAGATAGGAGGCTATTATTTTCCATCGTCGTCAAAGCGAAATTGACTGGAGGAGTTAGATCAGTTCATGAGATTCTTGAAGAACGTTTACATATAATGAATTAGGATTCCTTAATCCGAGTAGAACTAGGATTCTTTAATCGGATAAGAGTTGGTATTTCCTTGATCCGATTAGAATTATCATTCTTTAAAACGTGTTTTTTTGAAAGAAAAGTTCAAAAGTATTGTATGTCTTATCAAAATTAAATTCCAAACTTATTCTGTTTTGTTCTTATTATAGAAAAAGGTAACTCATATAAGCAATTTTGTAGGAGCAGAAACATACAAAAAATCCGAAAATTTATTAGAAAACCAGCTTACAGTCCGACTGCTCCATGACAATTTATCATCTGATACGGAAGACTGAAAGATTAGGACTTGATAGTAACAAATTTCATTTCCTGCAAACAAAATAGAATTCTTGTAACTTGCCAAGTCCATACGCTAACATTACATACGATCAAAATTTTACATAACTATTCATTCCTATCTTTGTGCAAGCTATATCTAGTCAGACTACTCGTGTTGTTGCTCTCTAGACATAAATCAAAAACAGGACGGGGCAGACAAGATATAGTACTGACAGGACTTTTGGTATTCAAATCCGTAAGAGTTCACCATTAAGTTGCATTTGCTGCATCTTTTCTGCTTTGCATTGAAGGCATATACTTCAGGCGGTAACTCACCAGTGAAGGTCCAAATATTCTGTATTTACCAGCACTGCTGAAAGCTGCTTCTGCATCAGCCTGTTTCCGGAAAACCACTTTAGCCCGACTGCTCTTCTTCAGCACTTCTGTTTCTGATTCCATGAGAAGTCCAAAACGGCTAAATATATTGTTCAAGTTAGTTTTTGAAGGGACGGAATCCAAGTTTGTGAACTTCAATATCAAAGCTGTTGGAGTTGAATCGAAATCGCTATCTTCTTCCAAGTCATATGCCGTGTCCAGTGCTTCCATATCAGGAGACTCAACATCACTTTGCTGTTCTATATCCAAGTTGGTACCACATTGAACAACTGATTCTGGCTCAGCAGTGGGGTCTTTTTCAATGGCATTATTGGGCATAATCTCTACGGTTTCTTTTTCATTCTTAAGGGAAGATAATTCTCCAGGATTGCTTTGGATTACCGTATCTGCAAAATATGAATCTTTCATACGCTCAGACACATTTGTTTCAGTTTCAAGCTTCACTGATTCTTTCTCAGAATCATCATCGACTCTACGTTCCATTATAGGCTCTGTAAGCTGCTGCTCGCTGAGATGATCCGGGCAAACAGAATTCCTGAATGCAGTAAAGAAGCTCGTCATCGGTTCAAAGGAACTAAATCCCTTCATGGGATCCTTGGCAGCAAGGGAAAGACGTAAGACCATGTCCTCAGTTGAAGAATCCTCCATGGAGAACAGCTTCTTGCCTTGAGATTTTACACAGATAGACTTATCTTTGCTTTCGCACTGTGCTGACAGTTTTTTGGAGGTTCCTTTATCTGATTTTAGTATTGGCGTCTGCCCATTCATTTGAGATGCAACCCTGAGGATGCTATCCCCGACTCTATAGGTTTTCTTCAGCTGGGAATAATTTGAGTCAACACCAGATGTTGAAGAACTCTCGGGCTGGTAATGATTTGTGTCAACACCTGATGTTGAAGAACTTTTGCTGTATTCTACAGCTGATGGATCAGAAGAATCAACACCCTTCCGTTTCTTACCACAGGACACACGAATTGACTTCTTTTCACCTTTACCAACCAAACCACTTTTACAATTAGGAAGAGATGATCGTCTCTCGGCCATCAGGTCAGCCAAACTTTTCTCTTTCTTGACAGAATGATCACCAAGTCCAAAGAAATGCTTACGTTTCTTAGACAGGCTATATTGACTCTTTGATTTACCCTTTCCAGACCACACAAAATCAACCATTTTAACTTCCGAAACTTCATTTTCACTCACATTAGAATCAAGCATTACTTCCTCACTATCATCCATTACTTCTTCAAATGATGGGACCTCTGTATCGCTCTCCAATATCGCTCCAAGGAATTGCAATTGAGGCGGGTCAGAATAACCTCTCCAATGGTTGAATGCCAGCAGTTGGGCTTCTACAGACAAAAGTTCAAGTCTCTCCACTCCACCTAAAGGCAACTGGCCAAATGCTTTGACATACTCAACAAAAGTCTTAGGTTCAAAAGTATCTGCAGTAGAGAAACTATCCCCTCCATCCTTTCTACTATATTCTTCCCGTACTCCAGCATTTATAATAGACTGTGTTTTGATCTTGCTATAGTTAGGCATGCAAGGACAGGCTAATCCGTACTCCACCCGTCGAGCAACCTCATCCAAAGCACACTCAACAGCATAAGAAAAATCCTCAGTATTACTCTGTTTTTCCATTTGAGAAAAATGGGACCTGAAAGGCTTTATCATAGACTCGTCATTCCAAGCAAAGGTTTGGTCCCCAAAATATGCGATTAAATAGCCATCCCTTTTGAAATACTTCTTCGCCTGATCTGAACAAGTAGAAGGATCAATTATTTGGCCAGGCCACCAAGGATGGCTCCTCACCTTGCCCCATACCAGATCACCAACACCTACCTTCAGCTTTGAGATTGCTGCCTTTCCAATTATAGCCCCTGTAATATTACTATCTCTTCCGCTCCCATTATTGTCACTTCTCCCATAAATCATTTCATCAATAACATCATCACCATTGATTTCACGTTTACTGGTCTTGGCTTCATCAATTTCCATTGCACGAACCTCATTCCCATGTGAAACTACCTCCACCTCGACCCGATCACAATCTCTTTGATCCTGAAAATCACTACCACTAGCTAATTTCACTTCCACATCGACAATGCCAGGCACCAAACCAGAAGAACCCACGTCCCCTAGATGGCTTCCATCACCAAGCACGGACCTTGAACTCTCAGCAACATCAACATCCTCCATTCTCATTTCCGCCACACCAACAGCTCCAGTTTCGGCTTCATTCCCCCAAATTTTCTCGTCTAAATTAACCTTTTCTCCTTTAACCCCTCCAACGTTGCCATCAACAGACTCCCGAGTTTGACCTTTAACATTAACAAGATTGATTAGGGTTTTAGAACCACAGGTATCAACCCCACTAAAATCATTCCCTTGTTCAGTCGGAACGGCGTCGGAATTAAGATCGATTTGGTCAAAATTCATAGACATGAATCAACCCTAGAAACACATACATATGTATCATCAAAACATTGATTATTTACCCCCAAAAAAAGGGTAACTCCTGCCAAAATAAACCGTATTCAATTTCAATAAATCAGAAACAGAGAACGGAAAAAATACCTTTTTATTACTATATTGAAAACGATTTCTCTAGAGAGAGCTAGTTGAGTGAGTGATGAGAAACGTATAGGATTAAGAGTGATTAGAGCGTTGAGGAGTTTTAAGCGGAGAAGGAGACGTACTGTGTCGTATGGAAATTGGTTTCCAGTTCAGATAATGACGTGTACGGCCAGATATCAGTATTTACAAGTGGATTGCATCCGACGGCTCACTCCTCAAATCAGTTGTGATGTTGTGATCTATTAGGTCTCCACGTGTTTTCCTCTTCAAACGATGTCGTTCGTGTTTTGATTGTCTCCTCTCTCCCGCCAAAACCAGAAGCATTAAATAGAGGGAAGTGAAAATTAAAAATTCTGGAGAATGGGAACGATGAAGTACCACAGTCCGATGACCGTCGGCACCGATGTGGTGAAGATTTTGGAGACATACTTCCCAGAAAACGACTTCGTCGTCGATGAGTACAAGCTTATGCTTACGTCCCATTTGATTAACTTCTTCTCTACGCCTCCTGGCGGAGATTTCTCTTCTCAGGTTTCTTCTTTGCTTCTCTAGTTAGGGCATGACTTACTGAGTAATCGATTTGTTTCTTTTTTAATGTTTGGTTTCGAAATATTTAGCCTTATACTGTTTACGAGATGATTTAGAGAGGGATTGAGCTGAGAGAGGTAACAATTATTATTATATGATTAGGTGAAGCGTGAGAGTAGCATATTCGTTTTGCCGGTGGACTTTCAACAGTTTCGGAAAGTGTGTGATGTTGATGAATTTTATGCGGCTTTAGCAGACAAGCCTAAAATGGCTCTTTCTTGCATGGGTGCTGCAGTTCACAAGGTACAGAGCAGAATTGATGGAATGTTTAGTTAAAATTTTGTTTCTGTTGCCTTTTTTTAAGTAAAGGAAATGAATTAGTAAGAATTGGAACAGGTGCTTTTGATGCAATGGAATGATAACATATTGGATGAAGGGATGAAGATTAATGTTCGTCTTCACAACTACCCTGAGTCTATGATTGCTTTGAAGAATCTTAAAGCGGCCTATATTGGTATCACATGTTTAATCTAAAAATTTCCTGCTTTTTCTGGCCTAAGAATTTAGATTTTGGATGTATCTTTGCATTCCGGTTTGTTCCATGTTGAGGGATTGCTATGAATCACATGATCTCCTGTAATGTGACAGAAAAGCTTGTTTCTGTGCGGGGAACCGTTGTGAAAGTCACCACTGTCAAGCCATTGGTTGTCAAGATGACTTTTGACTGTGAAAAATGTAAATCTAACATAGTTCGGATTTTTCCTGATGGAAAGTTTTCACCACCATTTGCTTGCAATTTAAATGGGTGCAAGAGCAGAACTTTCAAGCCTATTCGGTCTTCTGCAGTAGCCATAGATTTTCAGAAAATAAGGTAGTCTTTGTATGTCTAGTACAAATCAAAACTTCAATCTTTCTAAAGCTTAATTTCGTCCAGATGTGGGGATAGGTTTTCTTGCAAGCACATGATATAAGGCAGCATTTGCTGTTTTCTTTTATATCTTTCTGGCACTTACATATTGCCCTGTCAATGTAATCTGTCCAGAATACAGGAGTTACTGAGGCCCGAAGATCATGAAGATGGGAGGGTACCTAGAACTGTGGAATGTGAACTAACTGAAGATCTTGTTGATGCGTGTATCCCTGGTGACGTGGTGACTGTTACTGGAATCATAAGAAGTATCAATAATTACATGGACATAGGAGGAGGTACATATAACATATTCTCTCTTGTACACAAATTGCTTCATTGTCTAAGGCATAATTTATGTGGATATTTAGGGGTCAATGTATCTTCCCTGCCTTTCTAAAACTGGTTCATCAACAGGAACCCATGTGGTATGCATTTAGTGCTCTATTTTCTAAATGAAAAGAATTACACGATAGGCCAAAAAAGTTTTCCATATGAGAATGTCTACCATGTTAATGTGTTATTCTTGTTGAATTTTCACCCTTAGACTTCATTCTGATGCATGATACCACTTGTGACTACATATGGAACGAATGGTCCTGGAAGTTGGGAAGTTGATAGTTTAGAACTTTCTAGGCCCTTTATGTTTCTACGAGTAACATGAAACTATCCGAGAAATATTGTATGTACGGCATTCATCATAGACATTTTGAGGCTATTAAACCATTGCTTAGCACATCTATCTGGACTCTTTATACTTGCAGGAAAATCAAAAAGCAAAAACCAAGGATTTTATTTTTTGTATCTTGAAGTAATTTCCATAAAAAATTCCAAGTCCCAATCAACATCTGAAGATATGCAAGATTCTACATCCAGTAACAGAGCCACAAAATTGTCTGATTTATATTCATTCTCATCAAGGGATTTGGAATTCATTGTGAAGTTTTCAGAAGAACATGGTTCTGATATCTTCCGCCAGATACTTCAATCAATATGTCCATCAATCTATGGACATGAACTTGTTAAAGGTAAATCTTTCTCTTGAGGGCTTCCAAGGCTTTTTTTCTAATTAAAAATTTACGCTATTTCCACTGCATCTTTCATCTAGTTGGCAAGCAAGGATGTTCAGATCTTTATTTATCAATTTATAGTCACAAGATGCTGCTGGAAATATACAACAATGATCCATGTGATACTAAATTTGCCAACATTTGAAATATAATGCCCAACTAGTTGCCCATGGTATTCTAATTCTTTATTTCTTTCACTCATAGTAGTAAACTTTCTAATTGGCATTTGGAATACCTTTTGAATACTACATGGATGGTAATGAATAAGCTACCTTTCTCGAATTGTTTATAGGTTATTTGTTCTGGTTGTATCTTACATTTGTTTAAGCATTTGGTGCCCAATTCATGTTCTTTTAACAGCTGGGATGACGTTAGCATTGTTTGGAGGTGTGCGGAAGTATTCAATGGACCAGGACAAGGTTCCTGTCAGAGGAGACATCCATGTAATAATTGTTGGTACTTTCCAAATCTTTCTATCATTCTATCGTCTCTATAGTGGAATACACATGCTGCATTGCTGCACTAGCAACATTTTTTTATTTTCTCCCATTTTGTGGACAAATGAGAGCAGAAAATAACTTAAGATGATATTTTTCCAGGTGATCCTGGACTAGGCAAGAGCCAGTTACTGCAGGCTGCAGCAGCTGTTTCCCCTCGTGGCATCTATGTGTGTGGCAATGCCACAACCAATGCCGGCCTTACTGTGGCTGTAGTCAAGGATGCTGTAACAAGTGATTATGCATTTGAGGCTGGTATTCATCTTCCTATTAGCTTTTTAGAGCATGCTGCATGGATTGTCTTATTATAAGCTGGTAACAGTTTTGCGAAATGAGTGTTCACTTGTAGTATTGATTATGGATGGATGAGCAAAATTTGACTGTTAACTGTTCTCCCATGCTTGGGAGAAACCATAATGTGACCTTAAAAGCTTCCATCTTATTGTTGATTGCAATAGTTCAGTGGTCAGTGAAGATCCGTACTTGACAGATTGGTAATGATAATAGAAAACACAGGAAAAATAATTGAAGACATAATTACTTAGGTAATTTTAGACAAGGAACTTATCAGTGTGGTTCACATGGTCACTAGCTCGTCTATTAATGAAAACTTTGGTTCTTGTTGCTCAATCTAAGGTTCCTACATATTATCTTTGCAGCTTATAAATATTCAGAGAGAGATTATTAATGATGAGTTTATTTCCAATAGGTGCAATGGTTCTGGCTGATGGTGGATTATGTTGTATTGATGAATTTGATAAAATGTCTGCAGAACATCAGGTTTAACCTGACTGGTAACAAATTCTTTTATTTGTTTAATCGAGCTGCCTCATCTGACAATGGGACTACCACAGGCGCTTCTGGAAGCCATGGAACAACAATGCGTATCCGTTGCAAAGGCTGGTCTGCTAGCAAGTTTATCAGCACGAACTTCTATCTTAGCAGCAGCAAACCCTGTTGGTGGACATTACAAGTAATTTCTGAATTTGATTTATATGTGTTTCTTTCCTTTAATGCTTCCTGATAATAATAAATAATATGTGAAACTCATAGATCTGGTTTCAAGGAACTTGTCCCTGACAGCTATGTGAGCTGACTAAATGTCCGATGTCGGTCAAAACATGGACTGGCAGATATTAATCATTTCCTACAGTTGATAATTTTGAAATCTCAAATAGTTATTCTCTAAATATAAAATTTGATTTTAGGCTGTATGAAATCTAAATTGCAGCCGTGCGAAGACAGTAAACGAAAATTTGAAAATGAGTGCTGCTCTGCTCACGAGATTTGATTTGGTTTTTATATTACTTGATAAACCTGATGAAGTACTGGATAAAAGAGTCTCAGACCACATAATGTCCGTAAGTTCTTCTGTCTGATATTATCATATTGGGACATTTGTTCTTAGGAATAACAAGGTATTGACGGATAAATGTTTATGATAACCTTGCAGCTTCATGCTGGATACGGAGAACAATCATCAGCAGCAAAAAAGCAACGTATAGGTAGCCACTTGCCCCCTTTTTTTTCATTTTCTCTTGGAAAGTGGAATTAACGAAGCATTATGGCAAACTAATGCATATTATTAGGAATTTCAGTTTTCCTGTGAATAATTGTGTTTTGATTACACAAAATGCAGCTTCACAAAATGATGGAGGCATAGATACAACCATAGGTTGTTCTTTAGTTTCAAGATTGAGACTTGACCCAAGGAAGGATTCTGATTTTTCTCCATTGCCAAGTCCACTTCTCCGCAAATATATTGCTTATGCAAGAAATTACATCTTTCCCAGGTAATTCTGATATTTTTGGCATTTAGCATAATCTCCACCTTGTAACTACCATTGCTGATAAGGAGACTTGAGTGGTTTTGTTGATAAGGATGTCTAGACCAGCGGCAGAAGTACTTCAAAAGTTTTATTTAAGACTTAGAGACCGCAACACATCAGCCGATGGTACACCAATAACAGCAAGGCAATTGGAAAGTTTGGTAAGGTTAGCGGAAGCTAGAGCTCGCATTGAGTTAAGAGAAGAAATAACAGCCCAAGATGCAATGGTTAGTGAACCTTGAAGTTTTTGATGTAAGCATCCTCCTGGATTGTATTTTGGAAGAGCGCTGCTTCCGATCTATATATAACATGATTTCTGGTTTCGAACATGAGCTGTTTGCAGGAGGTGGTTGAAATAATGAAAGAATCACTTTATGATAAGTATGTTGATGAGCATGGTTGCGTGGATTTTGGTCGGAGTGGTGGAATGAGTCAACAGAAAGAGGCAAAAAGGTTCCTAAGTGCTCTTAATAAGCAGTCGGAGTTGCAGCAGAAAGATACCTTTTCAATTGCTGTAGGTGAATTTTTTTTTTTCCTCCATTTCTGCCCATTAGTAATACCTCCTAATATGAAGCTCTCCATAAATCCCCATTCATTTTTGTATTCCAGGAAATTTACAGTTTGGCGGACAGGATTGATCTGAGAGTGCCTGATATTGATACATTTGTGGATAACTTGAATAGTGTCGGATATCTTCTTAAGAAGGGACCGAAAACATTTCAGGTACTGAATTGCATTCTACAGATCCTGTGCCCTAAGAGTCAGACATACTGTTTTATCTTCCATAAATGACCTGCTCTTTTGCTTCAAATCCTTGATCAGGGATATATTGACAATCTTGGACAATTCCTTTGCTTGCATGAATAACTTCCTAAACTATGACCATAGCTTGGTATGATTAATCAATAGCCAACAATTTTAGTTAACTAATGCCCTCTTCATGCAGGTGCTAACATCATCTTACACACGAAGTCAATCGTCAAGGTCAAAGGGTTGAAGCTATTGGAAACACTTCGATAATCCTGTTTGTGATCATTGTGGTCAATCGGCTGTCTGCATGCAGAACCTGGATTCATTTTTTTGGAGGAGGGTTAAAGTTTACAAGAAATGGTCATATCCTTCCACTTACACAGTAATTACATGCATGTCCTCAGATTTCCCATTACACAAAGATCCACTCATGCTTCAATTGGCTCTGTAAAGTTAATATTACATCCTGAACTCGAGCTATATGACTTAACATACTTCAATCTCAGTGATATAGTATACAAGTACAGATCAAATTATAGTAAATAGCAGCCATAAATATTTCTAGCAATCGAGTCTAACTGCCACTCGAGGAAGCCTCGGCTGCCTTCTTTCTTTCTATCCTGTCCTATCTGGCCTTAGAAGCATGCTTACAGGTACACATCCTTTAGTGCATATATCTTCTTATACTTGTTCATTTGGTGGTATCCCATTTTGTTCCATACAAGCCACAGTTTCTAAAACCTTGCTGGAATTGCAACTCTTATGCATATTTTAGCTAGATCAGAATCTACTTCCTCCTTTACAACCTTTCCTGCACTTCCTTCCATAGCAATAGTACCTCTCCTGGTTTTCTAGCGAGGGCAATACCATTTGCAAGACTTCCATAGGTACCTTTACTAGCATGAAACAATTCTCCAGATTACTTTGCTTCCTTTAACCAACCCAGCTCTACACTATCCTTATACCAATATATTCCAACCAATTACATCAACTTTCACTCGTGAGGTCTTTTGATCATCTCATTGAAAATCTTCTTGACCAACTTCGGTTAACCTGGAAGTGCAAAAGCCTTCATCATCAAGGTAAGTTAACTGGCTTGAAGTCTGTGGAATTTATGTTGTTGTAATCTCATTGAAGAGGGCAAGAGGCCCTGATCTATCATCAGCCTTTATGCATTCACCCATTAGGATCTTGTAAAAGACAACATCAACGCTCGGTTTTAGCTCTATCAGCCATCTCTTTCAAAAACTCCTTTGTCTTATCTATTTGCAAGTGTTCGCAATGATCCTAAAGCAGAATGTTACAAGTAATCGTGTTAATGGGCACACTAACTTTTGTCATCTCAGATAGCACTTGTAGAGTAGGCTCCATCCATCCTGCCTTCAAAGTTTTATTGTTTGAGCAATAGATCACGTTTACGTTTGGTATTTGGTGGTCTTAGGAATAATTTCTCGTCAGGAATGAGGTCAAAGGTAACATTGGAAGCATATTTATTTTGGAAAGTAACACTTTGACTATTGTTGGGACTGCAGCTTGACTAAGTAAATATTTTTTGAAAGTTAAAGTAGTTTAACTTAGGAAAATCAACTTGGAGTCAACCGAGGTTCTAACATGTTGCCTATAAAAAGATGTAATTCTTTATTTGTATGCATTCATTATCAAAGAGTACATCACTTCAAAGAAGAGTGAAAAGAATGTTAGATTCCTCATAGTCCTTTGTAATTTTAAAAAGTATTTTCTCAAAAATTGGTATTAGAACTAAGTTCTTTTAGTTATTCCTTGTATGAAGTGAAGATGGTCGACAAATTTGGTGGTAGCATGATCAAACTAACAGTTGCAAATTACGACACATGGAAGACTATAACGGAGGATCATCTTTGTTGTAAAAATTTGTGTGTCACAATCGAGCACAAAGGAGTTATTCTTGAAGGAGGTGATTAAAATCAATGGAAGAAGATGGACTGAAAAGCTCTTGGCACCATTCGACAGTGGGTCGACATTAATGTCGCCTACCACATTGCTAAAGAGATTAGAGCCTATGATGTATGGCAACGGAAAAATGCATAAAATAGGATTTCAGTCAATCTCAAGTATCGGGAAGGTGAAAGTGCTTCTTATACTTGAACAACTTGCAAGAATTGCTAAATCAACTTACACTACAAAACTTGACTTGGATGATGAAATATAAGCACTAATCTTGTTAAGCAAGTCAATAGTTCCAGTTGTCGGCTTCAAAGATATCGTACTTGATACCAACATTAGATGCAAAATGGTATTGAAGGATGTAAGACATGTTCTTGAGATTTGTATGAATGTTATATCTGGAAATGTCTTTGATGATAAAGGTTACGACAACAACACCAAAGGAGGAGAATGGAAGCTTAAGTGAAACTCACTAATACTGGTGAAAGGAAAGAAGGTCGGAGGATTATTTAAGATTGATGTTAGGTATGATGATGGAGAGATAAATGCTGTTAATCATGAACTTTATCTCGAGTTATGACATTGAAGGCTTGGATACATGAGGGAGAAGTGATTGCAAGTAGATAAAATTAATGAAGTAGTAAAGAAACTTAAGAAATACTATCTGTATTCTGCTCAACAGTTCTAGAAAAAAGGAGTAAATGCTCTTATTTATAATGAGAAGGCATACCACATGCTAATAGCTCATTGGATAGTACAGAGGTGAAATTATTCCTTTTGTACAAATTTCCTACAATTTCAGATGACCAATCATTTATAACAGAATTGGTAATACAACAAAACGTTAGATGT
>JANIIA010000005.1:66938287-66952477 GCA_027478495.1 Erythroxylum alaternifolium
AATTAAGTCAAAATAATTTCAATACAGGAAAAACATAACAAATTAAAACTTGTACTTCAAATTTAATTTGTATAGATGTTCTAAACCCTAAATAAAACTTAACCCTAAAATAAAAAATTTTAATGCTAAAAAAATGACAACCCTAAACAAAACTAAATCGTAAAAAAATAAAACCCTGAATTAAACTAAATATAAAAAAATTGAAATTTGGGTGGAGGTGGACAGAGTGGTGTCCACCCTGCCATTTTAATTGGCGGGGTGGGCACGGTGGCATCACTCCGCCACACTGGTGTCCACCCCGTCAGCTAACGCGGCGGGGTGATACCAACCTCGCTATTCACACCGGCGGGTTGCCGCATTTCCATCCACCCTAACTTTTTTTACCACAAATCACGGACTGAAATATTTTGTTATCACAGACCGAGAATTTAGCCTATGTAATCTGAAAAATTTGGAATACTCAACTGGTTCGAACCCAATTCTTTATATAGGCACTGATGTGCCCCTTCGAATAGGGGTGCAACCTTTCCTTAAATGGCAATAACCATTCGGGTTTATCCTTTACTTTATTAAATGCTTCAAGCTCTCATTCCATTCCAATGTGGGACAAAGCTACACAAGCTTATTTTGCTTTCCAAAAAAGGAAGATTTTAACAATGCCCAAAATATTTTGATCATTTAATTTGAAAATATACAACATTCCCCCCACAGCAAAAGCAATATCAGGTCTAGAACTAGTCATAACGTACATCAAACTTCCAATCACTCTAGAATACTCAAGTTGATCAACAGCTCTACCAATATTAGGATACAATTTAGGTTATGAATCAAAAGGTGTTGACATAGGTACACTATCAAACAGATTAAACTTCTTGAGAATTTTCTCTATATAATGAGACCGGGTCAAAATTAAACTATCATTTTCACTATTAATTTTAATACCTAAAATAACATCAGCAACACCCATATCTTTCATGTTAAAACTAGTTGACAAAAAATTCTTAATACTTTCAATAATTTCAATATCAGTACCAAATATAAGCATGTCATTTACGTACAAGCAAATAATTACACCTCTCTTACCAGTAAATTTACTATACACACACTTATCAGATTCATGTATCCTAAAACCATTTGATACTATAACCTTATCAAATTTCTCATGCTACTGTTTAGGAGCTTGTTTGAGACCATAGAGTGACATAACAAGTTTACACACTTTCTATTCTTGACCTTTTACTATAAACCCTTCCGTTTGATCTATATATATCTCTTCATCTAACTCTCCATTAAGGAAAGCAGACTTGACATCCATTTGATGGATTTGAAGCTTATATATGGATGCTAGAGCAACCAATACTCTAATAGTAGCAATTCTTGCAACCAGAGCATATCAAAATAGTCAATACCTTCTTTTTGTGTGAAGCCCTTTGCTACCAATCTTGCTTTGAACTTATCTATGGTACCATCAACTTTCATTTTGCTTCTTAAAAATCCATTTACAACCAATTGGTTTAGAACCAGGTGGCAAATCAACAAGTACCCAAGTATTGTTACCCATTATAGAATCCATCTCATCATTAATTGTTTCTTTCCAAAGAGCAATATCTTGAGATTTCATAACCTCCTCAAAAGTAAGCAGATCTGATTCCACATTTAATGAGATTATGGTTTACTTATAATGTGATTCCCTTGTTCCTTCGACCAAGTAAACCATAAAATCAGGACCAAAAGATTTCTCAACCCTCGCCCTTTTACTCCTCCTTGGTTCAACAAGTTCACTTTCTTTCTCTTCTTTAGATTCCAAAGATTTAGGCTCATTCTCCAAACTAGAACCTAATTTGGGAATGGTAGTGAACCTATTTTCATAAAATACAGCATCACGAGATTCAATGATGGTATTTACTTCCACTAAACCATTGGGTTCTATAACAAGAAACCTATAGACTTTGTTGTGCACTGCATAACCAAGGAATGTACATTCAATTCCTTTTTCGCTTAACTTCTTTCATTTAGGTTCAAGCAATCTCACAATCTCCCAACAACCCTAAGTTTTTAAATAACTTAGGATAGGTGTCTTGTTTTTCCAGAACTCATATGGAGTAACTTTCTTTCCTTTGAGAGGGATTCTATTTAATATATGACAAGAAGTTAGCAAAGCTTCACCCCAAAAACCATGACTTAAACTAGAGTTATAAAGCATAGCATTAACCATCTCAGTTAAGGTCTTATTCTTTCATTCAGCAACTCCATTCTATTGTGGTGTATAAGGTGCAGCAGTTTCATAAATAATACCAACATTTTCACAATATTTAGGGAAATGAAATTCACCAGCTCTATCAAATCTAAGCCTTTTAATTTTAACATTACACTGATTTTCAACTTTTGTTTTATAAGCCTTAAACTTTTCAAGAACTTCATCTTTTGAATGTAAAAGATAAACATAACAGAATTTTGAAAAATCATCAATAAATGTTACGAAATACTTTTTACCTTCTCTAGTAGGGGTTGCATGCAAATCACAAACATCACTATTCACAAGTTCAAGAAAAGATGAAGTTCTAGTGACTTTAGGAAATGGTATACGAGTTATTTTAGTTTGCATGCAGATTTTAGACTTTTCTACCATATCAGAATCATACTTAGGAATTAATTCCTGTTTAACCATATCATTCATCTTTCTAGTATTAATATGTCCTAAGCGAGCATGCCATAGAGAAAGACAATCAACAATATAAGCAGAAATCTGTGTCTTATTATTAATATTAAGTTTGAACATGCCTTGATACATATAGCCCTTTCCAACAAAGATACCACCCTTAGAGAGTATAAGCTTATTTGACTCAAAGACTAACTTGAGACCATGCTTATTAAGCAGGCTTCCTGATACAAGATTCTTCCTAACATCAGGTACATGACAGATATTAGTAATAGACAAGACTTTTCCAGAAGTGAATTCCAAGTCCACTGTCCCTTTGCCTTTTATAACAGCAGTTAAAGAGTTTCCCATATAGAGAACTGTTCCATCATCCACCGGTTCATAGGTGGTGAAGAACTAAACATTCCTTGTTGCTCCTGAGCTAATCCACCAATCTCCAGCATCATCTATCATATTCACTTTAGAAATGACAACCACAAATTTGTTCTTTGCATTTGATGCATCTGGTTTCTTCTTTTGATAAGACCGACATTCGTGCCTGAAATGCGCTGTCTTGCCACAGTGCCAGCAAGAATCTTCTTTCTTCTTTAAGTCTTTCTTTGAATGATCAGGTTTGGAGTCGCGCTTGCGTTTTCCTTGACCTTTCTTGTTGGACTTCTTGTCCCCATTGCCATCATCCTCCACTAAGAGGACTTTGGAAGACTGACCTTCTTGGTTATCCTTACTCTCAAGACACCTTGACTCTTCCTCCAAACGAAGATGTTGAGCCAAACTATCTAAAGTAAGGTCTTCTTTCTTGTGTTTAAGATTTTTCTTAAAATCTTTCCACGAAGGTGGCAGTTTTTCTATTATAGAAGAGACTACAATAGATTCATCCATATTCATGTTCTGTTGTTTAAATTGGCTAACAATATGTTGTATCTCATGCAATTGATCCATAACAGATTTATAATCTACCATATTATACCATATGAAATTACTAACAAGAAATTTTTTACTAGTGGCGTCTTCTGTTAAGTACTTGGCTTCCAGTTTCTCCCATAGATCCTTAGCAGTCCCCTCATGTTGATAGACATCAAAAAGAGCATCGGATAGAGCATTCAGAATGTGTCCCTTACAGACATAGTCATCGTTCTCCCACTTTGTCTGATTACGAGCCTGTTCCATCGTCTCATCTTCTTGTTCCTCTAGATAGGGAGTGGTCAGAACATAGACCACTTTGAATGTGGTCAGAAGGAAGTGCAACTTCTTCTGCCAACGCCTGAAATTACCGCCTTTAAAACGGTCCAATTTCATGAAGTCCTGTGTCATTTGTCAGAGTGATTTTGCCAGAATATCATCTTAAGATTGTTAGAAAAACTGAGTCTTCAAACTGGTGTTGCGGAAAAAATTTCCAAACATAAATGAACAATATCTCTGCTTCAAGTCACGTAATCGCTTTCCTTAAGACGATATTCGCCCCCACCAATAGTATGCAGTGGGTTGTAGCAAATTTGCCTCGAGGATAAATTGAAGCTTGATCTGTTGATCTTCTACTAGCATCTGCACTTCCGATAGTAGAATAGAACTCTCAAAATATAACAAGTGAACCAAGGCGGTCGATGTTCAAATCTGCAGAATAAGAACACTGACAATAACTTTGAAAGCAAAATTGAGAAGGAGAGGGAGGGAGAGAGAATTTCAGAACTTGTATGTAATCTGAAAATTTTGGAATACTCAACTGGTTCGAACCCAGTTCTTTATATAGGCGCTGATGCACCCCTTCAAATAAGGGTGCAACCTTTCCTTGAATGGCTATGACCATTCGGGCTTATCCTTTACTTTATTAAATGCTTCAACCTCTCATTCCATTCCAATGTGGGACAAAGCTATACAAGCTTATTTTGCTTTCCAAAACAAAAAAGGAAGATTTTAACAATGCCCAAAATATTTTGATCATTTAATTTGACAATATACAACAGAGTCTTTAGGTGTCAAGCATATGTTCACATTTTACGAGATGAAATTTGATGAAAAGACCTATGAATGCGTTTTCTTAGGTTATAGGGGAGATGAATTTGGATACAAATTGTGGGATTGAAGAATAATAAGATTATGAGAAACAGAGATGTGGTATTATATGAAGACTAGATCATTAAGGATCTTGAAAAAAAAGAAAGATTTGAATTCTTTATTTTCATAAATGTGCATCTTGATCTAATTCTCTCATTAACTTCAAACCCGATTAATGATAAGAACGAGGAAGCAAAACATATTATTGACTTTGTATAAACCCCACCAACTATTAATGCTAAAGGACATCCTATGGTAAAGCAACCAATTAAAGTTCTATTAAGGAGATCCAAAAGGCCATGACAATCCTTCAAAAAGTATTCCTCAAATGAGTATGTGTTGCTCATTGATAAAGGAGAACTAGATACTTATGATGAGGCTATGACTAATGAGCATAAGGAGTAAAGGGTTAAAGCTATCCAAGAAGAACTGAAATAATTAGAAAATAGTCAAACCTATTAGCTCGTACCTCTTCCTAAAGGGAAGAAAGCACTCAGTAACAAGTGGGTCTATGAGCTAAAAATTGGACAGTAAGCTAAACAACCACAATATAAGGTTAAACTTGTCGTGAAAGGTTTTGGTTAAAAGAAAGATGTGGATTTTGAAGAGATATTTGCTTTAGTAGTAAAGATGTCTTTTATTTAAGCTATGCTAGGATTAGCCGCTATTTTGGATCTTAAAGTTGAACAATGGAGATCTTGATGAAGAAATCTACATGAAATAACTTGAGGGCTTTGAAATTAAAGGAAAAGAGAACCTTATTTACAAGCTAGGCAAAAGTTTGTATGCCTTCAAGTAAGCTTTATGATAGTGGTACAAAAAGTTCAAATCTTCTACGGTTAAGCACAACTACAAAGGAAAAACTTTGATCATCATGTCTTCATAAAGAAATTTACTAATGATAATTTCATAATTCTTTTACTTTACGTCAAGAATATGCTGATCATTGGACATGATACAATAAAGATTGAGGGGCTAAAGATAAAGCTTAACAAGTCTCATTTAGGTCTAGCCAAGAAAGTTCTTGGTATGAAAATCACTCGTTGACAAAGAAAGGAAAAAATTATGGTTAGCACAAGAAAAATACATTAAGAAAGTGTTTGACATTGTTGAATTTTAGAACCAGAAACTAACTAAAATAAAGTATAATAGAAAAGAGATAATGCAAGAGGTAATTTATTGACAGGTGCTCTTTATATTAACATGAAGGCCTAAATATATAGGCAATAAAAGGTAAAGATTAACCAAACAAATTAAAATTTAAAAAGTTTAAATCCTAATAGATAACAACTTTATCTTCTAACGGATAACAAATCTTATCTTTATCTTATTTATTTGCTACCTATCACAAGAATATCTCTAAACTGATTCCTAAAATCAAGCACTAAAATCATAATCAAATTTGCCTAAGACTTGGTCAATTTGACCATTTATTTTGTAATAATTTGCAAGCCTAAGGAATTATCCAACAAACATATTTAACATGGTCGAAGCAAAGCCTGTAAGTTCTCTTGTTTAACATGACTGAAGAAAATCCTGTGAATTCTCTTATTAATCACTTCAAGCTTTGTACAAAACAGTGTCCTAGAATTGTAAATGAGAAGAATGAGATAAAGAAGGTGCCTTGTTCCTTAGCAATTGGTAGCTTCATATAAGTCATGATGTGTCTAAGATTGAATTTGGCTTACGTTGTTGGTGTTATTAATAGATTTATGTCCAATCTTAGAAAGGGTCATTGAGTAGAAAAAAAGTGGATAACCTCAAAGGAACTTCTAAGTATTGCTTATATTTTGGAAGTAAAAGACCTATGCTTGATGGATTCATTGATCTTGACTGGGCTGGTGATGCAGACTTCAAAAAGTTTACCTTTGAATACTTGATAACTTTTACAAGGGAAGTATCTTATAGCAATCCAAATTGCAAAGGCATATTGCTTTGTAACTACTGAAGTTGAATTCCTTGTCATCACATAAGCTACTAAGGAGCTTTTATATATGAAGAAATATTTTCTTGCGATTGACCTAAAGTAAGATCAGTATATGTTATATTGCGATAATCAAAGTGTCATCCATTTGAGCAAAAACTCCACATTTTATTCTCGAAAACGTAAGGTACCATTAGATTCGAGAAGTGCTCAAGTCTAAGTAAATATGTATTAATAAGATACATATTAATCATAATGGATCAGATATGATAATGAAAACATTAATAAACCAGAAGCTTGACTTTTGTCAAAAGAGTGTTGGATTAGGTAAGCCCTCCTAATGATTTGGAAGGGGGAAATTTTTGGAATAATTCCTCATCATCAATAAGGTTGAAGATAACACTGAAGAAAAGCTAAATTCATTATTTGTTGGAAATCAATAATCTATTGTTTTCAATGTTATGAATACCATTTTGATATCGATACTGATACTGAATTTGTTTTTGATATAGTATAGTACCAGTATTGGTCAATATCGGGTACTGCTTCAAGTAATTTTTAAAAATTATAAGTCCTTAAATTTTTAAAAATTGCAAAATAATATTTTAATATATTGTATTTTATAATTTATAATATTATATAAACCTTGTCTCCAAAAATCATAATAATAGAAATTTGAAATAATAACTATCTATTTGTTTTTACTAATATTACTTTTCACATATTCCATTTATAAATAATATAAGAAAAAAGATAATTTAATCATTATACAAATATAGAATTAAGGATAATACAAGGTACTTAAAATAGTATAATTTCATCATATAATAAAGAATAATTACATCAAGTAAAAAGAATAACAAAGTTTCGATACTATATAAGTATTACAAGAAGAGTTTTGCCAAGGAATACAAGCAAGTATAAACAAAACTTAAAACAAAAACATTCACAGTTATGCATCAAATACAAGTAAAATTAAAAGAAGAAAAGAAATAAAAAACTTGGAATTTCATTCAATCTAATATCTATTCAAATCGTATTAACCATAATTTTTATTTAGTACAAAATCCTCATTATTAGTAGGACCTTCATCACCATCATCATTTAATTTTATTATATCAAATGACATGTCAATATTTTCTCATTTAATATTATCTTTTAGGTCACCTTCTTTTATCAAACTCAACTCTTTAGAAAATCCAAAACTACTTGTTTAATTAAAAGTCTTCTTAAATGAATAAAATTAAATTATTAAAAAAATTACAAGAAATTATATTCAACTTAATAATGACAATAACATACTTTTTTTAAGCTTTAAATTGTATCTAGAAAAGACTAAGTCATTCAACCTTTTGTGTTCCAATATATTCCTTTTTTTAGAATAGAAGAATTTAAATGTGCTCTAATTCATTTCACACCTTGTTACATTTACATATTGACTCAGAATTTAAATTGTAAATCTTTGTAATTTTGGAACAATACTTTCTAATTGGTTTCACCAAGTGATAAGACAACCAAAGTAACCTAATAAACAAAATAAAGTGATGAATATTTTCTAACATAATAAAAGTGAAAAAGTATATACCTAAATTATCTTTTTGATGAATAATAATGGGCATCTTAAAATCATCATAAACATTCTTATAAACTTCTATTCGTGAGTTTAGGAGATTTTGCATTATCTCATAGATAATAATATTGTAATAGTTTATAACATTCTTTTATTAACTTCAATTTTCTTTATAAAACTTTGTCTAAAATAGACATTAGGATTTAAAAAAATGTCCCAACTATAAATAATCTAGAATAAAGTTGTTGTTCTCATCTCTCATTGATAATTATAAGATAAGGTGTATATACAGAAGACCTATTTTTTATATTGGCCTTGATTGCTTTCTTCACCCTTTCTATGTCACCATAAAAATAACTTATTATTGTTTCTCATTATTATCAGTCAGAAGAAGTACTCTTATCAAGGGCTTAAAACTCGATTACAAATTAACATTGAAATTGAAATTCATGATTTCCAAGTATAATTCTAAAAACCGCCACTCTAACATTAAACCTAGCATACTGAGATACGACTCAATTATCACTTCTAAACAATTGCCTAAGCTCCTTCTTCATTAGAAGATAACACTAAAGTGATAAAAGATTAGTCACAAATTTTGTAATAACAGATAACACAAAAATTTTACCATTAGTAAAATCTTTCCTCATCAAATTCAAGACTCATATATAATTATAGATGAACTTGGTCTTTTTTTTTTGCATAGTTTCATCAATGATAGGAAAAGATCTAACATCTAATATATTTTACAACATTAGGTTAATGTAATGTGCAACATAAGGAGTTTAAGTTGTTTTATAAGCAAAATCATTGTCAATAATAAAATGAATAATGTTTTTGGCCTAAATTTGTTTACATGTCCATCAAATATTTGAAATAGACTATCAACATTTTTAATAAGGCCAGATGTATCGATAGACTTTAAAATATTTTCCTTTAGTAGAATAAACAAAAAACGATAATAAATTCATTTCTTCTATTTGTCCAATTATCACATATGATTAAGCACTCATAAGTTGCCTAAGTTATTCTTCTTTCATCCAAATAAATGTTTATTTCATAAATAGAGCTACTCAAAAGTTTATCTCTTTATTCATCAATTGAGGGAGTTTTATATCTTGGACTGTAAGAAAGAATAACATCTACCATAGGTTGGTAATAACAAGATTGAGCATCACTGAATGATATATTTGAATCATACCACCATCTAACTATTGTCATGTCTAAATTATGAACTACTTCTTTAGATTGTTAGGCATTACAGATTGAAGGCCAAGCTCTAGGAGTCATTTGTAGTGAAAAAAGTTAACTAGGGGCAACATTTCCTTCTTGTTAGGTAATAATATCACCTTCAACATCCTCACTATCATCCTAACCACCGAATAAAGAACTTTCACTACAAATTTCATAGTTTAGTCTTTTTCTTTTATCTTTCTTATGTTGATAATCTTCAAGAAAAATCTTCATTTATCATTTCATGTCATGACTGATTTTTTTACAAAGCTCTATATCACTTTTAATTTCAACTAAATGTCTTTTTAATCTGGTGATTCCTTTACCTTTTAAATGCTTGTTACAATACAAATAAATGATATTTCCTCACTCTAGGAACTAATCTAGCATAAACCCAAGCTAGATCATCAAATTTTCATGAAGCAGGCAAAATTATTAGGAGTACTTGAACTTTCCTCCATTTATTTATAAAATTAGATAAAGATATATGTTAAAATTAAATTAATAAATTAATTTTTTATTTTTATATAATATCATTACAGAAATATAAAAATTCAATACTTAATTATAAATATGTCTATATAAACTCTATCTTACATCTTTCTTTATGATAACATACATTATAAAAATGACTTTATTATACTAAATAAAACCAAAAAATTTTACTCAAACATTTACAATTTCACATTGTATTACATTTTTCATATAATATTTTTACTCATTACTCAACATAATATAAAATCGTAAATGTTTAAGAATTTTTTTTGTTTTATTTAATATAATAAAGTCATTTTTACAATGTGTGTTATCATAAAGAAATTGTAAATGTTTATGATATTAGGAAGATTCAATGATCTAACTTAGGCTCATGGGTTCCAGAAATGAAGAACTATACCATTTGTTTGTATTGTAATAAACATTTGAAAGGTTAAGGAATCACTAAATTAAAGAAGCATCTAGTTGAGATTAAAGTGATGTAGAATCGTGTAAGAAAGTTAGTCATTACGTGAAATAACAAATAAGGACTTTGCTTAAAGAGAATCATCATGGAAAAGATATAAGACAAAGACTAAACTATGAAATTGGTAGTGGATGCTCTTTTTTCGATGTTCAAGATGATAATGGAGATGTTGGAGGTGTTATTCTTACTCAATAACAAGGGAATGTTATACCTGATGTGAGAAAAATTTAAAAAAAAGATGTGTAACTTTTTGGCACCACAGATAACTCCTAAAGCTCAGCCTTCAATATGTGATGCCTTATTATCTAAGTAAGTGGCTCATAATATGGATATGACAATGATATGATTTATCTACATCATTCATTAGTGCTCATTCTTATTATTACCAGCCTATGTTAGATGTTATTGCCTCTTATGGTCTAGGATATAAGGCTCCTTTAATTGATGACTACAGAGTTAAACTTTTTCATAGCTTTGTTGATGAAATGAATAGATATTTAGATGAAAAAAAGAATGACTTGGGTATTCAATCATGTGTGATAATTGGACAAATAGAAGACAAGAGCCTATTATTAATTTTTTGGTTTATTTTGCTAAGAACACAATATTTTTTAAGTCTATTAATGCATTTGATTTGCTAGAAATGTTAATACTCCTTTTCAAATATTTGATGATGTTGGTTTAGAAAAAAATTGTTCAGTTACTAAAAATGCTTACAAAGCAATTGGGAAACAATTGCAAACAAGTATAATTATTTTTATTGAACTTTTTGTATTGCACATTGTATTAAACTAAAGTTGAAAAATATAAGAGATGTTAAATACTTTCCTATCATTGATGAAACTATGTAGAAAGTAAAAAAAATGAACAAATTCATCTATCATCGAATAGGGGTCCTAAATTTATTAAGGAAGGATTTCACTAATGGTAGGAATTATTATAAGATTTGCGACTAATTTTTTATCACTTGACTCTATTGAAAAAAGAGTTGAGGCAAATTTTTACAAGTGACAAATGGGTCGTATCTCAGTATGTCAAGTCTAATGCTAGAACGGTGGACCATACAATATAACGCTATAAAGGAGATCTTTATAGCTAGATTATGTGATCATGAAACCTATTTGGTGGTAATCTTCTAAATTACTTAAAATGCACATTTTCTTCTAATTTCATAATTCATCCTTCTCATCATTAACCAATGAACATTCATCCAATTCCATTGCTATAATTTAAAAAGAGCATTATGATTTATCTTAACTTATATCGTAACCACATTTTTGCACAACTAGAAATTGACATATATCTTTAACAACTATTGCCCTACTTACTTTCTTTTTCCTAATTAATGTTAGTTCCTTTATATTCTTACTTTTTAACTCCACCAGCTAATCCCTCCGTTCAAACTCATTGTGTCTTTTTAATAGTTGCAAACAATATCATTAAGGGAGGATAATCATCGTTTAAGATGATATCACTCCTATCAATGCTAATGACTAGGGTGTTAGTGACAAACAAGTGACTTGTTATTCTCTGTGTAAAGTTTTCATATAATTGATGACTAATATGGATGGCAACCAACTTGAAGTTTGACTTAGTTCAGCTTGAAGCCAATAAGACAAGTTCAATTAACCTAAACATTACGTTAGAATATTTAGTGCCCTCAAAACAAAACAATATCATTTTAGTATTAAATTTAAGAAATGGATAGTTCAAAATGACATTATTTTTAAAATTTTCTCAAAGTGACATCCTTTTGAGCGACTCAAATGGACCTCTAAGTCAAAGCGTGTTGTTAAACCCAACATAACTTAGATGGATGATGTCCCTTCTTCTAGTTAAAGCCCTTAACAATCAATCTAACTTTTTTATCCTAGAACTAAAGTGTCATTATCATGTTTTACTTTCAATATATATATATATATATAGTTATTTATTATTAAAATTTTCACTAATTTTGCAAAGTTCTTTGATCGTTAACTAAATCAAAAGTGTGATTATCATATAAAAATGTCATCTCATCCTTCATAGTGTCAACCTGTTTCTCCTTCTGCTCACTATCTATTGCTTCTTTAAAGCTTTTAGGTTCTCCTATCAATGACAAGTACATGCTCACTAGGAAGGTAATGTGATGAGGACTTTCTTTCTCTAGTACATCTCCTAAGAGAAATTTTTAGAGCCTTTACATTTGTTGGTTGTATACTAGAGCATCCAAAGTGTCTACACCATGCTGATCATTTTACACTTGATCACCATTTTCATTCTTATCTTAAATATCAACATCTTAAAGACCATCTTTAGTTACATTTGGTGCATCCTTCAAAAACAAATAGTTTAATATCAACCAAGTTTTCATTGGTCAAGTATCATTCCTCCCAACCTTCTCAATACCCTCAGTACTTTGGTTTTCAAAGAATACCACGTTATAATTTCCAATAAGTTTCTCCTTTGCTAAATCCTATAATCGAATAAACGAACTCATTTTAACTATAACCAATGAATATATGTTGATTGGACTTAACATCCAGCTCCAACCTCTCTTCTTTAAGATATTCATAAATACTTTACACTTAAAGACTTTCAGATGATCATAAAAATTATTCTTATCAATCAAATTATATTAGAAATTTCACTGTCCAAAACAATATAAGACTAATTGATAACATAAGAAAACATGTAAATTGCTTCTACCCACAAGAAATCTAGCAATTTGCTTATATGAGTAAGCATCTAACTGTCTCCACCAAATGTTTATTTATCCTTTCCACCAAACCATTCAATTAGTAAAGCTTAAGAAATTTTTTTTTTATGTTTAATACTTTGCCCTTTGTAATGGTTATCAAAATTTCCATAATATTCACCACCGTTACCACCACAAATGCATTTTAATTTCTTACTTAGTTGTCTTTCATCAATTCTTTTAACTCTCGCAAGAACTTGATCTTTAGTCTTCAAATTATAAACCTAAAATAATCATCAATAAAGATAACAATAATGTACACCACCATGTGATCTTACCTTAAAAGGAATAAAAAATATGAGAGCGTACAAACTTTAACAAGTCTAACTTTCTAGGAGTATTGGCTCTAAAAAGAAATTCTTTTCTATTGCCCCTTTGTTCAACTTAGCTTCCACAATCTCAAAAGGCAAACTTTTCTTAGCCTAAGAATCAAATACCCTTCACACTCATATGACTAAGGAGGCGGTCGATTCACATGGGAGAATAGTAATAAGAATGAGAATGAATATAGTGAAGAATGAAAATGGATATAATCATTATAATTATGATGGTTAGTTAAGAGAAATGAATAATTATTATTACCATTAATAGTGGTTAATTTGTTAAAAATATTGAAAAATAAAAATTTGTTATATTTTAATTAATGAATGAATTATATTTTAATTAATTACATTATAATTAACTACTAAATATATTTTAATTAATTAATTATATTTTAATTAGTCAATTAATTATATTTTAATTAATTAAATATATTTTAATTATATGAAATTAAAAATAAAAAAGAAAATATATGAGTCACAGGTAGTGTCATGTGTGTGTGTGTTAAGCCTGTGACACTTACGCTGCATTTAGTTACTGTCTTCAATATGCAGAGATAGAATCAGACAAAAATTTAGAGACAGAATAGAACAAAAGTTGAAGACAGTGAAGTGTTTGGTTGTAATGGACAAAACAGATAAAACTGTCTCCGTCTTAAGGACAGAAATGTGTTTAGTTGCAGTTGACAAAACATAGAAATAGTGTCAATGACTAAAATACTCTTGCAGTATAA
>JANIIA010000005.1:66952577-66973260 GCA_027478495.1 Erythroxylum alaternifolium
TTGTTATGTATGTGTGATTGATTAAAATGCATAAATTGCCTATTCTTAAGTGAAAATGTGAAACGTGATCAAATATGCAACAATGTGATTATATGTTATGTGAAATGATGTGTTGTATGAATTGAGTGAACCATCGATGATGGTTACCTCATTGAGTTCGCAAAACTCACTAAAATTGCAACGTTGTCTTTTCAGGACCAAGAGACAACTTTAGCTACCGAGAGGCTCTACCAATAGTGTAGATTGTGATTTGGCAAGAGAAGTCATGGCTTAAAGGTCGGTCAACTGGGACTTTTGGACAGATTAGATAGACTTTATATATTTTCCTCTTTCATGCAGTACTTTTTTACTAGATTTTGATGATGTACATGTAGTAAGTATTGAAAGATACGATGTAGACTTTCAGTTTTGTGAAATGAAATGAGGAAAAAGTTGGTTTTAAAATATTGTGATTTTCTTGTGACGCTTTATAAGTGAGTAATGATATGATGCCTTGTGAAGTGAAAGTAGCGATCAAACGTAGCTCACCCTTATCGTAGGATATATACCGGAATGACCTCCGGGCATCCCGGTGTGTACCCTGTTGTAAGGGGCCGTTACATGCAACATAATTTTCATCTTATAAAATGGTTTAGAATGATGATTGAAGAAGAAAGTTACAATTTGGTAAAATATAATTAGCTAGTTGACATTTAAGTCTAATTTTTCTATATATATTTCATAATTTTCCGCTGCATTTAATATTTTTAGAACAAGAAATATTACATTAAATAGTATATTTTATTCATTTTCCAATTTTTTATTTAATTTGATACATTGGAAATTATTATTACCCTATTTTGGATATGTTTAAAATAGTCACTCTCTCTAAATCATATCTTATATGTATTTATTAAATTGCATGTGATATTTGCTTGTTTATTCAACTGTATAAATACAAAACCTATTTTAAAATGCAATTTAATGTGATCCATGATCAGTTGAGGCGTCTTTGTTGTTACGTCTTCTTTTAAACTGAATTATGGTATTAGGTAATATATTTTGATTCCTGTATGAAGAGTTTCATGAATTGCTATGGGTGATTACCACCAAAGTGGGATCAATCATAGTAGTTTGTGAGATTTTTTATAATTTTTTTAGGAACGTTTTTGATTAATGCTTATAATTACCTGCCCAAAAGGGTAGTTGTGTGTTTTAGTTAGAGACCTAATTTTAAATAGAGTTATTGAGGATTACAATATTCTTGGGATCTGTTTGCCCAAAGGAGATGGAATTTTAAGATTAGTGTAACCTCATTTTCATAGCTTATCTTTGAGGTTCTAAATTTGGTTGCACATTTTGCCCAAATGGGAATATGTGATTCTTAGTTAGGCCTCACTACTATTTTTATGCCCTTATTATTGTTATTAATGCATTATGTTTTATCTTACACAGTTTCCTTCACTATGACTAACAGTCAAGTGACTGTAGAAATTTTAACCGGCTCAAATTACAAGAGATGGAGGCAGGACATAGAATTTTCCTTAGGAATAGTTGATCTAGATATGGCACTAAGGGAAGACATACCTATCATACCTGATGAAGGAAGTACATCTGAACATAGAGAGAGTCTAGCTAAGTGGGAGAAATCTAACCGACTTAGCTTGGTTACAATTAACAGGACCATTTCTAAACACCGGTTGAGTGGTTTACCTGACACAGCATCTACTAAAGATTTTCTCATTGCTATAGGAGATAGATACCAAGTATCCAATAATGTTGAGTCTAATATTTAATGAAAGAGTTGATGGATATGAGGTATGACCATAACGAGGGTGTTAGGGAATTTATTCTGAGAATGGTTCACCTGAATGAAAATTTCATTATTCACCATGCTTTAAATTGTCTTCCTATTGAATTTACCCAAATCAAAACATCATATAATACCATTGGTGAGAAGTGGAGTGTTAATGAACTTATTACCAAATGTGTGGCCGAGGAAGAGAAACTTAGAAAAGAAAAGAGTGATTTAGCCCTCCTGACCATTCATGCTAAACCCCATTCTGGCAAGAGTCATATGAAACATAAGAAATACTCTTATAGTGCTCATAACAAAAATCAGGACTACAAGAAATTTGGAAATACTCACTATCACATGATGGAGGTCCTAGGCAAACTATCTTCAAGAAAGGTCCTTGGTGTGTCGTTTGTAAGGTCAAGGGACACCATAAAGGAGAATGTCATAAATTCAAGGCTTGGTTAGAAAACAAGATGAAATCTGGAGGTAATCATTTTGCTTTTGTCTGTTTTGAGTCCAATTTGGTTGATGACCCCATAGATTCTTGGTGGTTTTATAGTGGTTCTACTACCCATATTATTGTGCCTTTACACGAGTTTACAAATATGAGGAAGCCAAGTCTGAAAGAAAGCAAGTTGAGGGTAAGAAATGATATTGAAGTAGTAGTGGAGTACGTTGAAGATCTTACCTTAGTCTTAGATTCAGGACATGAACTTATTTTACAAAATACCTTTTATGTACCTTCCTTTAGAAGGAATTTTATTTTAGTTTCTTGCTTAGATAAACTTGGTTTTACTTTTTATTTTGGTGGTGGAAAAACAACATTGTTTTTTAATTCTACAATAATATAATCTGGTTTTTTAGTGCATGATTTATATAAACTGTCTTTGGCTTCTAATAATTTTTCTATATCTTTTAATGTTGAGACTACTCTTGGCAAGCGGTCTAGGATAAAAGAGAAATCCTCGTCATTGTGGCACAAACGCTTAGGTTACATCTCTAAGGAAAAGGTAAAGAGATTAATAAGAGATAACATTTTACCTTCCTTAGATTTTAATGATTGGGGACATATATAGATTGCATCAGAGGAAAATTCACTAAGACCAAAAAGATAAATGCAAATAGAAGTCTAAGTCTCTTAGAAATCATTTACACGGACATTGGTGGACCTCTATCTCCTACTATTTGTGGTAAAAATACTTTATTACCTTCATTAATGACTTTTCCCAATTTGGCTATCTTTATTTAATCAAAGAAAAATCTAATGCCCTTGAGAAATTCAAAATTTTTAAAACTGAAGTTGAAAAGTAATTAGGAAAGGTCATCAAGGTGGTTAGATCTAACCGTGGTGGTGAGTAATTATGGTAGATTTGCTGCTGGACAGCAACATATGGGACCATTTGTCAAAGTTTTGCAAGCTTGTGGAATTGTTCCACAATATACCATGCCTGGTAGTCCTCAACAGAATTGTGTAGCCGAAAGGCGAAACCGCACTTTAAAAGATATGATGAGGAGCATGATAAGCAGAACTAATTTGCCAGACTTTTTATGGGGAGAAGCTTTGAAAACTTCCTTTTACATCCTTAACCGAGTCCCTAGCAAATCTATCCCAAAAACACCTTTTGACTGGTACAAAACCTAGTTTAAACCATTTTTGTGTATGGAGTTGTCCTGCAGAAGTTAGGATTTATAATCCCTTAGAGAAACAGACTAACCCTAAAACTACCCATTGCTACTTCATTGGATATCCAGAGCATGCAAAAGGAGATTCTATTGTCCTAGAAGTGGTCCTAGAATTGTGGAATCTATGAATGCAAAATTTTTAGAATTGAATAAGGTTGAAGTTGTTATTCCTGTTGTTGATTCCACTACTACTGAGCGTGAGATGGTTTCTTTGCCTATTGCCATTGATAACACGCCTATAGTTACTATTCCTCTCGAGAACTTGGTAGATGCTCCTTTAGTTGAAAATGTGGTTGATTCCCCTACTCCGGTTGATCCTCCTAATAATGTTGCTAACCCTCCTGCACTAGTTGATACTCCTCAACCTATTGAACCTATTGTGGAAGTACCTCTTAGGAGGCCAGTTAGACAAAGGAGACCGGCTATTTCCAACGATTATTTTGTTTATCTGAGTGAGGACATGTATGATATTGGAGATAATGTTGACCCTAAATCTTATCAAGAGGCGATGTCTTGTGCTCATTCTAATATGTGGGTAGATGCCATGAAAGAAGAAATGTAGTCTATGGCTAATAATGAAGTGTGGGAACTTATTGAATTGCCTAAAAATTGTAGGGTAATTGGTTGTAAATGGGTTTTTAAAACCAAGAAGGACTCGAAGGGTCAAGTTCAGAGATATAAAGCTAGGTTAGTAGCGAAAGGTTTCACGCAAAGAGAGGACATTGACTTCACTGAAACTTTTTCCCTACTGTCCAGTAAAGAGTCATTTAGAGTTGTCATGGTCTTGTGGCACATTTCGATATGGAGTTACATTAAATGGATGTTAAGACAACCTTTTTGAACGGTGATCTCCTTGAGGAAATATACATGCAACAACCTGAGGGTTTTCAGTCAAATGGTAATGAGCATTTAGTGTGCAAATAGAAGAAATTTATTCATGGTCTGAAATAGGCTTCTAGGCAGTGCTACCTGAAATTTGATGAAGTTGTTACCTCCTTAGGTTTTGAAGAAAATAAAGTTGATCAGTGTATATACCTAAAGGTCAGTGGGAGTAAGTTCATTTTTCTCGTTTTATATATTGATGACATTTTACTTGCTAGCAGTGATCTTGGCTTGCTGAATGAAACTAAGCAGATGCTAACGAAGCATTTTGAGATGAAGGATCTTGGTGAGGTGAGTTTCGTGCTGGGAATTAAAATTCACAGGGATAGATCACGTAACTTGCTTGGCTTGTCTCAAAGGGCTTATATTAATAAAGTCTTGGAGAGATTTAACATGTAAAACTGTAAACCCGGGGATGTACCAGTCTTCAAGGGTGACAAATTTAATAAGAATCAGTGTCCTAAAAATGAAATTGAAAAAGCAAAGATGAAGAACAAACCATTTGATAGTGCGTTAGGGAGTTTGATGTATGCTTAGGTTTGCATTAGGCCTGACATTGCTTATATAGTTGACGTTTTGGGCAGGTACCAGTCTAATCCTGGTAATGCTCATTGGGTAGCTGCTAAGAAAGTGATGAGATACTTGCAGAAAACCAAGGAGTATATGCTTGTGTATAGAAGAGTTGACAACTCAGAGATAATAGGGTATAGTGACTCAGATCTAGCTTGGTGGCCTAATGATATGAAATCGACTTCTGGTTACATCTTTATGTTGGCTGGGGGTGTGATATCTTGGAAGAGCAAGAAGCAGACTATGGATACGTCGTCTACTATGCAGGCTGAATTTATTGCTTGTTATGCAGCTGCTACTCATGCTATTTGGTTAAGAAACCTGGTAACCTGACTTCGCATTATGGATTCCATTGCTATACATCTCAGAATCTATTGTGATAATAGTGCAGCAGTGTTTTACATAAAAACTAACAAGACTTCTAGTGGTTCTAAGTACATGAAATTAAAGTATCTAACTATCAGAGGCCTAATGAAGAATAAAGACATAGTCATCGAGCATATAGTTACAGAATCCATGCTAGCTGATCCCTTAACCATGGGTCTTCGACCTATAGTGTTCCAGAAGCACCTTAAAGACATGGGAATTTAAAGCTCTTTTAATGCGCTTGATTAATGGGAGTTTTGAAATGTATGTGATTTTTCTTATCCTGTTCGACCTTTATTGTTAGATACTTGAATGTTCATTTCATATGGATTATATTATGCAATTGATTTTAATTATTCTCTTATTACTATTTTATATGTATATATCAATTACTATTTCGAAACTCGGTGTCCTTTTATATCATTATGGCTCGTGATTAGCACCATCTTAAAGTTAGAGACATGTTACAAATTTTTGGACTCGATGTTCTATTGGATCATAATGCCTCCTGATCAACGCCATATTTGAGTCTATAGTCACTATTATAGAACTCGATGTCCTTTTCAATCATCGTGCCGGTGGTTTACACCATATTGGAGTTCAAGGCATTATAGTTCATAATGAACTATACAATTTCTCTTGCTTTAAGCCTATTTTAAGAGAAATTGCAAAGACTGACGTTGAAAGTAGCACCTTACATTAATTATTGGATCACCTTTGTGTGCTATTTTCATGCTACACTACACACTAATGACTGGTCGACAAGGTTGATGATATATGTAATTATGTATCGATGTTATATCAATAAAGATGTAACGGGTGACATAGTTCAATGTCATTTGACTTTGACCAAACTTAGTCCTATTGAAGTGCTGCATCTTATATCATGTTTTTTTTTTAATGTGGCCACATTGCACAAAATATAGTTTATTAGCCTGAGAGTCATTTTCAAAGGTTTTTCAAAAATAAAATTAAACAATTGATTTTGCTCAAGTGGGAGAATGTTAGAATATATTTTATGGGCTACAATCAATTGTCGTTTTGATTTTATTAAAAACAGGCTATGATATGATCCCTATTGAGATGCCTATAGTCCACTAATATTGTGATCCTTGTTGGATTTAAGCACTTTATATCATTAATGTGATTAATGGTCCCATGATGGGCAGGCCTAGGGTTACTATCTGTGGCTAGGTCCCTATTGCACTCTCTATATATACACAAGTATAATCTCTACACAGTTTACCCCATTGAGAATTGCACTTTTTAAAGATATCAGAGTTGCAGTAGAAGCCCTAGCCGTTACCAAACACCACAATTTAATGATCATGTCTCCAACACGTAAGTATCTATGTTCTCTATTACGTAATTGATTCACAATTTTCGCTTCTTACATAAATGACTCAAAATTGAACAAAAAATGAAAAACTATGCTGCTTGTTTTCTATTTTTCTCTCTTTTTTCTACGACTTTCTTATCTCATTATTAGACCAATTTTCATACATTAAAAAAGGCGAATTAAAAGACCATAATAAATTCCGAAAAATAATAACATAAGTCTAGCAAAGTTAAACCTTTAATGGGTTATAGAATCTCATTATTAGACCAATTTTCATACATTAAAAAAGGTGAATTAAAAGACCATAATAAATTCCGAAAAATAATAACATAAGTCTAACAAAGTTAAACCTTTAATGGGTTATAGCTTTGGCCACAGGTATGATGATGCAACCCCCAGTTGCTATATTTGAGACTGCTCATATCAACTAAGAGACTGTGTTTTTGTGAATGTCTCCCTCTTATTGAAAAAATCTAGAAAAGATTACACTCTTGGGTTAACAAAGATCTTTCTTATGTAGGGAAACTCTATTTCTCAAAGCCATCCTCAACTCTCTTCACATATACTAGAGTTCTCATGTCTTTCTTTCCAATAATGTTATCAAAACAATTGAGCGATTATTCAAGAACTTCCTATGGAACCACTCTAACAGAGCTAGAGGGATTGCTAAGGTAAAATGGGCAAACCTATGTGTTCCAAAGGAGAAAAGGGGTTTAAATATCACCCCATTAAAACCCACGAACCATGCTCTTCTTTTCAAAAGATTATGGTGGATCCTCGAGGATAAACAATCGATATGGGTTCACTAGATCCATTCATACTTCCTCAAGGGCAGCTGTATTTGAGAAGTCAATGTGTCTCCTTCTCATTCTTATTTTTTGAACTAGCTGATACTTCTTAAGAATTCAATTCAGGATGATGTTTGTTGCAAAATTGGAAATGGCGACAAAATTTTCTTTTGGTTTGATAATTGGTTTGATCATGGCTCCATTTTCTGCCTTCAAAATACTAATCCTAACCTTCTACCTTTTCCCACCTCCACCAAACTTAGCTTTTTCATCAGGGCTCTCCTGAAATTTCCCTAATTACCTTAACTATCTACAGCCCCATTATTCTCCTTCACCTAGCTCTAATCTATGTTTATAGAAGAATCAATCGATACACCAATTAAAGAACAAGCGTACCATTGAACTACTTCGGGTGAAAACTCCTGGGGTCTTTTGGAATAGCATCGTTTGGCACAGAAGCCTCCTTCCGAAGGTCTCCTTCCTTCTTTGACTAACAATGAAAAACAAACTTAGCACGGCAAATCGTCTATCCTTCATAAATATAAATAGATCTTGTCTCCTATGTTTAACACATGAAGAATCAAGGGACCACCTCTTCTTCTTCTGTTTAATGGCTCATTGGGTTTGGGAGCAAGTCAAGCCTTTATATGACTGGGATATTTCAAAAACCTCACTATCCAGTATCATCTATTGGCTGACGACACATTCATCTCTTCCAAAAACTGAACACAAGACATATATCATTGCCATAGAACTTACGGTTCAATCCATCTAGAAAGAAAGGAACTCGGGAAGGCTTAAAGCCACAAGCCAACCTATAGGAACGCTAATCGCTCGAATAATAAGAGGCGTAAATGAACTCCTTATATTGTAGAACCACACAATACCTGTTCACTAGCCTTTCTTGTCTGAACGTCCTGTGTTTTATAGTTTTACTTTATCTCTGAATTTGGTAGCATCTCCTTGCTGTGTTAAATTCTAAATGGTATATCCTTGATCTTCTGTTAAGCTGTAACATTCTTTATTAATATTTCATTATACGATGAGAAAGGAAAGACCATAACGTAACAGCCTTAAAAAGCGAAACATAGTGGCCGGATTTATTAGGGAGAGACAGTGTAAGGCAGCTGAATGAATTTGGTAGCGGGAAGGTGGCACGTGATTAGTGGGGACGCATCTAAGGCCAAAATTGGATTTTTCATATTAGAATGATAAACTCGGAAACTAAAGGCAAGTCGGGCTTGGGAGGTGATTGCTTTGAGCGTAAAAAGTTGCCCATCCTCAGTTGTGCTGAAGAAGGTACAAAAGGGTCTGATTGTTGGTGTAGTTCTAGTGGGTGGTAATTGTAGACAGCTCAGTTAGATTGGTAACGAACTGAACTCCAAATGGGTTGAGAATTTGGAAGAAACAGTGCTTAGTGGCGAATAGACACTAAGAGAATGAGTGCGTCCGATGTTGTTGATAACCAAGAACTTTAAAGCAGAGAGAAAATATCTTTAAACACAAACCTGAGAAAGCCTTGTTGAACTCAACAATAACCAGGCAGAGATTAAAACCACAGAGAGACGATGCAATCAACAAATGATTTTGCAAGCCAGTAAGCAGATACAATAAACCAATTAAAATATAAGTAGAACAGCTAAAATTAGTGAAGCAATGGAATCTACATAGTATGCAGACAGCAAATAAATTTCATCGGGTCTACACACAAACTCTTCGTTACATTAACGAACATCATACAGAGTGCAATTATGCAAATAATCACATATCAAATTTCTTGCTTAATTCATCAGTCATCTACTGCAAAATCCTAGTTATACAAACCTTCAGTAAATTACTCCGAAAACATGAGAACCAAAACCACCAGATGCTAAATAAATGCCTATAGTACAGTAACTGCTTTGAACGCTGAATATGGATGGAGTTAGTACCAAATGATGGAATTGGCGCCACAAGAGTGGTCATCTACTCTGTCCTTTGCATAGGAACCATCAGATGCTGGGCCTGCGCCTACACATTTTAATAGCCTAGTAAGTAGATTCGTAGTACATATAAATAAAGAAAATTAATCATTTAGAAAGAAATAAAATTTAACGGGAAGAACCCATTAAAAAACACAACAATGTATGTATTAAAACAAACAAAGGAGCAGTTAGTTATTGACAAACCAAATAAAACACACAAATGCTTGCAAGTACATCAATGTAACGTTAGTACGAACATATAATGCTCCAATTGATATGATTTATGCTTTGCACATTTTGACTCGAATCCGGATAAAACTTCGAACTACTCAAGACTTCCATTGTATCCCCAGTCACGTCTTCATTTACTCTAAAGCAGCTTGGTTACTTTCCTCAAAAGATTCAAATGTTGACCAAGTGACATGAAATGTAATCAACCCTCATAATCAACTACAAACCATGTAAATCCATCAACCAACACCATACCTACTTTGGGTATATAGATAATACAGTCTCCAAGGGATCAGATAGAAAGTGAGAACAAGTATGCTTGTGAGATTGCAAAAGTGTTATCACAAAATACAGAAGAGGACAGCAGTGAAAATAGCATATTGATGATAGCGGTTAGCACTTCAATAAGAAGAAACTAACAGCATCATGTAATGGTATAGATGAGAGGAAATATTATATAAGATGATGTTAACAAAGTAGCATTGCTGAAAATCTGGTTATAAACTGGGAATAATATTGAAAGGCAATTCACAGTATAATAACTGTAACTGTTGGATAAACAAAACTCGATCCCCATCAAGCATGACTCTACGAATACTAAAACATGAATTATAATGCTTTTGGTGGATTGAAGTCAAAATTTTTCAAACCTTGTATACAAAAAGCTGAATTGACCCATCCTCAATCTCAATCAAATACCTAAACAAGTATGGTGAACTAATGCATATGTTAAAGTAAGTTCCTGCAAATATGCAGCTATGACAGAAAGAATAATCTAATATGAAAAACAGGATGCTTGAACTTATGCAATTTGACAGACAGCCTACTTAAGTAGCATAACTACAAAACTATGATAGCCTATTAGGTATCATGAACAAGACATTACAACCCAACACGTTATATGTTTAACATTACAAATCCCTCAATATCATCTGCTTATCTATTCGGAACTAAAATGTTAACCTAACACGCAATATAAATTCAATTTTTTATTTGAACAGAATTCTTGTATTCTATTTATTAAGGTTTTTCTCCTAAACTGAAAAACATCTATACAATAAGGGAACATTGCCGTTGTCCTGTACCCACTCTGTTCCATGAACATCCATCCATTTAATAAATTAGACAAAAAAAATTTGAATGAACGGATACTCATAAAACAGGGTAGGCATAAATAGGATTACGGAAATAGGTAATCTGAACCCTACAAAAAGAACGGGAGAAAGTGCTTACTTGTGGACTTGTATAACTGACAGCTTGTGGGAACGAGCCTTGATGAGAAATCTGCAATGACGTTTATTTTCCATATGTCAGATGAACAATCCCATCAATTAAATTTGCATAGTTAAAAATATACTAAAGCAGTGACTCCACAATAACGACAAAAAACCGGTCAAAGTAGTTAAAAGGGAAATTTTTCTCCAATTCACCTGAGCATTTGAGCTTAGCAAGGCATCCTTTTTGTTAGAAGAATCTCCACCCTTTGCTGATCCTTTTGTATCACCCTATTGGCACCACAAGCCCAATTTTAAGAATCTACGGAAATTCGCAAAATAGACTCACTTGTAAGCATGTTGAAAAGAATATCTACATACCTCCATCTGCGTCATCCATCCGACCCACATGAGCAACAAAAAGAAAAACTCCAATAGGTTACTTGGATCTTATGATGTGGAATTAAATAATACAATGTAAATAGAAAAGGAAATTGCACGAGAAACTAAATCCCCAAATAATCTAGTCACATAAAAAGAGTACCTCTCGATATCGAGTTAGGTAAACTTTAAGAGGGTCGATGTAATCCTCGAAGCCTAACGTGGCCATGGCCCACAGTAAATCATCGCCGTTAATCGTCTTCCTCTTCTCTCTCTGGCACTTGTCACTTGCTCTGCACATCAATAATCACCAAAAACCGCCGGACTAATCGTGAACTCCGCACATCAATCTCACTAATAACCGGATTTAAAGAAAGAGTGAAGATCAATGAAAAAAAAAAGGAGAACCGTACTCGCTGGTGATGAAACTAATAAACTCGGAAACGCACTCTTGAACGGTCTCTTTGGCATCCTTGGCAATCTTTCCATTAGCAGGAAGAGCCTTCTTCATGATCCGACTGATATTCGCGATGGGGAGGTACCTATCTTGTTCGCGAACGTTGGAATTGGAACGAGGACTATGGTCGCCACTCTCATGGCTGCCGCCGCCGGGGCTGGTCGGTGCCTCCGCCGCCATGGAAACCCTAGGTCAGAACAAGAACCACCTGTGAACGGCATAAAGAGAAAGGAGACGGTGATAGAGAGAGAGAGAGAGAGAGAGACAGAGAGAGGCGGCGTATAGCGTGTGATGGTATCGCGCGTGTTATGATTCGTTACCTGAGGGGAGAGCCGGGTTTGTAAAAAAGGGCGCGAGTGAACGAGATTGAGAGGAAAGAGAAGGGATCGGACGCTGGAGAAGAGAGGAGCCAGGAGACGACCGAGATGAGATAGAGAGAAGGATTTAGGTTTATCAACACCGTTCGTTTCTGCGATTTTCTTATTTGCTTGTTCTTGCCTAGGTTTCTTCTTTCTATTCGACCACGTGTTTCTTCTGCTTTCAGACCATCGCTACGCCGTCGTTTGGCCACGCTTCAAATAATCCGGCACTGAAAAAAAGCGATCGTCGTTATGAATTGAAATTGAATAACTAAAGCCTTCTTTAATTTTTCGGTAAATTAAAAAAGAAATATATACTTATTTTTATTTTGTAATATTTTTAAAAAATTATTAAAAATTTTTAATTTTGAATTTATTATAAAAATAGTCCAACATTTCCGATTCTGAGATAACACGCCACATTAACTGTTTATATGCATGATATGGTTGCCACATGTACAATATTTTTTCACTAATTAATATTTGTTATTAAATCGTAAAATATAAACCTAATTTTGTTAAATTCTCGAAAACTCTTATTCTCCTTAGTTGCTTTGAGGTTTCAGCTCTTCCTTTCCTTTATTAAAAAGCTCACAAACTCAGATGATAAATTAATATAAAGACCAAAATTTATAATCTTTAAGTATAATTCTAAAAACTTTTAATTTAATATTAGACTTAACATGTTGAGAAGTAACTCACTTATCACTTGCAAACATTTTTATTAACTCCTCATTCATTATAATAAAATATTAAAGTGATAAGAAATTAGTTACAAATCTTATAATAGCAAGACGACACAAATTCTTACCATTGGTAAAATCTTTTCACATTAAATTCAGGGCTCATACATGATTGTAGATGAACTTAATTACCTTTTTTTTCTTTTTGCATGATCTCATCAATAATAGGTAAATATTTAGCTTCTCTTATATTTTCCAATATTAGGTCAATGCAGTGTGCAACACAAATAATCTAATAAAAAGAATTATAATTGCTTTGCAATTTTCTTTCAGCTGCTTTATAAGTATAATAATTGCTAGCAATTAACTGAATAATATTTTCTGACTCAACTTCATTCACAACTTCCTCGAATATCTTAAATAGATTATCAACATTCCTAACAAAGCTAAATGCACGAGGAGACTTTAAAAACATTTTCTCCTTTACAAAATAAACCAAAAAAATTAATACTAGGCTCTTGTTTTATATTTGTCCAGCTATCATATATGATTGAACATCTATAAGTAGTCTAAGTTATTGTTCTTTCCTCCAAATAATTTTTTATTTCATAAGCAGAGCTACTCAGAAGTTTACCTCTTTAGTCATCAATTGAAAAAGCTTTGTAACTTGAACCATAAGAAATAATATCATCCACTATAAGCTGATAATAATAAGAATGGGCATCATTCAATATTATACTTGAATCATACTACCACCTAGTCATTGCCATTTTTACATTATGAGTCGTTTCTCTAGATTGTAAGGCACTAAAGATTGAAGGTTGAGTTTTAAGAATTATTCGTGGTGTAAAAAAATTGGACAACTGACTTCTTCTTTTCCTAACATTAGGTGCAACATTTTCTTCTTATTGTGTAGGAATACTATCACCTTCAACATCCCCACTATCATCCTGATTACCAACAAAAAAAATCCACTAGCAATTTCATAATTCAATTTTTTCCTTATATGTTTTTCATGTTGATACTCTTTAAACAAAGTCCTTATTTTCTATTTCACATCATGACTTACTTTCTTACAAGGCTCCACATCACCTTTGACCCTAACTAAATGTTTCTTTCATTTGGTGATTCCTCCACCTTTGAAACGCGTGTTACAATACATAAAAATGTTATTATTCTTCATTCTAGGAACTAATCTAAAGTGAGCTCAAGCTGGATCCTCGAATCTTTGTAAGCATGAAGAGAATGAATTATCAGAAGTACTTAAACTTCTCTTCATTTATTTGTAAACTAAATAAAGATATATGTCAAAATTAAATTAATTAAGTTATTATCAACTATTATCTAAACAATGTGTATCACTCTACCCAAAACAAATACAAATGCACATCTTAGATTCTAAAAACATACACATAACTTGAACTTTAGAAATATACATGCATCTTATATTCAAAGCCAATAGTCCAAGAATCATTATTACCAACTACTAATGACATGAAAAATCTGGAATAAGTTGTGTCAAATAAAAAGAAGAAATATAGCAACATCTTTTTAACATTCATATGAGATAGAAATTCAAGTGAACTTCGCTTATATAAATGATTATTACATTTTTACAATTATAGTTTATTTTGTGTGGTTACATAGATTAACCATAAATTTACAATATAACTCACTTTGTGTGATTATATAATTCAAACATAACTCATAACTACATCCTATTTTGTATGATTACATAATTCAATCATGACTATAACTTACATAGTGTGATTACAAAATTCAACCATAACCATAACTATACCTATTTTTGTGCAATTACATAATTCAACATTTCAACCATAAACTTACAAGTATAGCTCATTATATATGATTAAAAAATTCAACCATAAATTCATAACTTTCTAACTTTTAAATCAATATTACAAATAAATATCATTCTTTTTAGTTTCTTACATAAACCATAAAGAATAAACACACACACACACACATGCACACACACACACATAAATAATCCTTAAACTTTAACTTTTATATTACAAATGAATCCTTCTAGTTTAGTATAAGATTAATTGATTAAGGAAACTAGTTAAATATATTAGTAATAAAAGTTTAAATATAATGATTAATGAAATAAAAATCACACTAATCTATATAATTTAGATATAATTATTGAGAAAATAATTAATATTCATATAATTAAATTTTAATTATTGATTTATCTATAAATTCTATAACTAAATAAATTTGTAAACTTTATTTATTAAATTCAGTTATAAACTTGTAAAATGTAAACTTTTAATTGATAAAAATCACAAATTCCTATTACTCAATGATGCATCACTTGTAAAAATTTTTCAAACTCAAGCCACAAATTTATCAACCCACAATTTCACATGTCATTATATCAAATTATCAACTATCAAGTATTCAAGTATCACATTATTGATTCTAAAATTACTAAGTCTTTAATTCTATGGCACATTGGCACCATACAAAATTGCAGATTGCACTATCACAAAAAATGAAAAACCAAAAGTCATACACCCACATCTATTGTTTAGTGTCCACTAAGTTACTAACCTACACACCACCAGCGACGCCCATACTATTGTAAAAAAACCAAAAGCCACACCTAAGAGCCAAGACATAACTAACTGTTTTGTGTCTACTGACCCACTCCTACACGACCACACCACTAACCAGTGACCACACAACATATGAATCAGACTCACACAACACGTAACAACACAAAACACATAATTCTCATTTGGTAACCATTAAAAATGAGAATAAAAAGTAGGAATTTACTGATTATGTATGTTTGTTATGAAAATATTAGAAATTAGATTATAGAAGTTAATAGTTATATCAGTGTTTGGTATCAAATATTAAGAATGATAGTGAAATTTTTTTACTTATATTTGATTATTATGTGATTGATTTTGTAAATAATTAATTAAAATATTTTGTATTATTATTAATTAATAAAGTTTTATTTAATAAATAGTTAATTAAAATTATTTTTAATGATTCAATAAATTATTAATTTTTAAATAATTATGTATGATTTTTCTTATAAGAATAAAATTAAAAAACTATAATGAACTTATTTTATGATATAAAATCATTGAAATAAAATAAAATAATGATTAATAAATTAAATAAATTAATTTGCAATGTTGATAATAATATCATAATAAGAATCAATCAAAATGATGTATACTACTGCTTATTTGTTATTCCTAATATCTGATTCCAAATTATACACACACCTACCTTAAGAATAAAAATTCATGATTATTTAAAATTTGTTCCAAATTTATCAATCATTATCTTATCATTAATAACAACCAAATAAGAAAAAATTAAGAAAGAAAGTTACATATACATTCCACTTCTTCACTCTTCATTCTTAGTTACCAACCGTACACATAGAGTCATAGGCATAACAGTTACGGATTAACGCAAAAATCTAGTACGTTTGTTAGTCATGTAAGTTTCATTTTACTGTTGTTTAAAAGTCAGTTACTTGGTATCTTGATTTAGGAAGCATTTTTTTGAACGTGCTTGTCATTGCTTTGATTTCTAATATTCTGTTATCTTTCTACTTGTATTTAAGGAGACACAAGGTGACTAAAAATTATGTGAAGTTTATATCTTGAGTGTGCCTTTTAGGTGTTTGATAGAATTTCTGTGTGAGAACTTTATTATGTTTTTTTTGTCCACCCACTCTCTTTTTTTACATCTGGTATCAGAGCCTTCTTCTAAGCCTGTGCGAAGTTGAAAACTCTCTTTATTTATCAAGATCTATGGGAGTTAATGGAGAAAGGCTATACTGAAGAAAGTGTGCAACAGATAACTTAAAGAGATGAGAAAAAGAGACGTTAAGGCTCTTTTCTTCATTCAATAGGCTATAGATGATGTAATTTTCTCTTCTTGAATTTTTGCAACAATAAAGGCAAAAGATGCTTGGGATGCACGCAAGAACGGATATCGAGGCACAAAGAAAGTGCTTACTGTTAAGCTTTAGACACTTTGTAGGAATAAGAGCTTATTCATAACTATTCCAACAATCTTATGGAAATAGTTAATTAGATGAGAAAGTATGGTGAGCAGGTGTTTGATCAAAAGGTTGTTGAAAAAAATTGTGAAGTTTGTCACGAAAATATGAATCTGTTGTTGCTACCATAGAGGAATCAAAGGACTTAAATGTCTTAATTATTAATGAGCTTTCAGGCTCCTTACAATCTCATGAAGATAGGCAAAAAAGTTATGAGGAGAGTTCTACCGAGAAGGCTTTTTAGACAAAGATGCAAGTTTTTAAAGGCAATGAAGCTATCTATGAGCATAGGAACAACAACAACCATCGTGGAGGATATTCTTTTCGAGGAAGAAGAGGAGGCAAAGGAAATAGAGGAAGTGGACGATCAAATGACAGAAGTCAACATTCAAATGCATCCCACAATAAAGGAGAAACTCAAAATCGTAAGTTCAAATTTTACTATTGTTATAGACTTGGTCATATAGAAAAATATTGTCGATTAAAAGAAAGAGATTAAAAACAAGAAAATTTTGCAAAAGAAAAAGATAAAAATGAGTCTGAAGTTTGTTTCTTGCTTGTTTCATAGCAAAAGAGTATGATTCTGGTTTATGGTATATGAATAGTGGCTGTAGTAATCACAGGACTACTAAACTAGAGGCATTTGTCAGCTTGGACATGTCAATCAAAACAATAGTGAAGATGGGTGATGGAATGATCCGTAATTCTCAAGGCTAAGGAGTTGTGAAGATGAATCCTTATGGAACCAGCTGCATCAAGGATGTTCTTTATGTTTCAGACTTGGACTCAAACTTATTGAGAGTTGGACAATTTTTAAGAGAAGGTTATTCTTTAGTTTTTGAAGATTTTTTATGTTCAGTTTTTTCTTATAGAACCAAGAAGACCTTGTTATTTAAGGTTCCAATGGTCAAAAATAACATGTTTCCACTTGCCTTTAATGATAAAAAGAAAGCACTTGCAGCCTCGTTAGCAGATGACAATTGGTTATGGCATTATAGGTATGGACATCTTAACTTTAAAAGCCTAAATATGCTATCTAAGCAAAAGCTTATGGATGGTTTGCCTATGATAAAGCCAACTGATGCAGTATGTGAAAGTTAAGTGATTGGAAAGCAACATAGAGCTCCTTTTCCAAAAAGTAGCAGTATGAAAACATCAAGGCCAGCTGAATTGATACATGGAGATGTTTATGGAGCTATGCACACACCTTCTCTCGACAATAACAAGTACTTTGTAGTCTTGGTAGATGATTTCAATCGAATTATTTAGGTTTATTTTTTCAAGGAGAAATCAGAGGTGTTTTTAGTCTTCAAGAAATTAATGCAATAAAGGTATTGAGGACAGATCGAGGTGTTGAGTTTATTTCCATAGAAATTGACAATTTTTGTCAAGGGATGGACATTAAAAGGCAGTTGATAGCCAGTTACACCCCTCAACAAAACGGAGTGGTGCAGAGGAAAAATCTAAGTCTTGTTGAAATGGTAAAGAGTATGCTTAAGGCCAACACCTACCAAAAAGTTTGTAAGCTGAGGTAATTCACACAGCAGCCTATCTACTCAATCACAGTCCAACTTAAGCATTGTCCAGTCAAACACCATTTGAAGCTTTTCATGGGAGGAAACCAAAGGTAACACATTTTAAAATTTTTGGGTGCTTTTCTTATGTCCTTGTACCATCACAAAAGAGGGCAAAACTTGATGATAATAGTGTAAAATGCATATTTATGGGATATAACTTGGAAAATAAAGGCTATCGATTTTACAATCCTATTTCTAAAAAATTACTAATAAGTTGTGATGTGGTATTCAATGAAAAGAGTACATGGAGTTGAACTGAAATGTAGAAATTTCCAGCCATTATTCAAGGGGATGATGAGTTTGCTAACGAGTTAACAGCTAAAGAAAATGACCATGATCATGGTGGTTCAAGTCCCTCCATACCTAGCTCCACCGCTAGCTCTTTAAAGTTAGCTACGCTTAGCTCCTCTTCGTCTAGTACACCTCCTAGAAAATGGAGATCACTCAAAGAGATCTACGAGCAAACCGAAAGGTGCTAACTTGCAAAATTTGAAGAGCCAAGTTCATTTGGAGAAGCTGTAAAGAGCACTGCATGGCGTGATGCAATGGATGAAGAAATGAAGTCACTATAGAGAAATAAGACTTGGATACTAGTTGACCTACAAGCAAGAAAGGAAGTTGTAGGGCTCAAATGGGTGTACAAACTCAAATACAAACTAGATGGGTTAATATTGAAGCGTAAATCAAGGCTAGTGGCACTAGGATACAAGCAACAAGAAGGTATCGATTTTACAAAAACCTTGTCTCCTGTAGCTAGATTTGATACTATTCGTACTGTGTTATCTATTGTTGTTTATTATAAATGGAAAGTGCATCAATTTGTTGTGAAATTAGCTTTTTTAAATGGCTTTCTGAAGGAAAATGTGTATGTACATCAGCCTCAAGGTTATCAAGTTAAAAGAGATGAAATGAAGGTGTATCAATTGAAGAAAGCACTTTATGGACTTAAACAAGTCCCAAGGGCCTGGTATGAAAGAATTGATGGACACTTCAGCAAAAATGAGTTCCAAAAGAGTGCAAGTGAGTCCATATTATATGTCAAAACCAATGGAGTTGATGAGGTATTACTTGTTTGTCTCTATGTGGACGATTTGATTTACACTGGAAATAGTATTGCCTTGATTAATGATTTCAAGAAGATTATGATATCTGAATTTGAAATGACTGATTTGGGTCTATTAGCTATTTTTTGCGGTTAGAAGTGTAGCAAAATGAAGCTGGAATTTTTATCTCGTAGCAAAAATATGTCAATGATCTCTTAGAGAAGTTTAATATGAAAAATAGTAATCCAGTTAAAACTCTAATGATCACAAACCATAAATTCAACTTGGATGATGGAGAAGAAAAGGTTGATGCACCCATATTTCGAAGCTTATTTGAAAGTTTGTTGTATCTCACAAATATTCATCCCGAAATCTTACAAGCTACAACTTTACTACCTCAGTTCATGCAAAATCCAAGTAAAATGCATTATGTTGCAAAAAGGGTGCTTAGATATTTGAAAGGAACATGTTCTTATGGTTTGTGGTATTCTAACTCCAATAATTTTAAGTTATTTAGTGTTTTAAATAGTGATTGGGCAGGTTCTGTTGATGACCGCAAGAGTACAAGTGGATATTTGTTCAAGCTGGGCTAAAATACCATCTCTTAGTGTTCAAAGAAGCAGCCATCCATTGCATTATCATCTTCTAAAGCTAAGTATATAGCTATGACTTCAACAACATGTCAAGCTATATGGTTGAGAAGAATTTTAGGTGATATGAAGCAACATCAAAAGGAGGCTACAACAATTTTCTGTGATAATCAATCCACCATTGCAATGATAAAGAATCCATTTCATTATAATCACACAAGACACATTGACATTTGACATCATTTTATAAGAGAATTGGCTGCTGAAGGAAGTATCAAGATGGAGCATTGTAGTTCTCAAGAAAAAATTGTTGATTTGTTCACAAAGTCTCTTTCGTTAGAGAAGTTCATTTATTTTAAAGATAAATTAGGTGTTACAGATTTCTGTATTAAAGGGGAGCATGTTAGGGATTAATGCAAAAATCTAGTAAGTTTGCTAGTCATGTTAGCTCCATGTTTATTACTTAGTCAAAAGTCAGTTACTTGGTGTCCCAATTTTAGGAAGCACTTTCTGAACGTGCTTATCATTGCTTTGATTTCTAATATCCTGTTATCTTTTCTACTTGTATTTAAGGAGACACTGTAACATCCCCTCATTTATGGAAAGGGCATTTCGGTCAAATTGGATCGGGTTAGAAATATGTAAAGTATTTTTGACATATTCATGCATTCATATATGCACATGAATAATAAATAGTGAAATTTTTGCACATGAAATGA
>JANIIA010000005.1:67000361-67014990 GCA_027478495.1 Erythroxylum alaternifolium
TCTTCAAATTAGTTATCTCTGTTTTTTTAATTAACTAAATAGAAACAAAACTAACATTGGGAATCCAATGCAGAGATATGATAATTTTTATCTAACTTCATCCCGCTTAAAATCAACACTACCGTTACAAGAAAAATATCATTTTGTGACAGACATTATCGACAAAAAATATTCCATCGGTAAGTAAATTTACTGACGGACAACTAATATCCCATTGAAAAATTGTTACTAACTTATTATTGTTGTTGTTTTTATTGTTTATTTTGATTTCTAGTTCAATCTAAGAATATTTTAAGACCATAAAAAATTATAATACCTAATATTTGTATTTCAATGTTTTCATTCTGAAAGAGTTTCTCTAATAAAATAAAGTTACGTATTACTAGAACTTTTCAAACTCAGTGTACCAGCTTAATTTTACTTGTTGTTATTATTATTATGGCATTTATATTTTAATGTTTATTTTTGAGTAAAAACATAAATTCTTATTTAAAAATATTCTTTTTAAATTACTAATAAGATTTTTAAAAAATTAATAAAATATTATCAAAATTTTAAAGATTGAATTATTATATAATTGGTAATTATGGATATAATAGCATTGTAGCAATTAATTACACGATGGCCCATTAAAAATAACTTAATAAATATTTAAAAGAAGGTAAATTTTTAAGTTTATAATACTATTTTTAGTAATTTAAAACAATAAAAAAATTAGAAGATGTTTAATTCTTTACCTTTTATGTTGTATTTAAAATAATAAAAAGCATATTACATTCTTATCACTTAATATCTTCTCACATAAAAATTTAAAAAAATTGTGACCTGTAATTCAACAGGTTGATGGTTTTATTACAACAAAAATGGAATTTCAAAAGTACTTGCCTTATTTTATCTAACTCATGTTTAATAGGATTAGTTCTTCTATATCGATTATGGTGTTTCTATCATATTTTATTAAATTTTATTTATACATTTATGTAGACCTCACATAAATATATGGATAAAATTTAACATAATAAAGTTAGAACAAAATATCTAAACCAGAATTTGATGTGATGCTTAACACAAAAACTCTACTTTGTATGGCTCTCGTGTACTATATTAAGACATGGAAATAATAATAAAAAATTAACATATCGATTTTTTTAATTTTCTAATTTGACCCTAATAAACGATGACTCGAGTCGCCTACCAGTAGAAAAGTGCAGTACACATGCGTGATTATTTCAACTGACCCAACCCCACCATCCCACTTGGGCAAAACTCATTGGAATCAACAACTTGACTCTGTGTTCAGGTCTTCTTCAAGCTCTAAATACGAGGATCTTAGTCGCAGATTCTTAGTTTTAGTTTTGGAATTTGGAGTACGAAACGGCATCTTTTGTTTTTCCTTCTTAAAAAAAATATTTAACTCTAATATTAGGAGCCTCTATTTTCCGTGCTCTCAGAATTAATAAAGGAAGTAAATTAAGAGATGTGCCTCAACTGACAAGAGACTTAAACTTATTCATTAATCTCATCATACAAAAGGCTTAAATTTTCAAAATTGTCTTTAAGATTCGAACTCTCACCTTACATGTCACCAGCATAGTAAACACTACATCACTCAAGTCTTTACCGATTAAACTATGCCCGAAGGCTTTTGTTTTTCTTTCTAATTTTCAAGTGACATTGTTCCTTAAACCATTGTTAAGTTTAGACATATGAAATTCATAATTTACTATGGGTAAAAATGAAATCCTTACCAAATTGTACGATCACTTTTGTGAAGATCCAAAATGAGGAGTGACTTTTGGGATTATTAAATTAAGGCCAACCCTTTTTTGAGAAATTGATTGGCCTTTTGTGCCCCAACTTTATGAAAAGAAGTTTTATATCTGCAGAGCAATTGCTTAATGCTACCACTTTGGGTATTAGTGGGAACATACACGAGCCCTTTTTAACTTTTCAACTTTCCTTCGTATCCAAGGAATTGAAGAACAGACAACCATTACAAGTTAGCCATTCACAGCTCTGTAGCTCATGTGTGTTAAGACAGCTATTTCAGCTTGTCACCTTGCAGGAACAATCTGGTAGCAATAATGAGTTCAGATTCTCTTACCCAATTACTCTATCCTAACTTTATTTTTATTAAAAAATGACATTATTTTGTATCTATTTATACATAAAACGATGTCATTTTAAGATAAAAATAAGTTCCGAACAGCATAATTGAGCAGAAGATCTGAAGCTAGCGATAATATCCTATGTTGGATGGCACAATTACCATGTGTAAGGGTAAAATCCAACTGTTCTTTAAAAAAAAAAAATTCTGCAAGTCTTATTTGTGGAGCTTAAATTATAAACAGATTTTTGGATATATCATATATTATTAAAAAGTTACTTAATAATATAAATATCGATAATTAAAAGACTCAACCAGTTTGAAAAATTTAATCATAAAAATATTGAACAGTCTAATTTTTTGATTTAGTTTTAAAATTTTTAGTTCGATTTATTTTAATAATTTTTATTATTAAAAATTGATCAGTTTACTAAATAACAAGTTCTTATAAATTAAGATAAATCAATTAATTTTTATTAACAATTTTTTAAATTAAATTTCAAATTACTTGATAGATAAGGATAATCCCTTTAAATCTTATTTTAAATTCTTTAATTTAATTCAATTTTTAGTCGATTTTATAACCGTATAATACCGATTGAACCTTTTAAACATCTTCGATTCCATTTTTAAAACATTAATAAATGCAAATATCATAAGAACTATGTCAAATACCCACCAAGTAATTAATAACAAAAGTTTACGGCCATTTCTTGAACTTGCTCTCTATTTTTTAGTTTAATTCAAAAATGATCTAGCTTAATAGAACAATCCTAATTATTAATTAAAAATTATGTTTGAAATTCAACATAATACATTTAAGAAGAATTGTCTTTTAGATTAGTAAATCTTGGGTTACGTTAATTTGAAAATAGCGAGCACCAGTTTGATTTGGAGTGGTTATATTTTTATTTTTATGTAAAGGTATCTAAACTTATTTATTAGAATTATACATAAAAGATTAGAAGAGCAATTCCAATTTAACCTTATATGAATTAAAAAAGAGATAAGGTAAGAAAAATTAATTAGACCTAAAGTCGTCTTTTTTAATTGAACCTACACCTAAGCCACTAAGGCCCATATTAGCCCAAGACCCAACTCTTTTAAACAAAACGATATTTTAATTAGACCTAAACTTAAGCTGCTAAGGCTCATATCAACCCAAGATCAAACTCTTCTAAATCAAACGATGTCGTTTTGTTTAGAAGAATTGAATCTCGGGGCGATCTAAATCTGGACAATATTAACCCAGGCCCAATTAAAAACACTTGACACCGACCTCAAATGTCACCCCACTTTCAAAGACTTCCGAAGTAGTATTGTCCAAGCTTTTTTTTTTATTAGTCCACTAGGTGTCTTAGGAGGGTCCCAACTATGAAAAGGCGTCTTTAAGTCATTCATACCCAGACTATTCCCCACTTGCACCGGGTTAACCTGTAAGGAGTAAAATGCTGGACAAATAGGTCTCTCCATTCTCAGGACTTGAACTCGAGACCTCTGGTTAATGGATGAGAGTGCTGAACCACTCATACCAATTATGTTTGATTTTGTTTATGACATAAATGATATAAGTTTAAGTTTCCAAAAACAATAATAACAACTTGTAAAAATCCTATTAGACGCGAGATTTAGAGAGGTCCAATGTAAGTAACTTTATTCCTAATCAGTAGAAAGGTTGTTTCCAAACATTAATTGCAAATTTTTTATTTTCATTCCATCATTTGGCATATGGGAAGCTATTTCTTAGAATCGTAGTGTAGAATGGATGATAATTCACTTATCTTCAACAAACCTGGAATGAATTAGAAAAATGATTGAAATTCAGATTGAAGTTAAAAGACATAAAGGGAAAACCTCATTAACAACAATGAAATTGAACAGTAAGAGATATGGGAGAAGGTGCTCTTGAGACAATAAACTTACCCAAGTTCTGAAAGCTTGAGGTGAGCTTCAGCATAATCATCAAAGAAAGCATCCTCGTCCTGAAACAATAACAAAGTTTTGGTGACTAAATTCAAACCATCTTTATGTAACTTGATGATGACAAGACACTTATTGCGGCATATTTTTCAACTAGTGGACGGAAGATTGGGTCTTCCAGAAGAGCCTTGTCTGTGGGCAGCTGAATTAAACCTTCTTTGCCACCACTCAAAAGTTCCCTATTTCAAAAAACCAAGCTCATATCAAAATTGTAATCAGAATTTATATAAAAGAGAGTATAGACAAAAAGCCTCTCATCAATGGCATCATTACAAGATAGAACAATTCCAGTATGAATCAGCTGCCAACTTACTTGAAATAAGAATTGTCGAAAATGAGGAGATTGCTAGTCCAAGCACCTTCAAATCCTGAGCGCTCCTTCTGGCATCTACCCTGGAATTGAACAATCACAATTATATAAATATAATCTCAATGATTAGCCGCAAAAGCATTCCTGCACTTCTCTGACAAAGAGAAAAGGAGAATTAAACTGATGCGAGATGTCCAGGTCTGAACACGAACTAGAGTGTGACCACCAGATAAGGCAACAATATCCTTGTCACAGAGTCCCATACGACCGAAGACCTCTCTCAAATGCTCCGCACCTAGGTTTGAAGTGGAAGGATTAAGCAGTTATTCAACGATGTCACAGTGACTTGTAATGCACGAGCAAACGAACCTTTTGTAGCTTCAGGCAAGCGACCTTCTGGAGGTAGATCAGTTTTATCCTGAAGAAAATACAAGAATATAATTTAACACATACATAACCGGAAAGTATGTATTCCCATAAATTAGTAAAAATCAGCTCCACAGAGAGATCTTGAAGAAAATCATGCTTGAAACAATCTCCAAAACCTGACAGACGTACTCCGGAGTGGATATATGAATCAAAACACAGAAACTTTACTCTAACGGCGGATTAATCTGATAACTTACAGGTCTTCCAGGGTGGAAGGGTATCTCAGGCCCTCCAGTGATTTCAACAGCAACAACTCCAGCTAACTGCAACATTCGAACACGTACTGGAACCGTTGCGATCGAAAAATAAACTCACCGTTTGTGATCTAATTAGAAGAGACTAAACACTAACCTGGCAGAAATCAGCATAAGTCAAGATGGGAAATTTCTCCGTGATGGGTTCCAAAATCCTGACAGCAATATCAAGTCCATTATTCGCCTGATGAGCAAGTTCCTGAGGATGTCTTATCGTCCCAAACGGTCCTCCTGTCTTTGTCTTCACGTCGTAAGTACCTGCCGCCTGCCATCTGATATGTAACCGAATCAATAGTTACTGCACAAACATCTACATATACACTAAAACACCATTCTGAGATAAGCTTACGCGAGACGAAGGACGATAGGTGCGCAGTGTTTCTCAGCAATAAGACCCCTCAGCTTCCTCTTGCATTTACGACAGCTTTCTGGTACTCTTCACTCACTTTCGGATAGCATTTTCCCATGATGTCCCTTAACAGAAACTGTACTATTCGGACATCCAACGGAAACCAATTAAAATCAACTCTTTCAACGTTCTTCAGTACTGTACTTAAATGACTGCTCGATCGCTTATGAACTTTCTTTAGAACAAGATTTAATTAAAAGCATTCAAGAACCAAACCTTACCTCGTCAAAGACACAAGCAACACAGTACGGTGACTCCGGTTGAATGTAAGTAGTAGTGAAGCGATGATTATAGAGCAGAACATGAAAACTCTAGTGTTTGGAACGTCGTGGGGTCGTTGGACATTTCCACACAAGTCTAGTTCAACTTCCTAGCCAATTGATAGCCACGTGGCGAAAACCCAAGTGGAAGTTGAATTAAGGTTTGGCTCTCGCTTAATTTTCATCAGAACACAAATTAGTGACTTCTGGAAACATCATCCCTAATTTTGTAAGCATATTATTTTAACTTTCTTAATTAGGAAGATATATTAAAAACATCAAAGGATACGGTTATCTATTTCCGTAACTTAAATATATTGCCTTATAATCATAAAAGAGTAACTTTACCGGTTATTTCAAGATTTACCCTTAAATTTTAAACTTTATAAATAATTTTTTAAGAATAATATATTTAATTAGTTATTTTTAATTAAATTTGTAAATAACTAAAAACTTAATAAATGTTTATCTTTTGATTTTATGGGGATATAAAGTTAATTATTTTATATTTTAGTTATAGCTATAAAATAATTAATTAATTAAAGAATTATTTTTAGTTTATTAAAATTTAGAATAAATTTTAAGTTTTGGGCCAATTGAGCAAGTGGTTGAGGCGGGCCAATTAGTTAGAACGGTTGGATCAAAGGTCCAATCTTGATAGTGCCTAGACTGAGCTTTATGCGCTTGGTCTTATCCCAACTGATTTATGACACGCCAGCAAAACACGAACCTTAGCAAGACAATTTGTGAAGGAAAGAACCTGCGAGCAGTGTCAAGTGCCTAACACACAACCTCATCAACTAAAAACAGCCACCAACAACGCGCACACACACGTTTCTTAGTATAAAGACTCTCGGTCAGTCAGTCTCTTCCTTAGCTTTCACGTTCTATCCGAACCTTCACTTCTCTCAGCCTCTAATAGCTCTTGCGCTTTTGTTTTGTAAGTCAGTCCTCCTCTTCACTTTTTTGGCCCCCTACATTCACGATGACTTTGCTTGTTTCTTGTTCATTTGTCTAAGATACCCGGAAGCAAGAAAGTTGCCGTCTTTGAGTGAAAGATTTCATTTTTCTTTGTTGACACCCCCTTTTTGGTTCCGGTTTGGGAGTCACTAGAGGTTTCTTCTGGTTTTGGTGATAATAAATTGGGTTCTTATGTGTGTTTTATGCTACTGATAACTCAAGAATTTTTTTTTATTTGTTTGTTTGTTTGATTGCATTATAAGAAAAACACCGCTGTTTGCTTGGTGAGACTACCGAATGAAATGGACTGGAGCCCAGAAATGCCGTAGAGTTTTGCCATTGTTCTTTTCCCTCAAATTGAAAAACAAAAAATGCATAGACAAGATATGATCATGTCGAGTGCCAGTTGTGGAGCACACATTATCTCTCATTATGTTTCTGGTTTGAGTGATTCTTTTTCTTAATTTTCCATGCGAACGTTTCAAATGATAGGAGTTTTTCATGTACCCTTTTCATTTGTTGGGTCTACATATCCGGTTATTTCACTAGTATGGACCGTCTGTATTATCTTACCAATAGTGGTCTACCAATTTAGTTCATCACTTGTTGTCGGAGTTGAAGTGACTATGAGGGCTGTTGGGATAAATTAGTTATGATAAAAAAACTCATATTTTTCATCAGAACATCTTCGTGCTTGCATGACATTTTGACTTAATTTTGTAATCTAAATGGTTTTTCCGTATGTCCACCATTTGGTAGCGGATTTTCAGATAAATATTTATGAAAGTGAAAATATATAATGAGACATATAACAATTAAAGAAATACTATTGATATTTATGCTTGATATTGTTGAATTCACAGAGCAACTATGAGTAACAAAGGAGACAAGACATGCCCACTGTGCACGGAAGAGATGGACATAACAGATCAGCAGTTGAAGCCATGCCAATGTGGTTATGAGGTAGCTCCCATAACAAATATTTGGGAATAACAATACTCAACCCTCCTGTGTTTGGATTCTTTTATCATATTTTACTTGTTCTCAGAAATTTAGGTGAGTGCCTAAGAACTTGCTTATTGTTTCTTCCAAAGATTTGTGTTTGGTGCTGGAATCACATTATGGAAATGGCTGAAAAGGACAAAATTGAGGGTCGGTGCCCTGCATGCCGTATGCCTTATGACGAAAAAAGAATTGTGCAGGCAGCAGCAAACTGTGAAAGGTTAAAATGTTCTTGTAGCATCGTCCTATTAACATAGAATGCTAGTGGATGGTTTTACAGGTACGCTAACAATTTTCTCTTTGATGCACAGGCTGATGGCTGAACTAAATTCGGAAAAAAAATCAAAACACCAGAAGGTAAAGCCAAAAACTTCTGAAGGAAGGATACATCTCACAAATGTTAGAGTCATTCAGAGAAATCTGGTTTATGTAATTGGATTACCACTTGACCTTGCAGATGAAGCTGTAAGTAGTTTGATTGCGTTTGTATATCTCGTAATGGCTTTTATTTGGACATTGTCCTACATTTTTTTTATGTATCTTTATATGCTTAGCATCTTCATATTTTTTTCAAACTTCCAACCTAGAACCTCTGGTTTGTACCAGCTTCTTCAACAAAAAGAATACTTTGGACAATATGGGAAAGTTATGAAGGTATCCATTTCCCGAACATCAACTGGGGCTATTCAACATTCATTAAACAACAGCTGTTGTGTGTAAGTTCACAGGCTAATTGCTGTCTTCGCTGGGTTGAACCTGTTCCATACTGTCCTTAGTCTAAATATTTTTATCCGTAGAAGTTGCAGTGTGACTGGTGTCATTTAATTTTAGGTATATAACATACGCGAAAGAGGAGGAAGCAGTACGCTGTATACAATCGGTGCATAGTTTTGTGTTAGAAGGTAAATCTTTGAGGTAAGCAGACGGTATTCTTGCTAGGTTCATTTTTCCTTTATTACTGTTTGATAATTAACATGAGATTCTATTCATAGGGCATGCTTTGGCACCACCAAATACTGCCATGCATGGCTGAAAAACATGGTAAATCTTGTTTTTTTTCAAATGCATGTATTACCTCTATGCAGACAAACTTTTTCCTTATAAGCCTGCAATCTGCAATGCCTTTGTTGTTAATATGTTAATGCTTTGCTTATTCCAGCCTTGCAGCATTCCTGATTGTTTATATTTGCACGACTTTGGCTCTGAGGAAGATAGTTTTACCAAAGATGATCTAGTTTCAGCTTTTACAAGGTATAGTTTTCGGTGTTAGTTTTGAATTTCATAACATTCATAACCTAAATGGATGATGCCAATTGACCTCAATTTCTGTTTTAAGAAATTTAACTGCTTTCTTGCAATTGGAAAAATTGCACTTGGTTATAAAGAGAACTATATTGAAGTTTATTCCAAATGCAGAAACAATAATATACTGATAGCTAACCCTTCATTACGTCTCACATAATTCCTATAATTTTCATTTCCTGTATTGTATGACATTAACTGGGGGAAAAATTTGTGCATTCTCACACTCACACACCAGTCTGAGCAGATAGAAGCCATACTACAACAAATTATTGGTGATTGCATTTGCCCTTATCTTTTTTCTCCTTCTTGTTTGTGATCTCTGATATCAAAATACCTTGTCTACTGATAATTCCTTTTCTTTAGATGTACTGAATGTTACTTGTGTTATTAAAGGAGTAGAATTCAACAAATTATTGGCGAAGCAAGTAACTTTCACCGGCGTCCTGGAAATGTTTTACCACCTCCAGCTAATGAGTTGACCAATAGAAACATGTCATCACCGACCAAACTTGACCCCAAAATTTTGTCAAATGTAAGAATTTTAGTCGTGTACTGTCTTTGAAAGAAACTTAGTTACCATTGTTGGTTGCCTGTAAATAAGGTATGTCTCAGAGACCAGTTATTGTGTATTGCAGCATTATCTTATACAGTGCAATTAAGGATTTGAACTCTCCAGTATCCTTTCTGCTTAAGGCATTCCATTCTTATGTGGACTTGTATAGAAATAATTTATCCTGATATTCTGTTGTGGAAGTTGAGCTTTGCAGTCTGCTCACAATCTTATGTCTTCTCCTTTTCTTTCCAGCGTACTGATGGAAACCAGGATAGTAGATCTTGTATGGATAATGGTACTGAAAGATCTAATGAGCCTCCTGGCACAGCCTCATGGTATAGGTTTTGGTGCTAAGCATCCAAATTTATCTTCTAGAAAATCTGACTTGCCATTTATTTTAATATGTATTGTCAGGGTCATGCGTGCCTCTGCCAGGCTACCACCGGTGACAAGTTTGTCAGCTGGTGGATCCAGCGATCATGTTTCCAAAACTCCAAACAGTACCCAAGTGTTAAGACGAAAAGTTAAGAATTTTGAAAGATTTAGTGATGCAAAGCCGGCCGTGATAACTAATGAAAGTTGTGGATCAGGTGATGACTTCCTAACACCAAACAACCTTATACCCTGTCTACCCACATCACAGGATGTTGCTGGAGACTCACTTGCTGATAACATTCCTTCAAATCTCACCAGCCCGTCCGGTTCTCTAAGTCCCCTCAAAGATGAAAGATTTGGTACATGTGAGGTTTTTCAGGGGCTTGCCCCTAGATTATCATCAATCAGTGTTGGTGGTGTGACTAAGAATGAGTGCTTGTCTTCAGTTATTGTTGAATACTCAAGCAACCATGGTTCAAAAGAAAGCATACAAGACATATTTAGTGAGCCTTCCACCTCAACATCACCTAGGGGACTAACCATGGTTGAAGATCCGTTGGGATTTGATGATGAGAAGCTCAATGGTTTTGAAGGAACTCGTCATCCACCATGTGTGGCCTCTTCATCTTCGTCACATCAGAATCTGAAATTTTCTAGCTACCATCCTTGGCAGGAAGGCAATGATGATGGTAGTAGCATTGTTGATGCATGTGCAAGTGCCATATCTGTAAAAGATGGTGCGATTTCATGCACAGTTGGCAACCCAATATTGTCTAACAGATTCTATGACAACCAATCTCATTTTGTGGCCAATTGTCTTTCTAACAACTCCAGCATTTTGTCTGAGTTGGATCAAGAGCAGTACTTGGGAATGGGTGATAATCCTGTAGCTTTTGATGACCAGAAAGTTGCTTCAGATAATGGGGAGGCCAGCATTATCTCTAGTGTCTTGGCTATGGATGGGAATGCATGGGAAGATTTATTGACCTTACCTGAGAATTTAATGAAGTTCTTAACTAAGACTCATAAGCAGCATGAATCCCTGAACATACCACGTTTACGAAAAGTTCAAGATTGCAGTCAGTCAAGATTCTCTTTTGCCAGAGAGGATGATTTTGTTAATGAAGTGCCTGGTTGGAAGCAATTTCCTGAAAACACGATAACTGAAACCAGAGACAAGAATGACCATTTCACGTCTTCAAATAGGAATATCATTGAATCCAGTCAATCCACTGACTTTCTTGGCAGCCACCTTCATACATCTAGCTTTCCTGGTGAGCTAGATCAATTTTGATCTGTGCTTTTTTCTATGTTTCTTGCACAAAGTTTTTTAATGTTATGTCATAATTTTCAACGTGTCTTGTCGTATATTGGCTTTGCTAGTGTTTTACACCTTGTTTCTATCAGTTGAAGCAATAACGTAAGACAGCAGTTGTTTTTTTTTCTCCTGTTTCACTTTGGCTTGACTTTGAACATATTGTGCATCCTCTCCTCTCATGAATTTGACATTGGAATTTATTTCAAATTTAATCGAGACCTAGAAGAGCATTGCTTCTTGCATTACGCCGGTCTTGCTGCTCAACAGAATAAGAAAATTTTTGATGTGTTGAGGAAGGTGTGTATGGAATGAAAGCACTGTTGACCTTAGGGCTCCAGTTTCTTGTTTAGCAATGCTGGATATTATCCATTTTTCCTTTGTAATAGAGATGGTGCATCATATAATCTATAATATTTAATCTTCCCGATATTTTGGGAAACAGTGGTTCTTAGATTTTGTTTCGATCAATACCTTGGTGCAGTTTTCCAAGCTCCAACTTCACCACCAGCAGGATTTGTAGTGCCAAATACAGCAATATCTTCGGGGTTTCCTATTCATGAGAGATTGCACTTTGCTTCCCTTCAATCTGGTTTGTATAATGTGTTGTCACGATTGTACCTTTCTCATTTTTGGTTTGAAGAACTCTAAAATTAATTTAACTTTCCAGCCAATCATGGGTTACAAAATTCTGCACCACTGATGAGCAATGTTGACAGCTTCAATTATCCTCAATTCACAGATCCTACCATAGAGGGTATAGGTCAAAGGCTTCATGCATCACGGGTGAATAACATGGGATTTGATATGGCTCCAGCTTTACCTCCATCTCAACATTTGCAAGGTCACAATGTAGAGTTTGAGGTACAGATGCAGCAATCAGTTTCTGCACACCAGAATCCAAGTTTCCCAGACTATTTTATAAGTAAAATCTCTTCCCCAGATGATGCATACAGCATTACATCACCAAGTTTTTTGGGTTGGTCTGCTTCTGATAACCCATCCTTGCTTGCACAACTGAAAGCTCAGCAGCTTAGAACCTTGCACGCGTCAAGTGGGCACTGGAGTGGTTGGAATGAGGTCACAAGTGCAAGTGATCTAGGTCTGTCTCAACAACTGGCATTTGCTCCGGGATTTGATAAATCTATTTCTGTTCGTGACAATTTGAAGTATCAGATGTCAAGTTCAAGCAATCTATATCATAAAGGATTTGCAATGTGATTCTTGTTGGTACTGGAACCGCTACTCAATTCTTGAATTAAGTAGATGAACTGGCAAACCATACGATGAAGCTTCCTCTGATGGAAGAAGGATTTAAACATTTTGTATCTCAGATGGTTAGTAAGTTCCATTCTTTTGTCCCCATATTGTCTCCATATGTTAAACCATGTTTATAATAAGTGAAGTTCATCATCTCGCAGAGATGCTGATCTGGCCTGGCCTGGAACAGATCTTTGTGTGCACTCTGGGGTGATCTTGTGGTAAGTTTCAACAAAATATTTCTATTCCACAAGAGTGCATTGGCTGTTTTACACGTCACTTTTCTGACTCAAGAGTTCAAACACAAGAAACATTGCCGGTTCCATTTTCGTATGGCGAAATATCTAGTTTGCATTGTCAAAGAGAAAGAACAGTTCTGGACATAGGTTTTGTTCTTCTGCTTTCAGGTAATCTGAGCAACCTATGAGTACTACTTCTGAGAGCCTGTAGAAGAATGCAACAAAAAGTTTCGAGTGTTAGATGAAAAGGAGAAAAGTCTGGCAGCTGCTTCTCCGTCTTCATGATATAACAAATCTTCTTTTCAAGATAGAAGAAATCTGAAGCTAGAATGGTGTTGAAAAGGATGAGCAAGTCTTTAGATTCATCGTTTCTATGTAATGCAAGAAACACTGTCATCAATCATCATATCGGCAATGCTGTTTGTTAAGCCTATAAACATATTATCTCAGAGATCAAAACACATATCGTTCTCTTTTTTGACCAGATTGATGAATAAACACTTCAAGGGAATAGTGTAAGTGTGTCTAACTCTATCAATCTCCTGGTGCAACTAACTCTGTCAATCTCCTGGTGCAATAATATGGGAATAAGGATGGTAATAGCCGGGTCAATCGGTTTTATTAATTTTTTAAAAATTAAATGTGTAAAATAATAGTTTTTTAATAGAGTCTGGGTTAGATTGTTTAGGCTTAGGTTTATTTGAAATCTAACTCTTCTGAACAAAATGTTGTTGTTTTGCTTAGAAAAATTAAACTTCAGACTGATTAAGCTTGATTTGATCCGTTTAAACTATGAATCAGCTCATTATCATCCCCACGTGGGATCGGCTATGGTGGTCCACTTTGAGGTTGCTCCTCTGCTAAGTACCTGTGTCCCCTCAACTTCACTATCTACATCTTAGACTATAAGCCTCTTGCTTGATCAACTGGTTTTCCAATAGAGAAATCATAAGAACCCCCACAAGAATCTACCAAGCAAAAGGGTAAAATCCCATGCACAAAATGTGCTGAAGTAGGTAGGCTTGTGCTCCTCACTGGACTTACGTTGACCAGACACTGTAATTTGGATAACCTTGAAAAGGCCAGACTCAGCAATGATAAATAGCTTACACGATAGCCCTTGACAGTGACCCTTCAATGGAGGATCGATTTGACATGCGGTCTACATGATAAAGCCTAAACATTCTACGCTTTAGACCAACTGGTAAAACATACCAACGAAAGCCAAAGCGCATGATGTGTGTACATTGGTAAAAAGCAAAGGCGAAAGGCTACAATTCCAGAGCTTACGTGCATGGTGACATGATACCGTGGGACACCTGTACGTTCGAAATAGTTACAGGGGGTGTCCTAAGTTGTAGCAACTGTACGATAATTTAGTAACAACCATTAAGACAGACAGGCCGACATATTGGTAAGTCATTAGTAGGTAAAGTAGACATGTCATTAGTAGGTAAACTGAGATTAATACATGTTCATTAATATCTGCATCTACATAGGATGCTTCTCCAAGCTTGTCAGGATCATTTTTTTTTATTAGATATCTTAGCTTAACCGGACTAATCCTAAGCTTCTAAAATCTCACCCCAAAAATTTTAGAAGATGTAAATCTAGAATTTCAAGACCCCTCAAGTTCCTACGTAGTCTGTACATTTCTGCGCACAAGGAGTCATCACATACTTGATTGGTCAACTGCTGATTGATCGCTGGCTCCCTACTCAGTATCAGGTTCCCAACAGCCTCAGGTTCCCTAGTAGCTTCAACTCCCACACTGCCGCTGAAAGCGAGACGTCTGTAATTGATCCGATCAAGGAGCTGTACCCAGGGAGCTAGAGGATCATCAATAGGACAAATTTCTATTTCTCCTCCTT
>JANIIA010000005.1:67023379-67040770 GCA_027478495.1 Erythroxylum alaternifolium
TCTGCTACCAACAGTTGTCTTGTATGTCGACATTTGGTAGGCCAACATTCTGCCCCATATAACATGGTAGGCCTAATCACCATTTTGTAAAATTTTCCTTTAAGCTTTAAAGGAATCTGTTTATCACATAAGACCCCTGAGGCGCTTCTCCATTTGCCCCACCCAGATCTAATGCGATGAACTATATCCTTATCGATATTACCACCGCATGCCCTTCTTGGCAAATAAATGTTTACAGTCATTTTCCGAAATAAAAATATTGCTTTTCGAACATTTGTCAATTGTTAATCAATCTTGAGTTCCGATCATGTAGTACATCGATTGGCTAAGATTCATTTTTCATTTCAGCGTTTTGTATTAAAAAAAAACATGAAGTAATTTTATATTGTTATTTTTATACAATTTAGTATTAAAATATCACTAAAATAATATTTATTATATCCTAAATAAAATATTCAAATATTTTTTTAAAAATGGTTTATCTACTAATTAAAGTAATATTGTATATTATTAAACCTGTTATTGTTTTTGTTGTTGTTGTTAAAATATAATCACGTATTTAATTAATGTCTAAACATTTATTTTTAAAATGCTTTGTTAGTATTTTTTATACGTATCATTAAATATAGCAATTATCTTAGTTTTGAAAATACAGCCAAACCTGAGAGTTTGACTTTTGACTAAAAAGTAAAAAGTCGTCAATTAATTAATTATATATATATATATATACATATATATGTGTGTGTGCGCGAGTACGTGTGTAAGAATATTTTATAATTATGAGGGCCAAATATTTATATAAAGTATTTCGACCTAAAATTACAAAATATTTTTAATTACCACACCACTAAGATCACAATAATAATAATAACACTGAGTATAAATTTTAGTAATATAAAAAAGTTTAGTAATATGCAGTCTTACTCTGATTAGTAGGTAAAGTTATTAGATACTTTTACATAATTCTATGCTGGTATTATTTTATTACAAAAAAAAATATTTTATTCTTAGTTGACTTTAAAAAATAAAAGAGATGTCATTAGATATTCTTGAAGTAAACTACAATTATATGAAAAGATGAGAGATGTCATTCTCGTGACTAACATACCCATTCATTAAGAACTGTAAGTAGGGATGAGATTTTATGTACCCACTATTTTGTACCAACTCTGTTCCACACGATTTCATTTATATATTTCTCTGAATTCTATATAGATTTTATATATTTGTATAGATGAGATTGCGTAGAGTAGAGTTGGTACAAAGTAGTAGGTATAGAAGATCTGATTCTAAGCAGGAATGAGATCCTCTGTACCCACTACTCTGTACCAACTCTGTTCCATGCGATCTCATTCATATATTTCTCTGAATTTCATATGGGTCTCACATATTTGCATAGATGAGATCGCATGAAATAGAGTTAGTACAAAATAGTGAGTACAGAAGATCTGATTTCAAGCAGGGACGAGATCCTCTGTACCCACTACTCTGTACCAACTATGTTCTACATGATCTCATTCATATATTTCTCTGAGTCCCATATGAGTCTTACATATTTGTATAGATGAAATCACGTAGAATAGAGTGGGTACAAAATAGTGAGTACAGAAGATTTGATTCCTTGTAAACATGACTAAGAAGAATATCAATTCTTGATGTAATCAATTTAATTTTTATCAATTAAAGCAATCAACAAGACGGATGTCAAATTCAAGGATCTATTAAGGGAAAGTTGGCTACAATCTTCTTGTTGTAAGAAAAGAAAATTTAATTCCATTTTTAACCTTATATGGAGACATATCTTGTCCTTTTAAATTAAATTAAACTTCTCAGTAACACTTTTCAAATCTTAAATTATGTAGGTTTTACAAAATTTCCAAACACTTTTATGTGAATTTAATTTAATTTATATATAATTTTGACACGACACTATATTTAAAAAATTACTTGACGTTAAATATTTCTTTCGATATTTTTAGAAAATTTTCAATTTAATGTCTAAGATTTTAAAATTTTCAATTAGTGACCAATTTTTAAAAATTTTAAGAGTTCATTGAAAATATTAGTTTCGTTTGTAATTTATTGTTTTGGCTAACGTAATATTTGTTGTTCACGAAATGTTGATGTTTATCTTGAAAAATAGTAGTTATAGTTAGACTAGAGCAGACAGACATTTCAGATGGACACCCAACAATAAAGATTTCGTTGACTACAACAATAACAATACCTAACAGGAGTCTCGCTACGTGCAGAGTTTGAGAAAGTTTACTAATACACATCCTTATCTTTAATTATTAAAGAGATGGTTTCAAATGATTCACACGAAGAAAAAAATAAAATAATAAAAATAATAAACAGTAAATAATAAATAAATAATGATAATGAAAAATATTAATTAAAAATGATATTAAAAAATAATATATATATAATAAATGGTTAAAATTTAAAATAAATAGATACAAATAATAATAAATAAATAACAATTCTGTTCACTAAATTAACAAATTTCTAATAAAACTAACGTTTTAAACTGAATTGTTACTTTAAAAAAATGATTCCTCAATTAAGAATTTAACAATTTGGATATTAAGTTGAAAATTTTTTAAAAGATTGAGCAATTATAAATTCTTAAGAAATAAAAATAGAATTGTCAAGAGCTAAATTTTAACACCTCATATCACCTACTTCTCTTTTACTGTCCTAATATTGTTTCAATTTATTTCGTCCACACATTTATGTAAGACTCATATAAATATGTACATGAGATATATTGAAATAACGTTCGAACAACAAAAATAAAACAGGTGATCGCATTGCAAACTTTGATTGGACTAGAAAATAAATAGAAAATTTAATTTCTACACCAATCAGCGTGCATGTCCATGTCCAAATACGTCTCGGAAGTTGGGAAACTGTTTCACATTGTCTTTGTCTATGTTAATAATGAATAACGAGGAGGATTGTCTGTTTAGGGTTTAGGAATGAATGAAAATAAGGAACGATGTTGGCTTTATCATGTCTCTTAAATGAATCTTATAAATTGCAAATTCCATCTCCATCAAAAATCCAAAGTTTGCTCTACAATCATATGCTAATTTCATCATTATTATCATCAACACTTAATTGAAATCTCACTAAAACGTAAAATTTAAAAAATTTTAATAATACACAGCTTTACTTCTACCTAATAAAAAAACTGTTTTTAATAGAAATTCGCTAATTCTATCGTCATGTGCTAAATTTATTCCTCGGGACAATATTGTTATTTTAATATAAGTTTCTTTTGTATGAGTAGTGCAATATCACCTCTTCTAACAACAAAGTTTAAGACTCGGAATTGATTAAAAAAAAGGGATTAATGATAATTTAAATATAGTTTGATTTTTTATTTTTATTGTAGTTTGGATTTTTATTGTTTTTTAGTTTAATTTTTAATAAAAACAAAAACTTATCTAGTTGTTAATATAAATGTAGTTATATTTTTATCATTGATAATAATTATTTATAAACTAGTATTTTATAATTTGAAATTTATAATTTTAAACTTAAATTATATTTACTAAATAATTATTAAATTAAAAATATTTTTACTTTAAAAATAAGATTTAAAGTACAATAAAATAAAACAAAAGGTTAATTATGTTAATTATAACTCTTATTAGTAATTAATAATTAAATAATATAAATTTAGTTGATTATACATGAAAACATAAAATAAAAACTAAATTTTATGATTATTCGTAAATTTAAAAATTAGAAAAAAATGAAAATTAAAAATCAGAATTAAAAAAATTTAAAAACAGATTTTTTTATTAAACTTTGGAAACAAATACAAAAACTAAATGTGAAAGCAAAAATAAATAGGCTTTAAGAAGCCAAGCACAGGAATATAAAATACTAAACGCAAATTAAGTAGCTAAAGAACATTTCGAATCGACGTCGTTTGCGTTTTCTTCTTACATCTACATCATCGACCCGACAACATCAGCTTCTTTCTCGGAAGTCAGACATCTCGTGTTTTCTTATCCTGTTTTTCAGGAAATGGAAATGGGCCTTTCGCCTAATGATCCTCTGCTTCAATGGGCACTCCTCCTAAATCCAACAAGTATAGGCTCTGATTCTGGTCAATGTACGTTTGAATTAATGATTAAATTTAAGTAATTTTATCGATTTAATAATAAAAATATTTTCAATTTAATTTTAATTTTTTGATTTAATTGATTTTATTAATTTTTATTATTAAAAATTAATTAATTTACTAATTAATCGCTCAATTTTTATTAATTAATAAAATTTATAAAAATTAAAATTAATTAATTAATTTTTATTTAACCACTTCTTATTTTCAATTGAAGTAGCAATCTCTTTCAAATTCTTTAAATTTACTCAGACTAATACCATATTACAATATTTAATACAGGTAGAATATAAAGTACATTAACAAAAATTGATTTTGAATCAACCATTACTAAAATGAATAGAATTAATCATTTAAATAGTTAACATTTAATATTTATAAACTCTTTAGAATGGGATAATCTAACATTCACCCGACACTAAATATTGAGTTATTACTTGAAATAAATGCGACACCAAAACTTTAAACCTTTTATCTTACTAGTTTAACTTAATGTAATATGCTACTTGAGCCACTCCCACCCTTATATTTTAATATTTTCAATTTAAAGTATAACATTCAATAAAATTTATGTCATTTTAATTTTAATGTTATATATTAGTTTAATAGAAGAATGCAAATTATCAATTTAGTGACCTTTTCATTTTAAATCTTATAAAAAAATTAAAAAAATTCATTCTCATTCCATTCATTTCACCTTCATTTTGGTCCAATAGCAATGAAACAAATGCAAAATCCGCATCAAAACAAACGATTGTCAAGCAAACAGAGTCAGCAATAACATAAGTGCAAATATGTTTAATTATGGTTCTATTCTTAAAATAAATACTTAAATCTAACCAAATGCCAAGAAAGAGAAGGAAAGAAAAATCCAACTCTATATTCAAAGTCCTTCTGCTCATTCTCTTTCATGTCCAACACTAAAACAAATAAAAAGATGATCTTGAACAAAAAGAATACTTCAAATTCACTACTGAGATACGCCAAGCCATTTTGAGAAGTTTTCAAACTCTGTGTAGTCACTATCTGAGATCATAGTTTGGTACCATCCTTTCCCTGCGGCCTTAATTGCTGCTGCCTCCTCCTGAAAGGTTAAGGGCAGTAAAATGAAACACACAACAGTCAGGCAAATCAGTCGATCAAGACTTAAGATTCAAGAAGAAATTCAAGTCGGTAATTGTCAACCTTATGACAACTGCTCGAAATGTGAAAATGAGGACAGATTTTAAATGAAATGATGTTGTGGAATCAATACAAGCATCATTTCTCACAATAAGATATTAAACAACAGCCATTATCAAACTAGCATTTGATACTCATAACATTACAAGATTCCATAAATACATCCATTGAAGGGTTGAAGTAGAAATTTAAAGATCACAACTCTTCAAATTCCAAAACTTTCAAAGAAAAGTCACCTAATCGAAACATATACCACATCTAACTGAAGTTTAAACCGAAGGAACAGTCGCGAAGTACCCAATATAAAGCACAAAATGCATAATTTCCAGCTTCACATGTTTCTTCACAAAAGCATATACAAAGAGCAACATCACATTTGAGCAAACACTATTCTAAACCAAATATCAAACATTACGAACAGCCAAAGGTTATGACATGAATAAGAATCAAATTGATCAATTAGAGATTTGTATACCTTTGTAATGGGCTTTCTCTTCTTGTCAAGCTTTTCCTTCTTGGCCTTAACACGCTCAGCCTCGGATAAGAGCGCCATCCTCCTAGCAGTCTTAGCATAAGGATTCAACTTCAGCATCACATTCAAGTTCTTCAATGGATTCTTCTTGAGTGTGGCCCTCTTAATCTCCTTCTTAATAGGCCTTACAACGGACTGCACCTCATCAGAGTTGATGATCCGTGAAAGGTCAGCATTCACCATCTTAGCCCTGGGCAAAACATATCCTTTCTTCTTCTCTGAAACCTTGTCGAAGGTTCCATAGATCGAATCAAGCTTCTCGAACGCCGATTTCGTCCAGATCACAAAGCGACCCAAGTGCCCTCCCGGAGCCAACTTCAGCAGATTGAGTCTATCCACGTTCGCCACTTCAACTCCAGGAATGTTCCTGAAGGCCTTCACAAGCTTCGCTCCTTCGGTTCCGTACACAATGAGGGGGCCTTTGCGAGAAATGTAGCGGCGGTTCCTCATCTTTCCCTTCCCTGGACGGATCGCGTGGCTGTCCTTGGCCTTCTCGGCGTCGGCGTAAGCACCGACTTCCTTTAGCACCTTGATTGCGGCGGAGGTCTTCTCGACGCTCTCGGCGCTGTCGTTGATAACCAGAGGCATTTCGGGAACGGATTCAATTCTATGGCCGCGGGCCATCACCAGGGAGGGGATCGCAGTGGCGGCGATGGCAGAAGCTACAGCGTAACGCTTCTGGTTGACGTTGATTTTCCTGTGCCAGCGGCGCCAGATCTTTGTCGGAGCGAACATGCGTCCGCCACGACACATGTTTCCGAAAGCTCCCTGGCCGGCGCGGTGAGTACCACCGCCGGGGACACGGGGGATACGAGACACAGCTCGGCCTGTTCCCCAGGACTCTGCGGAGGTCTGGTGGCCGGCGCGCTTGGATACGGCGTAGGGCTGGCGGCTGTTCTTGGAAATGTTGGAGTGGACGAAGTTGACGATGTCGGGCCGGATAGAGGCCTTCATGACGTCGGGAAGAACGACGGTTGCGGCGGAGTCCGTCGCCATGTCGTTCAGCACGGGTAGCTGCTGCACTGTTACGAGCGGGCGAACGGCGGCTGTTGCCATTTGGTGGATTTGAGATGGAATGGGAGTGGCTGAGTGTGAGTTATGTAGGGTTTTGCGGTTGATAGAGGCCTGTTCGTTAAAACCTTACATTATATACATATGAGATAGGTCTAGGGTTGATTGGAAGATGGGGTATGTTTGGCCACTCGAATTAGTATATCCTTCTCCAGAATAAAATGGTACTCTTAAAAGTAAGCCCATGTCATTATTGGGCCTACTTAATAAGCCCAATCTAAAAATGTAACAGATTCAAAGGGCTAATTAGTACTTTACATATAGCCAGAAACCCTAAATCTCGGTGTCACAGCAACTCACGAACCCAAGAGGCGAGTCGTTGTTCGCGCCGGCGGTCTCCGGCGAATTCACTTTCTAAGGTATGTTGCTCCTGTTTTTCTGATCCGGCTCTTTTTGATAGTTCATATTGAAGAAGAAAATTGTTCTTTGTTCTTTTATGTTGTTATATTGAGATTTGATGCTAGATACGACGATGCTTGCTCAAGACTTGTTCTTGCATGTGATATAACTTGTTATCTGTTGTTATGATTCTGCAGGAAGGAGAAAGTCTTTTAACTATCACTTGCAATCAAAATGGCAGCGTAAGTTTCTGTTGTTTCGTTCAAAAGTTATTTTTTATGATTGTCCTTCTCTTGATTCTGTGTAAACATTGTTTCCTCCCGTTGTTTTTAACTTGTATGAATTCCATTGATGATGGGGGAGTCATTGATAGGTGGAGTGATGGACTTATTGTTCCTTATATGAAATTAGATGCTTGATTGTGTTTTATATTACATAGTTAATTTTCCAAATTCCATAGGACGGGAACCGGGTTTTGATAGTCTCTTTGTTTGGTGAGACTCTTGAAGGGCAACATTACATGTTACAGTGATCGCTAGCTCTGTGGCTTAAGTTTAATGAACCTAACATTCTTGGTTTTGAACTCGGAGGGTTCACTGTAGTTCACGTTGTCGTGTTAAAAGGAAGGGATTGCTTGTCTTTTCAGTGAAGAAGGTGCGGTCCCTGTCGAAACATCTGCTCAGCCGCTTGGTGAGCCCATGGATTTGATGACAGCATTGCAACTTGTTCTGAGAAAATCTCTGGCTCACGGAGGCCTTTCCAAAGGCCTTCATGAAGGTGCTAAAGTGATTGAGAAGCATGCTGCACAGTTGTGTGTCTTGGCAGAGGACTGCGATCAGCCTGACTATGTCAAATTGATTAAAGCTCTTTGTGCTGACCATGGCGTAAGCCTGTTGACGGTTCCTAGTGCCAAGACCCTCGGCGAGTGGGCCGGTGTAAGTATTATTTTTAAACTGAAATTGCTCTTAAATGTTGTAACTATAACTGTGAGTTATAAAATGGTCGTGTTATTGCCTATCTTTTTAATTGTATTCTTTTCAACCGTGATGTAGTTATGTAAGATCGATTCTGAGGGCAAGGCGAGGAAGGTAGTGGGTTGCTCTTGCGTAGTTGTGAAGGTATGCCCTGTACATGCTGGTGTTCCTTGCTTGTTTTGGCTTGGTTTCTCTGGTTCTGATGGCAATTTGTTTTGAGTTTTTCAGGATTATGGAGAGGAGAGTGAAGGTCTTAATGTTGTTCAGCAACACATCAAATCTCACTAAGTAGCAGAGAAGGATCTTATCAGATCCAATTGTTCATGGAGGCCTTGCTTCTTTTCAATGAGTTCATCCAATGTGATTTTTGATCTTTTCTTAGCCGCCTGTCTTTATATTATTTGGATTTTGAGTAGAAAGAACTCTTAGCAGTCTTCTTGCGCCCAAAATGTTACCATTTTTGAAAGAACTGGATTTATACCTCCCTTTCATTTTCATTCAAGAGTTCTTATGTGACCACAAGGCTGTGATCGTCAGTTAAAAATTTAAAAGGAAATCCTTGTTCAACGGTATTCCTCATAGACAACAGATTGACAGATGGAAAGAGAGATAAAAAGAGGGCAGGAATAACATATTTATATTATGGCCTGTACTTCAACTAGGCAAAGAAATAGAAATGGTTGTGCTATGCTTACATAAAAGAACAAGATGCTTGAAGGTATTGGCCAAAAAATACAAGTGATTTTGGCAAAACAAATTACCTACATTCCCTAGCTTAGCTTGATGGAGACAGGATTCTTATTATTTTTCCCTATTAACAAGATCTCTATTGAGTTACACCTCCTACACCTGAAATCCTTCGATGGGAAAAGAAACCCTTTTGGAGTTGCATTTCCTTAACAAATATACACACTAGTTTGGTTTGGTCAGTAAAGGATTTGACAGAACAGTACAAGTCAGTCAACTGCTCTCCAAATGGGGCATTTGAAAACTTGCTTCTTCCTCCATTTTTTTACAGCTTCACCTGACTCTGCCTGTTACTGTCTCTAGTTAGTATCCAACACTTACACTGCAAGAAACAAGAGGGACAGAGTATTCAGAGGTTAAGGGGATCTAATGGAACATTATTCAGGTTCTTGAGCAATTTGGAAGAAACTGAAACACAGTAGAAGGCAGACACTTGCATGTTGGCATACCTGGGAGTAGCAAAAACAAACTCAACACGCTACATCGTTGGTGAGGGTTTTTGCAGCTAATCCTCCGACCGTTTTGGTGTTCATGTCATTTGATGACAAGGCTTCACTCTGAATCAATTAAAAATATCAATTACAGAACAAAATCACTTAAATGGACTTACAAATACCCAAATATGAGATTGATTGAATGTTTAAAAGCCAAACTGAGATTTCAAAATCAGTATTCAGTTTAAGACTTGGTGTAAAATAATTTAAGATAAAAGATGTAACACTCTTCTGTAAATTAAATAATTTTAAAAATTTTAATATTTAAAATTATTAAAAAGTAATTATTGTAATTTTCAAATTTTCAAAAAACTCCTCTTATGAGTGTAAGTGGATCAATCAAATGTTGTCAATATGACATTCAAATCAACTCTTTAAGTTCGATCAGATCGAACTAATTAAACCTAACTTCAAACACAAGTTAGGCTGTCATGTTAATAGTATTTGATTGTTGCACATATGTTGTTTATGTTACGTGTATTTTAAATATTTTTTCTACGAAAGTCAGAGAAAAAGGAATTTTTTAGAAATTGAAAATCATAAAGAATTTTTTTTATAATTTTAAAGATTATGAATTTAAAAACATTATTGAATCACTACCAAATATTTTTTCATTTTGAACCAAAGCATAGCACAAAGTTAATTGTCTTAAACTACAGTCTCCCAAAATGGTAAAATTAGATCCATAAAAAACATCTGCACTTACAATTGGCTCAAAATCGGGGCTAGACAGGTTAACAGTAAGGTTCCTCATCAATAACAAAACCTGCAGTGATTAATTGGAATTGTAAGATAACACATTTGCAACTCAAAACAAGCAAATCATGCAACTATGCTGATAAAATCTGGAAAGGCAAGTTTGACCATTTGCTTTCTTCAATACTTGATATTTACATATCAGTGCACATGAGAGGTTATTTCCAAAGACTTCAATAGCTTACAGTTTCATAATTGATGGGATCCATTTCCTTGAGCTTTTTCACATGACCTTTGGCGTCTGGATCAAATACACTCCCAATGAAGCTATATACTTCGGCAAAATCTGGAAGACCTGGAAGCCAAAAACATAACATCAAATTAAGCTCTTCCCTCTCCGTTTTCAGGTTTAAGATGAACAAATGCAGTATAGAGTGTTACCATGAAGAATAGGCGCTTGTTTCCCCCGCTTTGGCACCTCAGTTCTTGGCAGTGTTCTGCTTTCTGTCCCGAGGCCACCAACACTGTTGTTACTTAATCTTGCTAACCTCTTTGATCCAATATCAGCTGAATCAGTGATGTTATATGTCATGAGAAGTGCAGGAAGTTCCTCAAGTAAAAATGGTTGCAATAAAATGAAAAGTATACCACCTTACCTTCAGTTCCTTGGAGACTTGGAAATTCATCTTGTGATGACATCACTTTACTGGTTGCAGTATTTATTAGCATAGGAGTGTCGTCCCAAGGTGCATATCCAGGTACAATGGCGTTCATAGAAGAAGGATAAGCCATGGGTGCCGCCATTGGCACTAAAACTGTGATATGAAGTATACCATGTAATGATAAGTCAAAGCTTCAATTCAATCTCTCAAAATTAGTAAATGGAAGTCACATACACACACCATTTTTGGATGCCTTCTGAGGGTAAGGATGAGCAGCTTTGCGCTTGGGGCGAGGCGGCGGCACATGCGCAATTGTACCGTTCTTTTGAACCTTCAGAAAGTATTTCTGTGCATGACTACGGATCTGAAAAAGCAAAATGATAGGTAAAAAAACAGAACAAAGAATTGAAGTACATGTACACACCAACTCAGAACGCTAGTACAGAATATGAACCTGGATCACCGTCTTAGAACCCACAAAATCTTCAATCTTTTTCCAGTCCCGATCAAACCTGAATTAATGAAGAAGATTAAAAGGACACCAAAGTCAAGATTTGCCTCCGTAACAGCTTCCTAAAAGGGTCCTCAATTTTCTCAAAGCAAAGACAAGAACTCAGGAACATAAAGGGAAACAAGGCCACACAAGTTCATATTAGCAAGACAGTAACTGTTGGAATCAAAATTGAAGTACTGCTAACTGTACTAAGCCAGTGTTTCTAGGCTATAACATCTGTCGACCAATAGATCGACAAGATCAAACTTCTCCAAGCAAACCCAGATACTATGCACGCAACTGCACAATAATTTCGAAATCACTTCAACTTTAAACAGGATTCAGAAACTAACCCACCAACCAACCAAACACGACCAACCACTTCCTCGCTCCAGTTACCACTACTGCTCATCCATTCTCCATTAGAGGGCTTTCCAAAGAAGGAAGAATTAAGTCATCATAAAATGAGAAGAGAAGACAACGTACAGTTGGAGAGCTTCGAGAAACTTGTCGTGTTCTTCTTCGGTCCAGCTCTCGCGAGACTTGGTGATGGTGTAGGGTTTCCTGACCTTCTTGCCAGACCCATCCGAGTTGCTAGGCGTAGTAGTCGAAGATGGGGTAGCCGTCGACGGTGGAGGGCCGGGATTCGTCGGAGAGGAGGAGCTGACGTTCATTTGAAGGAAGGAGTCTAACAAACCAAATCCAGAAACATGGGGTGGAAAGACAGATGTTCAGGTGTTTGATTTACGTTGAGAAACAAACAGAGAGAGATTGCGCGTGAAGAAACAGAAAAGCTTATGGCTTTCTCTGTGGTTGTGTACTGTGTGAATGGCGTTGGAATGGTGCGTGCAAGAGAGAGTCGTCTTGGACCTTTCAATTAATCGTCGCTTTTTGTTCGTGGTCTGTATTGATTTAAATGCTCAATCATGCACGTGCCTATTCCCATGTGGAGGCCTCCACAGTGTCATTCTGTAGACCAATAGAGGATTTGGATTTCCAAATTCTAAAGTCAAACACCTCTATTTATTTTTAAAAATATTAGAATTGTTAAATACTTTTTATCCATATTCTTAATTCTCATAATTATTAAATTAATTTTTTACAACCATTTATCTTATTTTGCCTAAAATTATTGGACATAAAAATTATAAATAATAGAAATACTTACTTAAATGATAATTATTGACCAAAATTATGTTAAATTTTGCATCAAAGTAATATTTTTAATGTTTTAATTGAATTAGTTTGGATTGTTTGAACCATTCAAGTAGAGTTGAGTTGATGTGTTGAATTTGAATCTAATATCAGATTTTAGTTAATTTAAGTTTTTATTTATAATAATAATAATAATAATAATAATAATAATAATGATGATGATGATGATGATGATGATGATAATAATAGTCGTCGTCGTCGTCGTCGTCGTTATTATCGTCGCCATTATCATGCGGGTCATTTAAAAACACTCTCTCCATTAGTTAGGAGTAAGATTGCGTGCTACTGAACCTTTCTAATTTTTACATGTCAGCAAAATTTCTATTAGATTTTTGTTATGCAAAATTTCTATTAGATTTTTTTTATGCATAACTACTAAAAATGGTAATATCATCGTCGTCGTCATAATCATACGGGTCGTTTAAAAGCACTCTCTCTAGTTAGGAGTAAGATTGTATGCTACTGAACTTTTCTAATTTTCGCATATCAGCGAAATTTCTATTAGATTTTTGTTGTTGTTGATTTGGATCTACTTGGACTAAACATACAAATTAGAATTGATAAAAATATTTAATTCAAGACTAATGTTAAGTATATGGTAAAATTGTGTACTACTAGACCTTCTCAAATTCAGCGTGTCAACAAAATTTCTATTAGATTTTGATATTGTTGTTTTTTATTGTTCAATACTTTTTTTAACTTTTCAATTTTAAATAAAAAACAACAACACTAACAAAATTTATTAAAAATTTCGCTGACCTGCTGAATTTGAGAAGGTCTGGTAATACACAATTTTACCATAAAAAGTATTTAACGCTTAAATTTAATTATAATTATAATAGACTCTGGTATATATTCATTCAAGATACCTCATACTCATTGTTAGTACTTCCCACTTTCCAACTTTTAACTTTTGTTTACTGTGTAGTCACATTGTTTTTTCCAAGCTAAATGCCAAGAAACCTTTCCAACACCTAATTTATGTTTCATCCAATAAAGGGTTATGTGATTTTTTCACTAACAACTTTGATCATTTTGGCATAATCCCACTATTTAAGAACGTGCTTGACAAGTTAGTGACCAATCAAATCCCTAATTAGTAGGCATAAAACACATTAGACAAATTCCCAATTCATTTACTTAAAAAGCATATTACTTGCAATTTTTACGGGATCAAAAATCTTCTGTACCTACTAACCTGTATTAACTTTATTTTATGCGATCTTATCCATACATTTTTCTGTGTCTTATATATTTACGTGGATAAAATCGCGTAGAACAGAATTGATGCATGCTAGCGAGTATGTAAGATTTTGTTCTAACTTTCACATGAAATGCCTAAAACTTACCTTTCAAATGATTGTACCGTAAAGAAGGTATTATGCCCTCCTTGATGGAATTTATTTAGTACATAGAATAGATAGAGCCTGTGATCCAGAGATATGGGGAATTTGTTGTTTCATATAGCGCCGCCGATGTTTTGAAACCTAAAACAGCCGATTAATCGCCAATCCTAACAGAAAGAGTGGGACATAGGCGACAGCTACGTGTGACTTCGTTTAGTCCGCTCATGTCCAGACCCTACCTGTTACGAGTCACTTCGAGATGTGTCGTTTCGATTTTTCGATTTTTGTCAAAAACAACGTACAATTATTAAAAAATGTAATGATTATTGTAAATTTTTAGTTTATTAATTTTTCAATTTAATTTATTTTAATAATTTTATTATTAAAAATTAATTATTTAACTATTTAAATTAATTTTATAAATTAAAATAAATCAGTTAATTTTTATTTTTAAAATTTTAAATTACAAATTTAATTTTTGTTCGATTTTTAAATATTAAAAACATTAAATTAGATTAAACCCAATCATTTGAGGTAAAATATTATAAAGATAGTGTTATAATAAAATAACATCAAAAGTGTAAATTAAATATAAACCAAAAAAATACATTAGATCGATATAATTTGTTATTATTTCTATTCTTGGATCATAAAATTATAATTATATTTTAAAAATAATAATTAATAAAAATAAATAAATATTATTTACTATATAATTAAAATTTTATTTAATACTTATTTGAAAATTAATAATTATAAGGATAAAAAATAAAAATAAAAAATTCAGTGGCCTAGAATATAACCCGCCAAAATCTGGCGGTTGGTCGATTTATTAAGAAAAAAATAAATTATGGGACCCACTTTATAACAAGAAAACTTTTTGACAATCAACACGTGAAGGACACGTGGTGGTTTGACGCCAACCTACCGACCACGATCAACATCACACATCAGTTGTGGACACGCACACACAGGAAATTTAGGCGCGCTTCAGGTAGGGACCAATCAATCAGTAGAGATGGGTCCCAGAAGATAGGAATGGATGAGATGACGTGGACCGTTGTGAGCCTGAGGCTGAGTTTAGTGGAACACTTGCACTCGTAGCTGAGGATAAGGAGTTTGAGGGGTGTGTGTTTATGTAAGAAAACCAGTGGAATCTTTATGGCTTGGACCCGAATGGATATTCAAATTGTTGTCGGAACCGTTACAGCTACTGCAAGAACGACGTGTCGGGGCTTCTTGTCGGCGATATACAAATCCACACATTCTTATTCTTCGTTTTCGCTTTCTCGTCGTCATTTCTCATCTACAGTTCCAAGGACTATATGTTCTTCTCAAGAACCACCCGATCGAAACGGAGGCTCAAATAGTATGTATATGTTTATCGTGGAGTTCTTTGTGTTCTTGGATGTTTTTAGTATATTCATAATTGAATCGGTTAATGTTCTGATCTCAGATGATCAGTTTTCGACGGACTGGGACAAGGCATGGACAAAGTTCAAGACGAAAGGGAAAAAGGGTATCTTCTCTCAGTTTTCTCCGAACAAGTATGTTACCTGGAACCCTCGTAACTCCAACTTCCCGTTGTCTGAAGAAGTTGATCCCATCAAAAGAACAGAGAGGTCGAACCTTACGTTATGGACCAGTCCACAGTTTACTCTAGTGGGTGCCATCGTAATTGTTTCGTTTCTTTTGCTGTATACAATTCTTGCACCAGTCAAATGATTATAGTTGGTTTCTGCTCCGATCCCATAATTTTTTGGTGGAACCTGTTAGGGAATGAGTAAAATCAATGTAAATGTAGTTTTCAGCTGTTACTTCCACTTTCGGTTCACTGAGTTCATCTCATGATCAGCCGCCTTGCTTCATACTCGAACTGTATAATTTGTATATTAGCTGACAACTAGAGTGATTTACATTTCGATTTCACAATCGTAATGCGAGGAAAGAAATTGCAGATCACCATAGAATTGCATGTGGAGTCATGTCCTGAGTCTTGCTATTCTTGTTTCATTTACTGTTTCCTGTATAAATCATGTGGTTTAGCTTATGTGCAAGAATTGAGAATAAGGGTAGCAATGAGTTGTTCTGGGTCTACACCCCTTAAAACCTAAATTGGGCCTGATTTATCTTATATTCGTGTTCAGTCGGCAGATCAAAAGCTTTGTTTTTAGTTTAGAATCAGACTGAAATCTTACATTAAAAGTTTCATGTAATTCAAATTTTATTTATTAATAAGACCGATATAGACTATTTAAATATAATTAAATTAATATTCTCAAATTTAGGGATGATTATAAGCCAGTTCGTCAATTTTTTTAAAAATTTAAAGTGTAAAATAATTTTTTTTAATTAGATCTAGGCCTGAGTTGTCCAAGCTTAGACCGGTCATTTTTTTTAGTAGAGTTGGACATTGGGTTGATTTGAGCTTGGGTAGCACATGGGCTGGTTTAATTGAAAACACCTGAACCTGAGCCTATATGGACTAACTCATTTTTATTCCCACTCAAATTTAAACTTGATTCAAAATCCGATCAATTCAATTTTAATATTCTCCAATTCTAGCTGATTGATTCTTTTGCAGGAGTCTTAATGGTCACTGCAAAGAGCAACAAAAAACAACTTAATTTGGCATAAAAACATAAAATTGATAGGAATATCGGAATTTAAAGTTTTAAATTACATATATCATTTTTTTAGACCGTAATATTTGTAATATGTAGCATAAACCTTATTACGTATTCCACATAGTTCATGAAAGCGTTAAAAATGAAGGAAATGCGGAAGACCTGATTTCAGTTTCATCTCTTCTTTCGAAGCAGTTTTTAAGTCCAAAACGAGCTCCAATCTCCTAAGACCTTTATGGAATATGATCATCGACACATGGTTAATGCCTTTTTATAGATTTCTCAAAACATAAGTACTCTTAACGGGTCAGAGGATCCGCATGCTTACTAATGATATGAGCAAATTGTAGGAAACCTTAATCTTTATATTTAACTTTGATATCGGGTTTTCCCATCACAAGCTCGATATAGGATCGGTCCACACTAATTGGGGTTCATTTTTTACTAGACTTCGACCCGTTGATTTAGATCATTTATTGGGCCACTTTATTACCCTTATTTGGATCAAATTACGTAACTTAACCAATAATTTGTTGAAAAGCCAAAAATTACAATTAATGTTTTTCACTTGATAGGAAAAGAAAAAAATGTTCTACATTCTCCCCCTTGGATAATCATTAATTGCGGTTTTTACTTAAGTTTAAAAACAGTTTGAAAACTCGTTTAAGTCATGATGTTGTATTGGTACCAAATTTAAAAACATTTGATCCAAAGGTAATGAAAGTCCAATATTCCATCCTGCAAGGTTTTTGATACTGAAAAATATCAAACACATATATCATGTGTGAAATAGGTCCAATATGTAACATCCCGTTTCCAGAGAACGGGTCGGACCAAAGAAACGGGTCCAGATGTGGTAAATTACCACATCTCAT
>JANIIA010000005.1:67073335-67087662 GCA_027478495.1 Erythroxylum alaternifolium
AACATTAGTGAGTGAATTGTTGATATCAAAGTACAAAAGGCATGAGTATAATGGAAATGAAAGATGTTTCTATGATTGTAATTATAATTCAAAGGAGATGAGTAATAAGAATCTAGTAAAAGTGAATGAGGATTGGATATTATAAAAGTAAATAATGCTAAAAATGAGAATGAGCATAAGATGTGAATTTAGATAATATACCTGGGATTGTCATTGTTCATGCATTGTACATAGTTCATATACACATTTGTGCATAAATGAATACTTAAGATTGTGCAATCATTAATGTGTGTGCAATGTGTGTATTGCATAATATTGATGTGCAGGATAAAATGTCCACATCCAGACGTTTCCAGATTTAAGAAGCAAATGCTAAGCCGGAGCGTACTGTGAGTCGACCTAGATGGTCCCATTTCATTGTTTGTTCTGATTTTAATTTCTACATTAAATGACTACGGTTATAATTATTATGTAATGTGAATATGATTTATATGAATGTGATTTACCTATGTTGATGCCAGATAATGAAGGTCCGAGACTTGGTGCATGAATGTGATATTGAAGTGCTACTTGTATGTGAATGTGACGGAATAAATGTTAATCAACAATTATGTTGAATGTCGGACTAAGATCTGATGATAAATGTGATCCGAATGTGAATGTGCAATCATGTGATTGACTGAGAATATGAGAAAGTGATGCATTCCATTATATGAATGCATGAAACATAAAGGTCGTTGTGATCGGAGTAGCCACCAAAAAGGAGCTTAAAGGTCAGATAGTGAGAAAGAGCTTAAAGCTCACAAAGTGTATAAGAGCCAAAGGCTCACTATGTAAAATGAGCCCGGTATCTCCAACGGATATAGGATAGTTATTAATGAACCTGGTATCTCCAATAGATACGGGACAGTTATTAATGAGCACGGTATCCACAATGGATACGAGACAGTTATAGGCACTCGGTCACAAAAATAACAAATTGAAAGTGAGTCTCATAAGCATTACATATGCATTTGATGTGAATGATGTGAATAATTTAACTGATTTCTGAATGTGAGATATGTTTCAAGTGAATGTGAAATTTCGTGGATATGTGAACTGTATGTGTTATGTAATTGAGTGAGCCATTGACGATGGTCACTCACTGAGTTTGTAAAACTCACCCAAAATTTGCAATAAATTTTTTTCAAGTTCAAAAGAGTTACCCCGTTAGGCTAACGGGAGTACAGACACTGCATTAGAGTAAGAGATAAGGGTCGGGATCAGTTCACGTTTGCATTTGTATTTCTTTATTTTTGCTTATAATAACTTTCCAAATGGGAAATGTTTGTAAATGATTTTGTAATGCAATAATAATTTATGAATTTAAGTATTTTGTATCTGTAATGGACCCTAATGACTAACGAAATTCAAATGATTTGTGAAATGATTGTAATCCTTGTGTATGTAAATAATTTCGTAATGTAATGATTGTAACTCTTGTAAATAAAAATGTCTGTGAATAAAAATAGGCCCGATTTCTTTACTGATTTTTCGCAATATGAGTACATTGCTTCAAAAGAAAAAGAAATTTTTGTATTAAATTTGATTGACTGACTAATCTAGCATGCCACCCTTGTAGGGTACGTACTCGAATATCACTCAAGATATCGGGTACGTGTCTTGCAAGAGTGGAGTGCTAAACGGGTCAAGGTGTGAAGAAAAAACCCCAAGCCGTGGAGCCCTTGTAGTTCTTTTTCTCTCAACTCCTGTAAGCCCATTCCTCGTATTCCATGCAGAGTATGGGAAATGTCATCCAGTTTGAAGGTCATTGTAAGAATTTTGATAATCAGTTTCAATGGAGCCTAAAGTTTCAAGCCACTGGACGCCTAACACTGGCTGACATGCGGCAATGGGAAAAACAAAATAGTCAGTGGCGATGGGGTTACCTTGAACAGACATGGTCATGACCTACATATACCCATGCATTCTATTCTGTCGTGGTTGGCCACCATAACTTGGAACAACTGTTGTTAGTCCACAGGTAACCCAAACTTGGTAGCCACTGGGCACTGCATGATCAATGAAGTTGTGGGTGCTGCCTCCATCAATTAGCACCGTAAGATCTTTGTTCTAAAGTTTACAGGGAACTCGGACGGTGCTGGGATGGTAGGTTCCCATAATTGCCTGTAATGATAATTCGAGTAGCAGCTCTCCTACTTACTTTGACTTCTTCGACTACGACCATTTCAACTGGGTCACCGTCTGGTGCATCCTCAGTCATGAAAAACTATGGTCATGTGCAGCTATGTCCTAGCACAAATCGTTCATCACACTGATAACGGAGGTCTTTTTCTTTTTGCTCGCAGGCTTCTTGAGACATCGATTGATGAATTTGTGACATTCGGTGGGGTCCTAATAAGGTCGAGGACCTACTACCCCCACCTCTCCTAATAACAAGATGATAATAACCATGTAAGGAAATAACAAATTCATTCCGTCTGAACTGCAAACACTTCCAGCCACGGAAACCATTATCACCTATGTAAGCATGTAATATAATTATCAAAGGTAACCAATCAAGCAATGTTGGCGTAGCAATTCAACCCAATTCTAAAATTAAAACTAAATTAATTAAATTTGATTCAAATTAATAATTTATTGTATTTATCTTAAATTATTAATTTAAAATGAATTTATTTACTGCAAATCCTAATTTGTTTAACCAAAATCTAAGAAAAAAAATTTCTGGAAAATTGAAAATTAAAATCTTTTTTGAAAAATTTAAGATTAAAAAATAATTTTGAAATTTCTCAATTTATAAAAGATATCTACGTCTTTTACTCAAATCTAAAAATCTCACCATGCTTATTGCATTTTGAGAACTAAAAATTAATTGTTAGGGTCCCTAATGGGCATACACAAATAGCAACAGTAGATAGTTGCGTTGTGTTAATGTAGAATACTCTTACAGAAACTTTCGAAATCACTTTCAGTCCATTTGCAATCACTTGCATTTGATTGTTGTCCTGAGGGTTGTGGTTTTCAATCCAATTGTATCTATATGCTTTTTACAACCTCAGTTTTTTTCTGTTTCGGCTCTAAACAGCGCCCAAGAGAAAGTGCCACAAGATAATGCAAAAACAGCATGCAACTTGGTAAATACAAAGCATTGTGCATAAAACTTTCCGGGTCTGCAAAATTGATCTCATAATGGTTGTCCGTGTGAAGTTGATAAGAATACAAGTCCGTTTAACTATATCTCATTACTCCACACAGAGTGCTTCAATGATTATGAAAAACCAACATCCCACATTTTGGTGATCTGAGCAGTAAATCTTAGATTTAAAGATGGGGTAATTTCAGAAGACCAAATAGCATAAAAGACGCTGCCGAGATAATTGGAGACTTACGATCCTTGAAAAGTTTCATAGTCATCTGAAGAGAGTGACGTCGTTCAATGTGAGGTCCATCCCTCCATAGCTGGATCATGGAGTCAAAAATTTAAAAGGTTTGCGGACTGCAGACTCTGCCTTTCAATATTAGTTACTACCGTGTGGCTCCTGAATTTGTATTGATGTTTTAGTTAAGCTCGCTTCCAGCTCATTTAACTCATCTATGTCCAATTCGTCGTCCTCGTCCTCGTCCTCGTCCTCGTCCTCGTCCTCGTCCTCAAGATCTTTAGCATCCTCATCTACTTTTGCTGAGCTACTGGGACGACCAGCAGCAGAATTATTATTGACCTGTTGTCCACAGGAGATAATTAGTCCCAGGCAGCAACAACAAAGAAACCACATCGACACATTCCCATAAACATGCATTTCACCAGGATACTTCCTAGAATCGAAACAACACCTCATGCAGAAATGGAGATTCGTAGAATAGTGTGCCTTTTTCCTTGGGCATATGGAATTAGAAAACCTCTAAATAGGCAATGAGATCAAACTTTTCCAAAGGAAGAGACCCATGGTGATGTGTAAAACCACCCCAAAGAAATAGTAGTCATATCTGCAACTAATTGGAAATTTACCTTTTCATTAGCATCAGGTTCTTCCTCTCTATCATACCGATCATATGCCTCCAAATCATCAACGAATACACTGGAATCTGATAGAAACAGCTCACGGCCACTGAAAAGAGACAGGATTACATAATTAGCGCATGGCATCTTACTGACTTTGATGCATATGCAAGATCATGCACATATCTCTATATTCATACATGTATCCACAGCAAAAGTCAGTGGATAGAGAGTGGAGAAAATTTTTTTACCTCATACGATCGTTCTTAGCTCTCTCTGCTCTTTGTTCAGCCAAACCAGCATCTCTTTCTTCTATCTTTCTCTTCTTCCATTGCATGAACAACTCCGGAGTCATGGGGGTTGTGGTTGTTACTTTGGATCGCTAAACAATAGAACATATAATTAATAAAAACTAAGGGACAACTAAAGCAATAATCAGAATAAAGAGCAACTTGAAAATAGTTTCATGTACCCATTGAAGAGGAAAAAATGATCCAACTATAAGCAACACTTTCCAAGTTCGTAGCCTATTGCCTATTATATAGTTCTAGCAAATATATTCACCTGATTCTCAATCTCCTCCTCAACTGATATCTTTTCACTTTCCTCCTCTAACAGGGCCTTCATCTGAGATTTCAATACATATCCAGGAGGAAGAGCATGTCGATAATGACAATTCTTACCACCATTTGGGCACTCCCACAACCAACCATATTGTTTCTTCTCCACAGCTTCCAGGAAATATTTGCAAACCTGCATATATGTTGACACAAAAATCAAAAAGGCAACCATTTCCAACTAGGCAAACAAACTTCTATTCTGTAATATTAGTGAATTAGCCACAAACTTGAGTTGAATCAAAAGGGTCAACAGATCACCCAGCATTAAGCTTGATATCCTTCTAAAATTCTTTCCAAGTAAGCTAGATATCCTTTTAAAATTCTTTCCAAGTAAGCAAGACATAACTTAAATCAGAGAACTTACAATGTCTGTTGGTTTGTTCAGATTATAATCTTGCTTCTTCGACTCCACAGCCTTCTCCAAAGTCTCTTGATCCCAGTCCTCCATTGTTTCTAAAGAAAAGAAAGAGCAAACACACGTTAGAACCAACAAATATAAACAGATGAACACAGTACCTGAAGTAAAAGAATAGAAGAGGTATCAAACTAGTAGCTAGAAACTCATAGAACTTATAATTTCTAGCTCAGGTTAAGAATATCCGTTCAAATTGCTGGAATTTCAGTTTTGATATGGCTGAATATTTTAAGGTTGATATGACTAGAACTTTAGTTTCATATGGCTATAATTTTAAGCTTTGGTTGCTGAAATTTAGGTTAAAAATGCTAGATTTTAGTGAAGCAAACAAACAATGGAGGGTAGGGAACTAAGACTGGCTCCTAGAGTGTAAGATTTACTCTTAGAGAAAGCAACACAACTTCTAATTGAACTCAAGTTTATAAAAAAATTTCAGACTTTCTATTTATTAAAGGGATGAGCATACATATCTATAAAATAACTCTTGGATCTCTTATTTTATCAATGAAGTAGTGCCCAACTAAATTATCCAAAATAGAATTGAATCTTAAAGTAAAAAGAACTATTTATTCTTAAATAAACTGAAGTTCTAAACAATTAAGACAATATATCTAGCTTATTCTTACTTCTTATCTAACAAGAAAAACTTAAAATAAAGTAAAAATCAGTCGTTATTGCCTGTGCTTACTCTTTATTCACCGTCTTAAAAGTTGTAGTTGAGTGATTTGCCTCTTTTACTTCTTCTGTAAATTCTAAACTCTTTTGCATTATTACCACACAAAATAGACTTGCACTCTTTTACTTCTTTTGTAAACTTCAAGATCTTTTGTACCCGCACAAAATACAGAAAAATATAACAAAAGCAATCTCATGCAATAACCTTGGTCACGTTTGTCACTGTAAATATCAATCTTTTCTCCTTTTCTTTGAACATTCAAGTCATGCGAGAACTTGCACTTGAACCCTTTTGCACACTGCCCGGCTTTGAAGAATTCACATACTATCGACTTGGGATCAACACCTGCCCTCGTTTTCCATCAATGCATGAAACATCCAACCCAATTAAACACATAAAAAGCTCATCAAAAACCCAATTAGCAGAAAATTGTATGCAGACAATTACCTAAAGGAACTTTAGGCTGGCTAACAGCAACCTTGAACAATTCATTCAGCTCCTTCTCTTTGGCCTTCTCTTCCTCTTTCTTTTTCTGTTATAAAATCAAAAAGTAATATATAACCATAAAAATATTCTTCAGCTAAGAAATTATCATTTCTCTTATATTTTTTTCTAAACACTATCTGCTAGTAATTGAACTATAATCGAGTGAAATTCTAGCTAAAAGAAGAGAAATCAAATGAATTTCGAGTGTTGAAGGAAACCGTTGGCGATCATCGGACCTTAGCAGCGGATTTACTCTGGTCGGGTTTGGGCTGTACGTTTTGCTTGAGGTTCTGTACATATTTTTGGACGGTTTTGCTCTTGTTCTTGTTTTTGAGACCGAAGGTCTTGTCTTCTACGATCTTCTGCTTCTTCGCTAAATCGGCTTTTGATTGCTGCTTCGGAGGCATCTCTTATTTGCATCCAATGACTCCCAAAAACCGAGAATCTCGATTTGTTCCTCCAGTGATTTTTGGGCGATGAGAAAGATGAGATGGCGAGTAGGTTTTTCGACGGTGGCGGCGCCGGTTACTACGTGTGTTTGTGTGGTGTGATTGGGGTTGATTGGACGGGGACGTTATTCCAGAAAGTGCATTTCTGTTATATTCACCGATTTACCCCTGAGCTGGGCTTTTTTCCCATTATTAATTTCCTTTTTGGGCTCCTCGCTCGCTAGGCCCTCTATAATGTTAGAATAAAATTACCATTTATTATCAAATCACATTTGTTAGGACGGATTTAGATTTATTTAACAAATCGAACAATATGTAAGTTTGCATTAAATTGGTTAATTATATATTTTATATGATTATAATGACTATTTATTTACAAAATAATCAGTTTCTTTTTCATAAAATTGCAAATTTTATTAAATTAGCATATAAAATTAACAATTTGGTTCACATGGATAATGTTTGATTTAATTGATATTTAAATTAACTTTTAATTAAAATTTTAAATTATTCAAAAGATAAAATATACGATATACTTTTTTCAAAACGAAAAAATCCTCAGCCGTTATTTTTTGAATGCGCACTAGGTAAATCTTCTAATTGACGCAATAGCCTGTAAATCAAGTTAATCGGGTACTCCGCACTAAACAAGCCCTATACTGCAGATTCAATCGAGAGAGCGTAAGTAGGAGGATTCGAACACATAATCTTTTAACTCCATACCCCTCACTTCACTAACTCAACCACTTAGGGCCATATGATATATATATTATAGAAGACTAATCAAATAAAAAAGTAAAATCAAATATGTTTTATTTTTATTTTTTATCATATATTTCAACCAAATAATTTTTGTTCTCAAATTTCAAGTTTTTGTTTTTAAGAAAAAATAAAAATCAATATTTTAAGGAAAAATATTAAAATAAAATTCAAATGAATCGGGTACCTTTCGAGGGGCTGGAGTACGTTAGGGTGTTCCAATAGGATCTTTTCGATTATGATCCACTCAAAGTTACGAAGTTCTGAGGACGTTGAAAGAACCAAACAGAACAAAGAAGCGGCCAAAGCTAACGGTTGGAGGAAAATGAGGGAGCTCGTGATCCTCGGCTCGTCCTCCATTGTTTCCCCGCCAAACACCTCCTCCACTTCCTATCCCCACCACCACCAACCACCACCAAACCCTAAACCCAAGACCAAACCATCAGTCCCCAAGCCAAGCTCCTCCACGCTCCACTCCCGCACTCCTCTCCTCTCCTCTCCTGTCCACGGCGACTCCACCACACGCCGCAGCTCCCTCCTCAACTACTACGCTCACCTCGCCTCTAGTCTCGCCGGAGATGGCCGCCTCCACGACTTCGCCATGGTTGCCGAGTCGGTTATTGCTTCTGGTATCGACGTGGAGCAGTTCGTTGCTGCTCTGAGTTTAGCTCCTGTTGCCAGCGGGATTTCCCGGAACCTTCGTGAAGGAAATGTGGAGACTGTTATTGAAGTTCTGAGGAGAGTTGAGCAATTCGGAGTTCCACCTTTGAAGCTGTTTGATGAGGTCGTTATTGAAGATTTCAAGAGTGACTGTGTCGGGAAGGTGAAAAGCGGCGAAGTGGAGGAATTGGTTGATTTAATGGAGACTCTTTCAGGTCAGTAATCGTAGTAATTTTAGTTGCTCTGTTAGAATTGAGTTGACATATCTCGAATTGGTTAGTTAATAAATGTTTGTTGGTTCAGGCTTTGGTTTCTTGATCAAAGAACTAGTGGAGCCAGATGCTGTAATCAAATTATGTATTGAACAACGCAAACCAGAGTTGGCTGTGAGGTAGGATCATTGTCTCATTGATGGTATGTTTGCTTTCTCTGAATTTAATGTTTTCAATGTTAGGTAGTGCAGATACGTTTGTGTCCTCCCAAGGGAACGCATATTGTTCTGCACCATTATAAGTGAATTTGGACACAAAGGGGACTTGGATTCTGCTTTGGTGGCATATGAAGCATATAAAAGGAACTGCGGTGTCCCTAATATGTACGTGTACCGCACTATAATCGATGTGTGTGGTCGTTGTGGTGGCTATATGAAATCTAGATACATTTATGAGGTACTTGCGTTCTTTCTCTGTCACCTCCTTTAGAAACTCTCTTGACAATGCTTCATTCTTACCTGAATACATGTGTTGAGTCTTCAGAAATCTGAATTTTTGGTCTTCAAATATGGACTTATGATGCTTCATCTTTCTTTACAAATGAATCTGCCTGCAGGACCTTCTCAATCAGAAACTTGTTATCTCTTTTGCCACATTTCAACAGTTTAGTTCTCCAATCATATAAATGAATCTTGCTGCAGGACTTGCTTAATCAGAAGATCACTCCAAACATTTATGTTTTCAACAGCCTAATGAATGTGAATGCCCATGATTTGGGCTACACATTGCATATATATAAGAACATGCAGGTCCTTCTCTATCTCTCTTTCCCATACACACACCCCCACACACAAGCACATTACAGCATAAAAATCTCTAATGTTAGTCTCTAGTACCAGTTATGAGTTTCTAATACCTGATCGTTTACATGTCAGGATCTTGGTGTGAAGGCCGATGTGGCAACTTATAATATCCTTTTGAAGGAATGCTGTCTTGCTGCGAGAGTTGATTTGGCCCAAGATATATATAGGGAAGTAAAGCAGTTGGAATCAACGGGGCTCTTGAAGTAGGATGTCTTCACATATTGCACAATCATAAAGGTATTTTTGGTGTATTTTACAGTGAAAAATAGTATAATCCTCCATGGATTAATTTGCTACTTGTTTTGTTTTGCTTTTATTCTGTCAAGACTCGTGATCTTTTCCCCAAGTGGTTCTTATATTCTACCTTTTCAAGTTTCTAACCGCCGAAGTATCCAGGTTTTTGCAGATGCAAAACTGTGGCAAATGGCACTAAAAATCAAGGAAGATATGCTATCATCCGGTGTTAAGCCCAATACATATACCTGGTCATCATTGGTCAGTGCATGCGCCAATGCAGGTCTTGTGGAGCAGGCCATTCAATTATTTGAAGAGATGATTCAATCTGGCTGTAAACCAAATTCACAATGTTGCAACATTCTTTTGCATGCATATGTTGAGGCTTGCCAATATGACAGAGCTTTCCGTCTTTTTAACTCCTGGAAGGGAACTCACTCCCTGGAGAGTTTCACTAAAGATGCTGATAGCAACAACGTCAACATTCTAACTGCAGATGATAGCGGTTCAAATGTTGCATCTGATTCATATCACTTACATTTTATTAAGAAGTTACCTTTTACTCCCACGTCAACAACATATAATATACTAATGAAAGCATGTGGGAGTGACTTCCATCATGCAAAAGCAATAATGGATGAGATGAAGTCAGTAGGCCTTTCCCCTAATCACATAAGTTGGTCAATCTTGATTGACATCTGTGGAAGCTCAGGCAATGTAGAGGATGCCTTGCAGGTACAGTACAGTTATAGCTAGTTGAACTAGAATTCATAACCTATTGTGTTTGTATATTTGACTTCACAGAAATTCACAGCAACAAAGAAAAAGGAAGTTCTGATTACAGCTGTTATGCCTCTGATTAGTGAATATTGTATCTTGGGGGTCAATGGATTATCATATGCTTTCACAAGATACCAGCTTTTACCTGTTATCAAATTTCGACTAAATATTCAGTATGTCTGTCTTGATTGGTGTTGTGATTCTGAGTTCATTAAACTGTTTTAATATTTAGAAAGAAGTGGAAGGACCTAAAAGAGGAAAGTACAATTATACCTTCACACTATCATAAGACGCATTTCAGTTAAAAGAGAGAGAATGGACGCACGACTTTTTTTGTAGTGCATCTATTCTAGTTTTTTTTTTTACCTCTTTTTTATCACAAGATCATCATCAGACCTTTTAGAGCTTATGTTAACTTTCCTTTTCAACAGACTCTGAAACATATGCGCATGGCTGGAGTTGAACCTGACGTTGTTGCATATACAACAGCAATCAAGGTTTGAAGTTTATTTGTCTAATTAGCTCGACTCTCATTAAATTGTACTAATTATAGTGGATCCAGATGCTGATTAACCTTGTCCTTTGGTGGTTAGGTGTGCGTTGAAAATAAAAAGTTGAAGCGGGCATTTTTATTATTTGCCGAAATGAAGAGGTACCAGATAAAACCGAACTTCGTAAGTACTATGGACTTCTTTTAAATAGATAGGAGTCTAAATAGTAGGAGTATAACGTGATTCTCTAAATCCCTGAAACATACACAAGTGAAATTTTTCAGACGTTTAAATTGTTTCAATATATCTACTTTAAAATGCCGAAAATATCAATGATCAGACAAATTAGTTATCACCGCGATTGCTTCACAAGTCATTCTCTTTGTCATCACTCCATTGAGAAATCTTCAGTTTTCCAAATGAAAGCTTCTATTGATTCTTTTAACTTTTTAAATCTTTCCTTTCTAGGTGACTTATAATACCCTTCTAAGAGCTCGAACCAGATATGGTTCCTTACAAGAAGTACAACAATGCTTATCTGTATATCAAGACATGCGCAAAGCAGGGTATGCTAGTGCCTCTTTTACTGTTCCATTATATAGTAATACTTCAAATTTATTGAATAGGTGTTCAAGTGATTTCACATTCGTTGCATCTCCGCGCATGATTACTCGTTCTCTTGCCACATTAAGGGTCTATATTTGACTGCACCTCACTAGATGCATACGAACAAGTGGCAGATATTTGAATGTTGCATTGCCTCTAACGTAAAAAGCAAGACGTAAATTTATTCGACGCAATGCTCATATCATTGCACACCTAAATCTTCACTGCAGGTACAAATCCAATGACTATTATCTTAAACAACTAATTGAAGAATGGTGTGAAGGAGTAATACAAGACAATAATAAGAGCCAAGAGTTTGCTTCCTCCAAAGGAGCAGAATTAGGGAGACCTCATAGTCTGCTTTTGGAGAAAGTTGCTGCATATTTACAGAACAGTGTTGCAGAGAGCTTAGTAATTGACCTTCATGGTTTGACAAAGGTTAGTAAATACAAGCTTTAAGGATTATATATGGTGGTTCTATCTTCTTGGATTGCCCACAAAATATGGTCTGATACTGCCCACAAAATATGGTCTGATACTAAGTCCCTATTCAGAAGTTTCAAGTTATGTTAAAGTTTCTTTTATCATGCATTGACAGGTTGAAGCTCGTATTGTGGTCCTAGCAGTTCTTCGAATGATCAAAGAGAACCATACTCTAGGTATGGAGACAACCTTGGCTTTGCAAAGAAAATAACATAGCAATATTAAGCAGATCTGATGTGGAGAAAATATGAAAATTAGATGCTGAGTGTAAGCTGTATCAAATGTACCCAACTTACAAGGGTCTTGATGGCTTCAAAATTTCTTTTTTCAGGTCAATGTGTAGAAGATGACGTTTGGATCACTTTAGGAGGCCATAAATCACGTCCTGCTGAAAATACTTCAGAGGTGAAGGATGCAATATGTGAACTTCTGAAGAATGAGTTAGGCCTTGAGATTTTTCCTAAATTTACTGTCCAAAACAAGGCAGACTCTGTAAACTCTGATGACAGGGGCCTAAACTTGGCTGGAAAATTTAAAAATAGAATAATGGTTTCTCCCACCAGGAGACCTATTGGTCTACAGAGTTTAAAGGTAACAAGGAAATCGTTGCAGGATTGGTTGCAAAGAAGAGCAAGTGAAATATATGATAAGTAATTTTTACACACAAATTGAGAATTTTGTTTATGATTTGTATATTAGCGTTTCATTCTTCCCTTACCTCATATTCTTTCAGACTAGAATATAACACTACCTCGCCTGTATCATCAAATGTGCTTAACAGAGAATTGGATAGAAAAGATCTTAGCATTCCTTAATGTGAATATTTATTTTCTTGGTGAAAGTTGGCAGAATACATATCACTGAACCTTACCAGACAACCTCCAAGGCTTCATGTGAAACACAAACAAGAAAGCAGAAGCAGGTAAGATTGCAGAATCCACTCTTAAAGCCAATCCTGCTGCTGCAGCTTCAATGGCAAGTAAACCTCGGACAAGTACTGAAACCCGAACGTGCTCAACGCCTGAATCTCAGCCTTATGCTTTGTTTTCACCATCAACGTCAACTCCTCAACCCAACCAGGATTCTTCTTCACAAAATCCTCCTCCAGCAAGTCCTTCCCAGTCTTAATATCCTGCTCGGTCATTGGCAACCTACATTGCTCAGGTATCTTGTACTTGTCTAAATCACTTGGTCTCACCCCTAACCATTTGATATCAGGAGTGGTCAAATTGGCACTATCATAAGACATATTCTTCGACCCACAACCATAAACAGACAGAATCTTCAATCCATATGGATCACTATCAACCAATGCCAGAACTGGCAACTTCAGCTCCGTCTTCATCTTCCTCAAAAACAACCTCGTAGCCACATCAGGTTGTCCCTTCGCAGTGACAATTATACATGGAAACCTATTGTAAAACCTATCCTCAGCTAACCTCATGTAAGCAGCATCTTTTTCAACCAACAGTATAAACAATGCGTCACTCTGCATATCACCAACTCTATCAATGTTTGGGGGAATAGCCTTACCTCCCATGCCCATTTTAGTGCAATCAATCATGTCCCCGTTGTCGCTAAAAATCAATCTTCCGACCACCACTCCTTTCTCCGACGCTACCACGTTTAGAGAAGACCTGGTACAGCCCAGCATACACGAGACATCATCCAGAACCGCATCTGATTGGGTCTGGTCCTGGAAGAGCTTAACGTCAGTGTAGAAAAGGTCTCGCTTGGTGACGTGGATGTTCTTGAGGCAGAGTTGATGAATTAGCGATAGGATTTTGGCGGTTATGGTGGTTTTGCGAACGGAGGAGATGTTGGCGAATGGGCGGAGGGTATTTTTGTCTTTTAAGACGATGCGGTCAAGTTCCGGCACGTAAAGCTGGTTCGTGGCGGCCCGTGAGGGCACGTCGAAGGAGAAGCCTTTCCCAGAGAGGATGGAATGGGTAACGGAGAGGACGAGCGTTTCAATGGCGGACTGAATGGAGGGGAGTGACAGATCAGTGACCTCGCGACACGTAGCGGAGAGAGAGAGATCTGCAAGGGTTTTGGGTTTTGAGGAGGAAGAGGAGGCCGACGCTGAAAGCAAACGGAGGGTTTCGAGGATGGAAGAGTCCGGTTTCAGGCGGTTCTTGAAGGGGAGTTTGTGTTCGTCGGCGGCGGAGTCTGGTTCCTGTCGGCGGCGTTTCTTGGTCTTGCTTGACTCGGCCATTGACGGAAAGAGGCGGGAAAGAAATAAAGATTGTGTCTGCCATTTTTCTATACTAGGGCGAGTGGTGATATATACTTCTAAGTTCTACGACGTCGTTACTATTAATAATAAAGAAAAAAAATGGAAACTTAGCTTAGCAGAGCCAAAAATTGTTAGATGATCTAAATAATTGTGTGACATTATAGGCAATAGATATTATTCCATACACAGCAATAGAAGAAATCATTTGAGAACTACAAATATTATTCCTTTCCGTTTGCAGTTGGTTGTCTCTTGAGCGTTCTGGATGGATTTGTTATGACTACTTTCTATTCTAGTAATTACAGTGCATCATACTTTGTGTCCTGATAAAATGTGACTCTACTAGGTCGTGATGCA
>JANIIA010000005.1:67087762-67104245 GCA_027478495.1 Erythroxylum alaternifolium
GAAATAAAGATTGTGTCTGCCATTTTTCTATACTAGGGCGAGTAGTGATATTCACTTATAAGTTCTACTACGTCGTTACTATTAACAATAAAGAAAAAAAAATGGAAACTTACCTTATCAGAGCCGAAAATTGTTATATGATCTAAATAATTGTGTGACATTATAGGCAATAGATATTATTCTATACACAGCAAGAGAAGAACATATTTGAGAACTACAAATATTTGTTAAATTTCTAATAAAATAGTCCCGCAAGATCGGACTTTTCGAAACTAGAAAAAGAAAAAGAAATATAGATTTCTTCAATTTCGCCATGATTAGTTCCTACGTTCTTGACTGGAATTCAGGAGACTGGCAAATAGAGCAACAGTCTGTAACTAAATGAAGGTTTAAGTGAAATGCAAGTAGAAGCACAAGCTGTTGCTTCATGAACAGCAAGCCTTCAGTATTTCCTCTATGTCGGGATCATCTCCTGCTTCTTTATCCTGCCCAAGCAAATGTCAAAACTCAATGCTCATCATCTTCAAATTATTCGGTTGCCGAAAAATTAAGACAAACACTTTGATTCTCAAGGAATGGAATTATACAGCAACTGATTGAATGTGCTGGCCCTGTTCTATGTCATGCTCCCTGTTCTATGTCATGCTCCAACCATATTGACATAATAATGGAGGAAGAGGTAAGTGCTAAACACCTTGTGAATGTATGAGATATTAGTTTTGCCAGGACCTGCAACTATTATCCCACCTTGCTGCCTGAGAAACAGTCAGATTCACACCTTAGCACACAAAATTTTGTCAGACAGATTAGAAATTTCTGCACAAGAACGTATTACATGAGGACGGAAGTCAACTAAAATGTTTTCATTTGGTAACAAAACCTAAGGTCAAAACGGGAAAAATCTTCCATTGGAAGACCTCTATCAAGTTTATAATTCAATTGTATGATAGCTAAAATACCAGCCCCCTCTGGACACCGTATCCTTTTCAAAGGAAAGTTTCCAGTCTTGCCGAAAACCTTCCATGTATGCCTCTATTATCTTTAGACCAGCCTGCATGATTGAAATGAAAATTCAAAATCCCTGTAAACAAACTTATTATACAACTGAATCCCATTTGTAGGAATTACAAAGGGTTAAAGACAAAGTATCTGAACGAATTGCAAGGCGTCAATTTACCAATGCTTACGTACTTTAGGGGTAAATGTTGTTGAAACCCCTGAAACAAATTTCAGTGCATCATATGACGAATGTGTAGGGTCGGCATAAACTTCTGAAAAGGAAATAGAGGTTTTGTCATCGAATGGCTAAAGAGAAGAAACTAAAACACATTAATTGCTACAGAATTAAATGGATGTTTGTCTTGATCACAATATTAGCTGGATATTGCTTTGTAATCTAAGCATAACATACTTTAATCTTCCTTAATTGGAAAAACATACCTCCTTTGAACTTAGTTTGCTCTGAGAACGTTTTTGCCTGCATCAGATTGCTTATGATGGTCATAATTACCCAAAAACTGGGGCGATGTTATATATTTCGATGACTAAAACATGATAATATCAATAACCACGTAGACAGTCTAATGTGGTGCAAATCGAGCTCATCATCTATACTACACTTAATGTAAAAAGTAGTCAAGTAAGGGTCATATAATACATGATTAATCTGAATGGCTCATTAAACCAATTCCAGATCATACCAGTTACAAGATGCCAACAAAAAGTACGAAGAAGACAAGGAGAATATCTGATTTGTAAGCTGTATTCACTTGCAGACAATTGAGTCCAGGACACACCTGTTCTATGCTGCCTGGCCCGATCAAGACAAGTGCCACTCCTGATGCATCCAATAGTTCCTATTGACATATGAAAACAATGTCAAAGTGAGTAGAAAATGAGTAACCAACTTTTCGTTGTGGTGGGATAATCAACGAATCCTTCGAAATTTGTTTTGAATTAAATGATATCTCCTTATATTAACCAGATACAGTTGAGTAGTGCACTACGTCAAAAACCTTGAACATATATACTCTTCAATGAAATGTCTCCGAAAATTAGAAAGCATTAACATTCAAATCCAAGCAAATGAATTATAATGTCCAAAACCAACAAATGCGCATTACAATTTAAGAACCATCATCAAACACAATTACCTTTTTAGCAGCAAGATAATCTGCGCGTTTCCGGCAAAGAACACATCTGAAGTTGCACCAAATTTAGATGGAAAATTTCAGATTATGTCAAATTGCGAATCGATTGGGGCTTTAAAATCTAAGAATATTAACGAAACTGTCAAAAGTGTAAGCATATAATCACCCAAAATGGCGAGCGAATGCAACGACAGCCTTCCTATCTTTCCACAGATCAGAAATTGGAATCCCTTTGCCATTTAAATCAAACACCTCCACAGAATCCAACAAGCTAGCGATATCTTCAGCAACCAAACCAGAAGATTCAACTCCTATTTACCACGAAAAAACACACACAATAAAGAATAAGATTCATCCTTTTTCGGATACCAGTAAAAACTCAATACTTGCCAGGGGATCCTGAGATTGCAGAGACCGTGAGCTCCCTCTGTAAGGAAGGGAATTTGATGGATTGGTAGCGATGCACTGTAAATGAGGTCCATAAAATACGCCTGGAGGGAAGAATGGAGGTCGTTTTGGGTTGAAAAGTTTTGGGTAACAGAGAATTGGAAAGTGAAACCGCCATCGAAGCGAAGCTCTGAAAGCCTCGAAAGTGAAAGTTTGAACGGTGTAGTGATTTCGCTGGCCATGTAGTGAGTGGCTGTTTTGTGGACGGCGTGAGTTACACGTGTTAGATTGTCAAGTTAACTACCAACCAACGCATTGCTAGGCCTATATAAGTCCCGATATGAAATGAATAAAAACTAAATATCATATTTAATCCATATTAAATTTTTAGAAAAACTCTTTTAGATTTATATTAAAAAATAATTAAGGATGTTAATTTTGGCCCGTATTGATTGGGTCACGGATGAATGACGGATCAAAATAGTTCGATCAAACGGGGCCACTGACTGAGATCGGTCCGGGCACAAGTTTTGTAAATTTTATTTTAAAAAAGTAAAGTAGTTAGTCGGACCGAAATGACAAAAACAACGTTATTTTGTAAATTTTATTTTTAAAAAGTAAGGATGGGTCGACCTGCGGGCCACCCAGTCAAAAGTCAGGTTGGGTCAGGCCAAGAGAGACTTGGGCCTTACCTAACTTATTGACATCCCTAAAAATAACGAAATATATGTAATACAAACATAAGTAGGTTAATCGAATGTTATTTATATGACAACTTAATCAAGTTTTTAAGCTTGTATCGAATTTAAAGAACAATACAGAAAGTTCACACAAGCTAATCCTTAAAATATGCTTTTAGGTTCTTAATGAATAAGACTTTTTTAAAAAAAAATTAAGAAAATTGAGAAAATTAGAATGGAAATATCCTAAAAGATTAAGGGAAAAAACCCTTATAAATAATTACCATATGCACATTGTTTTCTAATGATCGATAGAAAATATTGAACAACAAATTGAAATAATCAATTATACACTTATTGAAAAATATTGATCTATTTAAATTTTTTAATTAGAATTAGTATAATGAATGCTAAAAGTTAAACTATCTCAATTAAAACATAAAAAGGACTAACGTGTATTTGGTTTCTAACTTTAAGCACTTTTTAAGAATAATCATGCTCTTTTATTATTTGGATTTTTTTCTATTTAATCATTTTTATAAATTTTTATTTACTATTTAAATTTTGAATTTTATTACACCTTAATAGAGAATGTAGAAATAATATCTTGCAACTTTATTAAGTGTTATATAACATAATATTTGTCATGGGTGTATCACATAACATACAATGTCATATGGTATTGTCAAACCTCATGATAATATGTGTAGTTGAGCATGATGTAATGCATATATATGACACTTAATGTTAAATCCTTAGGGTAAGTTTGGTAGGCTTTATTAATGAAATATAATGGAATGTAATATTATTCTATTGTTTAAAAGGAAGGTTTATAATGAAATCAGATAGAAGAGGAGGATTTCATATTACATCTCATCTCATCTCATCCTATACAGTAAAAATGAAAAACTTTCGATTTGGGGGGGTTTATGATAGAATGTAAAATGATAAACAACTTTACACTATATTACATTATAAACCCGTCATTAAAACAAAATTTCACTATATTATATTATGAACCCTTTCATCCCTCCCAAACAACAATTTTCTAATATTATATCCATTTACATTCCATTATATTTTAAACCATTATATTCTATTTCATTCCATTCCATTAAAAACCTTACGTCTAATCAAACATAGCCTTAAACCCAAATGAGTTTGTCACACACACATATATATATAATATAGCCAATCCTTTCTCTAATGAAACAAACATTATAAGAATAAGTAAAAGAAGAGCAAGAAGGAAATCACAACATTTCCATCAATGGAAAGCTATTGATAATTGCATAGATAGATGGTAAGAGATTTATTTTGAAGTGATATTGCTATTTGTTCTCTTTAAGGTTGGCAACTAGTATAAAAAGATGAAGATATGATCATTTTCTATTTTTCTTACACCTAATCGGTCACATCATTTCAAGTTGAATGTACAAAAACAGAATATAATATGGTATTTTTGTATTGAATGAATTAATTTTAAAAAGAGTTTAAAGGCTATTTATATGTAATCTTTGAACAAAAAGATAAATGTAAAGAATAAGATAAGATAAGATATCAGAGATATAGTTATCAAATTACATGTGTGACAATAATTATCTTTAATAACTTCCTCTTGGGCATTTAGCTTCTTGAAGAGTAAGTTTTTCCCAATGCTTCTCAAGTAATAGTTGACCAAGAGACTTAGTTAATTGATATGAGAAGAAGTAGACTGAGTTTTTCTTAACAACGACATTATCAACTAATGTAATATTAGAGCCTTTTACAAGTATTCCATGAACCACGAGTTCTTATGTAATTTAGAAAATGAAGTTGGATGAGAACACAAGTTTAAAGGAAAAGAACATGTTAATGGCTACATTTAGAATTAATGTGTATGATATGGTTTTTAAAACTTATTGATCACAAGGGAGATTATGTAAACTTAATTAGAGTGTGGTTTTTAATGGTCGTGACTTAGATTATATTTTATGCTCCCATCAGTATATGTATGTATAAGTAATGAGAGTGAGTTGTAATGGAAAGCATGTTTATCTATATGAGTAGTTATAATGGATAGTAAATGTATAAACTTTATTTTCTAAATTAATGAATATAAGATAAAGTTTTATTTTATTTGTATGTACCATAATATTCACTTGTACTATGTGTAATTAGTTGCTTAAATTCAATAAGGATACATAATTGTAAAAATTCAATTATAGATTCATAAAAAGTTGTTTCAAATTAAAGCGACATTCCACATGATCTGTTGTTATAGGTCCTTCTCCTTCTGTTAAGACGACCGTCTTTTTTTTATTCGCCATGGCATAAAAGAATGAAAAATGATCCTCACTGATACGGTGTCCAATTACAACCTTCAAAATAATATGACTATTCTTTTACTTACTATTTATTTATACCTTTATATAGATCAATCATCTTGTTTTACTCATAAATAAAACATATTGTACACGGGTTTATCTGTACTGTCATAAAACAAATGTGTCTATATAAATGACTGTCTATAAGATCATGCATACAACATACAATATACATGAGGCAAACCAAAAGGTTGTAAATGCAAAAGACAATGCATACATGACCATATGTCATACACGTTTATATAACCAACTTGGTGGTCTGCTACCAAGTGCAACATTTCTCAATTTGACTTTACTTCTTATCTTTTTAACTGGGATATCTCCTTATATTCTTAACCTTATTATTATCCTAAATCTTCTAACTTGATTGTCAATTGCCTTCTTCTTTGCTAAAGTTTCTTAAATCAGTGCTTTACTCTTGTCCTGAGATGTATTGACTACTACACTTTCCTAAAAAACCTTATGTAATTAATTATGCATAAAATATTAATGATATATTATCATTTATATACGTGATATTATTCATTAACATTGTATAAGAAAGCTTACCATCGTTGAAAATAAAGAGGGGGTCATATTATTTAATCTAGGGAATATAATCATATATGATGTAGAATTATGTCCAACATTTTACATTTCTTATAAATGACATATCCTACAATTCTTCTTAAAGGAATATCATTCTCCTCCCTCTAAAATGATTGTTAAAATTTTATAGCAACAAGGGATCCTAACCAAGTCTCATTTTCCATAAATGTAATTATTTGTTGTGAGATTTACTACATGATGTTCATTTGTATAACATTCAAGTTCAAAATTTTCATCACATATAAAATAAGCTAAATAATTAGCAATATCATTTTTTTCTTCTCCAGCTTTGACAGAACATTAGGACATATATTTTTGTTATATGTAGTCCTTTGCTTATTCTGATGGAATCTCTTTATAATTGTTCCATTCATGACCTCTAAGCATGTCAAAATTAGTTTTTCGCTTACATTTCTCTAGTAAGCATTAAAATATTATACAGTGTTGTTCGGTACCAGTTCACTCTTGCATTTTAAAAGCATATCTACACTATCTCTTTTTTAATGTTTTTGCAACCAGTTATGTTAATGTGCTCTTTAACTTATTTATTTGTTCATATCCTTTTTTAGTACAATTAGAAGCTATAATCCATACATGATCTTTGATGACAACGGACAATTTATATTTTGTATAAGTTCTACAAAGTCCTAAAACAATTATGATGATCAAAGTATGCATACTAATATTCAAACAATTCATGCAAGCGTTGTAGTATATGAATAAGAGAAATTTAGCTTAATTAGGTGATATTTAATATGAAAATAACTTTTAGTATCTTATTGTTTTATTTTCCTTATTTCACTCATGAACACCAATGAGAAACTACTGCCAATATCATAAAGTAAAGAACTCACAAATTATTTTAGCTCTCTTTATTCTTAACTCCAGTAACAAATAAAGCCAAAGGATATATGTTATCATTTAGATCCTTTCTAATGGTTCTCATAGTTATCCACCCTGTCTTATTTTCAAATGACACTTATCAATGTATATAATAGGTCCACAACTTTTTGACAAACCTACAGTTCACTTATTGAGACAAATATAGCATGGATCAAATATAACGTCATGAGACTTGATATAAAGTGAGCTAGCCCTATTGCTTTATATTATAGCCAAGATGTATCCTCTTAACTTCTCGTGTTATGCTGCTCTATCTCCAACCAATAAATACATAATATGGCTCTTAGGTTTATAAGCTTTAATATCTAAAATCTTTTGTCATAAATCTTATAAAAACAACATTTTTAAACCCTAAAATATGTCTGCTAAGACTGTCCCTAAAGTGTGCCACATAATTATTAATAAACTACTGACAATCAGTTCTCATTATCAAATGTTCTACCATAAGCATAGGTTTATTGGAATGTCTTGATCTAAAATACATATCCACTTTGTATATGGATTACATGTATTCTCCACGCACATTTCTTTTTACACCTAACAATAACTCTTGACCTTTCATTTTTGATATACCTATAGTCAGGCCCTATTTGGATAATGTGTTGCTTTAATACATCGTCTATAATTTCTTCACATTAATATCCCAACTCACTGAAATTTAGTGATTTGCTATCAATATATAATAGGTCTCCTAAATCATTAGTTGCTTCATTAAATTCTCCAACGGCTACTTCAATAGGCACCTCGATAAGTGCCTCGATGGTTGTTTTAGTGGCAACTTCAATAGGTTCCTTAATGGCTACTTCAATGGCTAATATCGTAGATGCTTCAATAGTTGCTTCAATTTCTACTTTAATGCATATTATGCCATCATCATTCTTAATTACTTCAATAGGAATATCTATTTTTGGGTTAATAAGTGTGCATAATTTAGTATAACTCTCCTATTTAAGTACACCTCCTATAGCATCCTACTCCTATAGGGCATATTCTCGAACACATCGACGGTATTCAAGAATACACTCTATAGGGGTACTGTACTAAGATAGTCAGTCAATCATAACTATTAAAAAAATTTCACGTAGCACACGTATTTTTAGAAAAACTCATAATTGTTTCGGCCCATTTTATTCAAAAATATTTTCAATTACAATTGTCATTACAAACTCACACTTGATCAAACATTAAACACATTGTCAGAATTTCAATAATCTTTTGGGCTCATTACAAATACAAAATGTATTTGATCATAACTGTTATTACAACCATAATTCATTTATACAATAAATGAAGCTTGCGAAATACAATATTTAATACTAAATTTACATAAAATATATGCAAACACCAACTGATCCCAACTTCAATCTCTTACTCAAATGCAATGGTTAGACTCCAGTTGGTCTAATTGGGTGTTTCCTCTAAGCTTGAAAAATATGTTGTAAATTTTGGGGTGAGTTTTGCGAACTCAGTGAGTGGATCATCCTCGATGGCTCACTCAATCACAATACATACCAATTCATGTAATCACGTAATTCACATCATTTCACTAATCAACATATTGAATCACATACACTTCATATTTAGTTAATTCATATTTCACATCAGAAATCATTCAAACTATTTATTCTAATCATTTAAATCATACATATCAAATGCATATGTAATGTTCATGGGATTTACTTTCAATTGTTATTGATGTGACCGAGTGTCTGTAACTGTCCCGTATCTATTGTGGATATCGGGCTTATTAATAATTGTCCCTTATCCGTTGGAGATACAGGGTTTATTTTACATAATGAGCTATAGACTCTTTCCACATTCTGAGCTTTAAACTCTTTTTCAATTTCTGAGTTTTAAGCTCTTCTTCGGTGGCTACTCCGATCACAACAGCCTTTATCTTTCATGCATTCATGTAATAAAATGCACCACATTCACATATTTTCAAACAATCATTAGTGCTCAATTTTCCATATTCACATTCACATATATTCATCAAATCGATGTCTGACATTCAACAATAATGTGGAGAATCACTTATTTCAGTTTAATTCACATACAATCAGCACTTCCTGTATTCTCACATTTATCAAACTCCTCAGATTATTAATGTCCGAAATTGTATCAGTCACATTCACATTCAGTAGTAATTCAATACAAAAATTTAAAACAGAACAATGAAAGCGAGACCATCTAGGTCGACTCACAGTACTCTCCAAATTAGCATTAGCTTCCATGATCCTGAAATGACTGGAATGCTGACGTTATATCCTGTATATCAATATTATGAAATACACATATTGCACACACGTTATTAATTGCACAATCACATAAACATTCAATTATACACATATGTATATGTGTAATGTAAAATGCATGCTCATATTGACAATCTGGGTATATTTCCTTTATTCACATCTTATAATCATTTAATAACATCTTTCAATCATTCTTTAATACCTAGCACTTTACTCACCTCATTCATCATCAGCTAGGTTTACTTAAGATCTCATTCAAGCCTAATTACTTCATATGGAAGCAACCTAGCATTGGTTGATTCAGACTTCACTCAAAAGACAACTATTTTTCTCCATAGGCACTACGATCATGACAGAAACATTTTCTGTCTAGGCCACGATTATAAGAAAGGGCCACGATCATGACAGAAGCTTTTTTTCTATTAAGCCACGATTGTGGGGTGAGGGCCATGATCGTGCCCCGCAATTTTCCTCCTCCGTTCATCCGAATTCAACACATATATTAACACCAAATTTCCCAGAATTCACTACCTCTAATACAAAATCGTTCCACACTAATTAAAATACCAATTTGATTGCATTAAACTCTCAACTTCTACTCATTTAATTTACCATTTCAAACTTAATCTCATTCATGAAATCCATTTTCCTTCCATGCTATGTCTTATTCATAATGCATCAACAATTTATTCACTATGTTATGTCCTTATTTAACACTCTAAATATTTCGCATTTAGATGCATTGGCATCAAACATCCTTTTCCTTAAAATATAATATCAAGATCAATCAAAACTTATCACACATTTAACCAACTTTTCCAACATCAAATTATGTTCATTTTAAGCCCCAATTAAGTCCAAAAGTATCATAGTTACATACCTCATCCTTAATTAGTTCAACCATTGCACAATCAAAACATAACCATGAAAAATCACTTCCCATGATCATGATAGAAACTAATCTCTCATTTTTCCTACAATTTTCCAGTTTTTCTTAGGACAAATTTTCAGGTCAATTTTGTATGACTATTATGACCTAGAAAATGCGGTATTATGCATCACCTTCTTCTAAAAAAATGTTCCTATATGTCTTAAGTTTCTAATGACATCAAATTCATGCTGTTTAGTTTAATATTCTGTAAGTTATATCCAAAATGCTATAGACTGTTCTCATACCATGACAGCACACAGTTCTCAAATTCAAGACAAATTTCAAGACCCTTAAGGACAAAATTCAAATTTAATTCCTCATGAACATTCTAGACATATGTCTCAAGTTTAATCTAAATTACAAATCATCCCATTTTGATTTCTATAGATCAAGATATGGCAAAAATACAGATGTATATTCAGTGAAAGCACTCCATCTAACATATTCCTACACACATTTAACTTCATTTTCAACTTTACTTTGTCTCAAAACTATCATCGTACTTCTTCCCATTTCAAGACAATCACTAGCCTTTTCTTTGGATTTAAACTCATTCTAGTTCATCTTTATAACAACTACAAATAATTAACGTGATCACACTTCAAAACCGAACATGAACTTATATCATCCCTTTATAAATTTCTGCATTCTTTCTACAACATTTAAAATGATCATTCTAGTTAAAAATCATCTCACTAATAATTTACGAAAAATCACTCACAATATATACAAAAACAAGGCATGGATATGTTCATTGTTCACCCACGTTATGCATATATTTTTAACTCCTCTATCATGATCATTTACCACTAAACTATCATCATATATACTTCATTTAAGCAAGGCATAAAGAATAGAGTTTAATTTACATGTTTTGCTCCGAAGCTTCTTCAAATCATTAAATAACCCTAGCCTCAAAGAATCATACGATTATCATCATTCATAGAGAGATTTGGGTCAATTTGTAGTAAGATGAAGAAGACAACAAGGATCTTAAAGTGGGTGGTTCTATTGTCAACAAAAATCAAGGTTGTGAATGTGGAGAGCAAGAATCATAAATAGATAATAAAAAGAAATGAAGAAGATGAAAGCATTTAGCAAAAGCAAGATTGAAAGATAAGGATGGTCTTTAACATATGTGGGTTTCGTGGGTTAAGGCATGTGGTGTGACAAGTGACACTTGTCACTTGCCATATGTCACTTCCTTATAGTCTCCCCTTGGTTTTTTAAAAAGCTAGTCCATTTGTCTCATAATTGTAGTCCATTTTTCTCCCAATTTTTAATGATATTTGTCATTAAATCTTAATGTCTCTTATTAATAATTTCTACTACCAATTGACACTTAATTCTATTACCATTTATCAATTGTCCTGCCACTTGGCATTTTTCCTAGTGCAAAAATATCCAGAACTTCAAAATTTTCCTAAATTTTCACTAAAAATTCTTAATCAATACTTTAATTTACCAAATCAATTTTTAAGGCAAAATATTCACTATCCATATCATAGTCACATTAAAACAATCATTTATACCTAAAAATGTCAAATGAGTACATGAACACATCATTGTAATGTGTGCAATAATCAAATTCATGTGTATGTATGCTATATTATGCATGAGCATGAATTGCATTTCTTTACTCTCTTATTACTATATCTCATGTACGTATTCCTAGGCTCTAACCCGTAATATGGGAACAGGATGTTACAATCATCCTTTTGCACACCAATTCAAGACAATATTCACAAATAACATATAGTAGTCATGGATAGATTCAACCAATTCAAGATATTAGTTATTAAAACTTATAATCAGGATTACAATCAACTTGAATAAATCGATTAAAGATTCATTAAAACCATCCCCTCACTTAAAATTTGACATTGTCCTCAATGTACATAATACAGTGAAATATGCAAGTGCGAGGTTGATTGATACTTTCTTGATTAAGGTGATTTGTTGATTTTGATCCATCCTATGTTAACTTAACTTTGCAAATATAAAAGAAAAATAAAGCATAAAAAATAAAAGAAACAAAGAAATTAACATAATTGAAAAAAACAAACAATAAAGACGAAATGAAAATACTAAAGTGATATAACAAAAGAAAGTCTTAAATCTTAGGTTGCCTCCTAAGGAGCGCTTGGTTAACGTCTTTAAGTCGACAAATCTTTTATAACTTATGGTAATTTAAATAATTCATGTGATTGTAGCAAAAATATAAGTTTTATAACTTGTACGTAAGCCACCTGACTATGTTTTCGACCACCTTTCTTCCTTGTTTCCAACTTTCGATAATTCTTTTGAATTTGTGGCTTTTTGGGTGGATCCTTACGAGTGAATCCTATAGAGCTTCTTCACAAGTTTTCTCTGTATTGATAGTGTCCATAATTTCAAAAGGATTTTCCTTCACTTCAAAAACTTTAAATGTAATCCTCTCGTTTCCCACTCTTAAAGTTAACTCACCTCCAGTAACGTCTATAAGAGACTTGATGGTCACTAAAATGGTTACCCAAGGATAATGGGTATCTTTAATTCTACATCTACGTCCAGGATGGTAAAATTAGTAGAAAAGATGAATTTATCAACCTTGATAGGTACATCTTTGATTATGCCTCTAGGATGGTGAAGTGATATGTCAGCTATTTGCACGCTCATCCTAGTTAGTGTTAGTTCATCTAATTCTATCTTGTTGCACAAAGTGTAAGTCATCATATTCATGCTGGCTCTTAAGTCCACAAAAGCCTTATTAAATTTAACATTAGCGATAGTACAAGGAATATAAAAATTCCCTGGTCAACTAGCTTCTATGGTGGTATTGCTACTTCTTTGGAGCTCTCTTTGCTTCACTCTTTCTTCTCCAACTTCTTTAGCTCCTCTTCAATTGATGTGATCTCTTCTGAAAATTCTAAACCTTTGTTATATGTGGAAGGATTTTGTCATAAGGAAACTCTTATATGAGTTTCTTTAATAAACCAATGACATAGTCTTTCTTGTCTTACATTTCTTTTCTCTTTGTTTGCATAGAGCTCATAATAGAGTTGAAAGTTCTTGAATTGATTTAAAATTGGTTCATTAACCACTTCAAATTGACCCTCAGTGGTTACCTCTTCATCTTCTTCCTTGTGAAGCTTCTTCGCAATAGATCAGGTGATTGCCATTATCCTTTCCCTCATATTTCTTTCAGTTATTCTCAGAAAACTCCCTTTTGGTCTCTTCACCACAGATTTGGCCAGTTGGTCAAATTTTATCTTCGTTTTGCTAAATTTTCACCTTTAAATCCTAAATAAGTCCCAATATTGTCTCATCCATACTCAGGTTCCTCATTTGTGATGTTTGTACCTAAGATCTCAGTAGAGGATTATTACTTTGATGGCCTTGGTTACCCTATGAGAAGTTAGGGTGGTTCCTTAATCCTGGATTGTACTTATTGCTATAAGGATTATTTTGGGTTCTTGGAGCGTTACCTAAATAATTAACATGTTTAGTTTGATCAGATTGACAATCTTTTCTTGGGTGATCTAAACCACATGAATCATACTACATCACTCTTCCTTATGGATCCATAGTAATATTGTCTATTTTCTTGCTCGGGGCTTCCACTTAACTTGCCAGTCTTTACTGCTTCTACTTCATAATCTCCCTGTGGCCGACTAGTGGTTCGTGCTCTAGCTAAGTACTATTAATAATTGTTCATTCTTATATAATCGATCAATTCTTAGGCTACTTTCTTATTATCGAGTGTCCTCCTAATTGTTGCATTAATAAATAGTCTAGTATTTTGATTTATCCCACTGTAGAATGTCTGGATTTGCATCCATAAAGGAAATCCATAATGTGGGCATCATCAAAGCTTCTCCTTAAATATCTCATAAGTTTCGTATAATGATTCCCTTTTAGTCAGGGAGTAAGATGAGATGTCATTCCTCAGCTTCACAGTCTTCGTAGGAGGAAAAAACTTTAGCAAAAAAATTTTCACCACTTGATCCCAGGTGGTTAGTGAAGAACATGGCATAGAATTAAGCCATTGTTTTACTTTTCCTTTTAAAGAGAAAGGAAATAGATGCAATCTAATGACATCGTCTTTTTCTCCGTTTATCTTGAATGTATCGTGGATCTTTAAGAAGTTAGAGATATGCGCATTGGGATCCTAGTAGCAGAGTCTATCAAACTATTGTTGCACCATTTAAATGATGTTTGGTTTCATCTCAAAATTGTATGCTTGTACAACAGGTCTTATAATGTTATATTCTGTGTCATTTAAGTCTGGCCTAGCATAATTAAACATTGTTTGAGGTAAGTCCACCGTGTTGTACAATCCCTCTGTGTCCGCATGACTGTACAAGTCCTCTATTTGATGATCTAGTTCAAAATCCCTAGGGCTTGTCCTATTACAATTCCTACACATAGTTTTTTCTATCTCAGGGTCTACGTTAAATAAGTTCTCAGTATTACTCCAAGTCATAAATCAACTTGGAGTCTAAGTCTAAAACTAAAGAAATAAACTAACTAACAAAAACAAATCAAATAATGAAAATGAAAAACTAAAGCAAATAAACAAACAAAATCACATAAAACAAAACAAACAAACAAATAAAACAAAAGTAATGACCAGATTAACAAAACTAAAGTGTTCCTTATATCACCATCCCTAGTAACCGCGCCAAAAACTTGATTCTTCTAAAGCATAATAGCTGATATTAAATAACCATAAATGTATGGCATAGCGGTAGCTAATATCGTTAACTACGGGTTAATCTTATAAAGATGGTAAGTACTAATAATTACTATTGTTTAATTATCTAACCTACAGATTAATTGTAATTTTAATTAAGAAAACTCAAATGTAACAATTAAAGTAAACACGCAACATGAATCAAAGCAAAGGATTGATGATACTTAATTAATTACCGATATCAGATGATTAGTACCTACGCTTCAAATCCCCCTAAATCCTTAACCGATTGATTTTGTCATGCAATCATGTTATTGATTAATTGGATCATAGAGATTCCTAAGGTATGCTAGTAGGTAACCTTGAGTCTACCAACAACTAATCCTAGCTCTAACCGAATTACTCATGTTAAAACTTATAGGATTGCCTTATCGTGTTATGAATCCCTCTATTAGGTTTAACCTAAATCCAGAAGATTTATGTTATCCTATCTCTAGGATTGCAATTAACTCTTGCCAATCATCGAGGATCTATCTTGGCCTAGGATTTCTCTATCGCTAATATGAAATCAAGTTAATAGATAATAATAAGAACAGATAATCGGATCTCAATAATCAACAAATGCAATTGCATTCACAAACTAATCAAATCATTGTTTGGAATTAGCTAGGGTTCATCTGACCTAGATACTAACAGAAAATTTAGATATACATTAGTTAACACAAAATCACATCCGTATATACAGGAAACAAAATAGAAAATATCAAAATCATAATTCTAAATCTCTATGTATATCCTTTATCATCTATTATGACAATGTAGACATTTGATCTTACATTCTGATGAATCTCTTGATAAGAATCTGACGTCTTCCGCTCCTTAAGCTCCGAATCACCTCTGAATGTCTCCAGACATTCCCAACCAATCTCACTCTTCGATTAGCTATGAAATGTTGAATTTATAAGAAAACTTAAAATTTTGGGTTATGCACGCTCATGTGCATGCCCTATAAACTCTTAATGCATGCTCATATTAGCATGCATAATCGAGGTATGCTGGATATCACAAAAGTACACGGGCTTGCAAAAGTACATAGTCGTGCATTTCTTCCAGTTTGCTTTTTTTCCTGTTTTAGCTATATTTTCATCCATTTTCTTCTCCTTTAAGTCCATAAAGGAAATTATAATCTATAAACACACTTTAAGCATATTAAGTACCAAATATTAAACAAAATACATCAAATATGGGTGTCAAAATATAGTTAAATATTCATCTATCATCTAGCTGCTCTCTTGAAAAGGCATTCCATTAGTCGATTTGTAATTGTTGGCCCCCGGATTTTTTTCTTTAGTTAAGCATGATTTACATGAATTATGATGTTTTGATGGGTTAATTTTATATGGAGTTAATTATTATGTAAATGTTAGTAAGATTATATGACTTAGGTTGATTGATTTAAAGTGTTAATATTATAAGAATGTTCAAGGGTATTTTTGGCAAGACACTTAAGTATAAAAGACCATAAGCTTATAAGGAAGGGAAAATTGG
>JANIIA010000005.1:67104345-67126748 GCA_027478495.1 Erythroxylum alaternifolium
TTAACCAACTTTTCCAACATCAAATTATGTTCATTTTAAGCCCCAATTAAGTCCAAAAGCATCATAGTTATATACCTTATCCTTAATTGGTTCAACCATTGCATAATCAACACATTAGCATGTAAAATCACTGCCCATGATCAGAATCGTGACAGAAACAAATCTCCCATTTATCCTACAGTTTTCCAATTTTTTCTCAAGATAGATTTTTAGGTCAATTTTGCATGACCATTATGACCTAGAAAATGAGGTATTTAGGCAACACCTTCTTTTAAAAAAATGTTCCTATATGCCTTAAGTTTCTAATTACATCAAATTCATGTAGTTTAGTTTAGTATTCTGCAAGTTATACCCAAAATACTACAGACTATTCTCATACCATGATAGCAAACAGTTCTCAACTTCAAGCCAAATGGCAAAACCCTTAAGGATAGAATTCAAATTCAATTTCTTCATGAAAATTGTATCCATATGTCTCTAGTTTAATCTACATTAAAAATCATTCTATTTGGATAACTAAACATCAATATATGGCCAAAATACAGAAGCATGTTCAATAAAAACACTCCATCTACATATTCTAGCACACATTTAACTTCATTTTCATCATAGTTCATCTCTTTTGCTTAGCTTAACCTATCATTTCTAACTTATGTCCTCATTATTTCCTCTTCATTTATATTTCCACTTCAAATCAATATCATTCACAAACAAATCAAAATAGATGAGTGATCATAAACACTAAAAACAGAACACATACATATACACATTCATCACCACTTTCTGCACATATTCAACTTCATTAACTCCTTCATTTCTCTTCTAACTTATCCTTTTAATTCCACTCATTTCAAGACATCACATTGCTCCCTTTCTTTAGCTCTAAACTCATTTTTGTTTCATTTTTAAAACCACTAAATAGATACACGTTATATACATTGTAAACAAAACATGAAACATTCATTTATTAATCAAAATTTTCTACACATTTTCTACACTATTTTAATGCTCTTTCAATTCCAACCTCATCTCTACAACAACTTATGAAATATCACTAACAGTATACACACAAAAAAAGATATTTATACATCCAATTTTCTCATCCACGTTTCAACATGTACATATCCTCATTTTATGATCATTTAACACTAAACTATCATCATATATGTTTCATTTAAGCAAGCCATAAAGAACAAAGTTTAACTTACATGTTTAGCTTCAAAGCTTCTTCAAATCATCCAATAACCCTAGCCTCCAAGCATCATACGATTATCATCATTCAAGGAGTGATTTGGGTCATTTTTTAGCAAGATGAAGAGGATAACAAGGATCTTGAAGTGGGTGGTTTTATTGTCAACAAAAATCAAGGTTGTGAATATGGAGAGCAATAATCGTAAATGGAGAAGAAGAAGAAATGAAGAAGATGAATATAAGAGAGAGACATACGAAAAGAGGAGCAAATAGCAAATAAAAGACCAAAATGAGAGTAGGGCTTTCACTTAATAAAAATCGTAGGTTAAAAAAGTGACTTGTCACTTTCTCATGATCCCTTTTTGGTCTTTAAAAAAAAAACTAGTCTATTTGTCTCCTAATTCTAATCCAATTGACTCTCAATTTTAAATGACATGTGTCATTAAACCCTAATGTCATTCATAAAAATTTCTACTGCCATATAACACTTATTTCAACTAATATTCATCAATTATCTCACCACTTGGCATTTTTCTTAGTCCAAAATCACCCAAAATTTTAGAAAATTCTTAAATTTCACCAAAAATTATAAATCACTAATTATACACACAAATTCAATTTTCAAGACACATAATCCTTAATTCACATTATAATCACATTAAAACAATCATTTATACTCGGAAATGTCAAATAAGTGCATAAACAAATTATTGTAATGTATGCAATAATCAAATTCATGTGTATGAATGCTATATTATGCAAGAACATGAAATGCATTCTTCTACTCTCCCATTGCTATTTCTCATTTATAGAAATCTAGCATTATAACCCTTAATATGGGAACGGAATGTTACACCTCAATTGTTTACAACTTTCTTTCTTCAATTATTTATTTAACTTCCTCATTTCATTATTATTTTGTAGTGGTCTCAGACCATTTTTAAATGTTTCATGTTATAATTTACACATGAAATCTTATACTTATCCATACCCTTACCTCTTAACATTAAGTGTAAAATGAACAAGGTTATCTCATCCACCTCAATACAAAAATAATCTATCTCTCCACCTTTATATCTTATATTTAGTTTGAACTTAAAACGTCCACAATAAAACTAATGAGACCTAGTTCTAGGGTTAGAAGTAGCAACCATTTCTTAGCTATTACCAACATTATAGAAAAATTATCAAAAACCATTGCATTCCAAGGACTTAATATTGCAAATAAATAAAAATTCACTGGTTGGTCGTATTAGTTATGTCTCAGATGTATTTCAATTTAAAATGTAACTTACGGACAATGCATCAAGTAAAGAGATGAAAGGTACTACATCAACATGGAACATTAGTGTTTTAAAACATTTTCTATTCTATACACCATTATCATGTTAGTTATAGTAAAAATTGAATGCTTCTTCAACTGAGCATCCTTAACCACATCGATACACTCAAAGCAAACCTTAAAATAGGATAAAGAAAATATGTAGTGTAAAAAACAAAATTCAGTGTATGGACGTATTAGTTATGTCTCGATTATATTTCACTTCAAAGTCCAAATTATAGATTTTAAGTAAAGAGATGAAAAGTATTGCATTAACCTGAAAAATTAGTGTTTAAAAAGATTCTCTATTCTATACGTCATTATTATCATTTCAGTCATAGTAAAAATTGAATACTTCTTCAATTGAGCATCCTCTATCTCATTGATACATTTAAAGCAAACATTAAAATAAGATAAACAAAAATATACAACAAAAGTTATTAACTACCAACTTAAAGGTTCAAAAATTCCAGCTCAATTGACTAAGGCCTTAACCAACAACTTGATAAGTTTCTAATTTATAGACAACCCAACACCATAAGCTTCAACTAATAATATCACAAGATGCTTAAATGATTACAATATGTTATACATAATGGAGAAAAATAAAAAATGACCTAAAATTGACCAGATTAACTTGAATCAAGTCACCTGGAGTATAAGACAACAATGCTCGTAATTTGTTAAATATAACCCAATACCATCAACTTTGATAAGGTAATATATTGACACACATCAAAACAAGCTATAAATTAAATTCATGTTAATAAAAATAAATACAACCAAATTATCACACAGGAAGTCTATTTCCTTCAAAGGGATAGACAGATAATTTCTTAATTTAAATTTCAATATAACTTGTAAGAGCAGTAGATGAAATCAATGAAAAGAATAAAATTACCTAATTGAAACCATAATTATAACCTAATCAAAATTCCCTAATTGAAACTCTAATCTAAATCACCTAACTGAGACACTAACCAAAATCCCCTAATTGAAATCCCTAATTCAAATTTGAGGATTTCAAGGATCCTTAATTGAAACCCCTGCAACTTAGCATTGAAAACCTTGAAATTGCAAATCGTAATTTCATAAAGCCATTAAATGGAGAAACACGAGTATATGCATACGATGTTATGATTTTTCATAAAGGCCTCTTTCCTTATGCTTGTATATGAGTAAGAAAAGGAGTGATCTCTTATTTTTCATAAAGGATTCTTTCCTTCTCTTCATACATACAAAAAGAAAATGGTGATTTTTCATAAAATCACCAAAAACCTATGATTTTCCTTCTCTTCATGTAATGTAATGCATATGCATTATATGATGCCTAGCTCCATATGATGTCATGTGGTTTAGTAATACTATACAATGTTATGTGCATGACCTTAATAGGTATTATGTCATGTAACACCTAATCAAGTTACATGATATTATTTCCACATCTCCTTTTAGTTTTCCAATGAAGAATGCTGCTAGAGGGTATTAGTGAAATAAAAATAAAACTTTAGGGGGGATAAATGATAGTTTGAAAAGGGTTAACAAATTAAACCATTTTTAACTTTTTATAATTTTTCAATTTAGAGCCAAAATTTTTAAATTTCTTAATTAAGATCAAAAGGTTGTTTCTTTTACTAATGCAAGGTGTCCATCAAATGCCACATGTATTTTGGTCTGTTAGTTACAATAGTAAAAACAACGTTTTGATTTCATTTATACGAATTTTAAAAGGTTAGTCAGTAAATTAAAAACTTTTGAAAGTTTCACACTAAATTGAATAAATCTTAAAAGATTAGACAAATTTGAATTTGTTTTCTCTTTTAGAAATTTAGGTATTGAATTAAAAAAAATTCTAAATCACAAAGGGGGTTGAGTGTAATTAACCATTTTTCTTATTTAAGTATTCTAATATGGAAGATTCTTATTGTAGTCTTTCATTTTAATGTTTCTACTCAATTAAATACTTCTGTCAATATTTTAAATGGAAAGTCAATACCTATACACCTAAAAAATATATAGGTAGACGTGTTAATTTTTATTAGACCTATTCATATACATATAAAAAAATTAAAAACTTAAGCAATATATTTTAAATTTTGAAATATAAAACCATTATTTTTAAAATATTATATAGATTAGGATATTTCAACCTAAACTAATTCAAGTTTAACATAAACAAGTTTAGATTCCTTAATTTCAATTTGCTCGTGAGAGTTTAGGACACTATTCTCTTGTGAAACATTGTAAGAATGTTTCTTTTTTTAAAGATTGTAAGATTGTTTCTTTTTTTAAGTTGCCATTATCAACTTCTAATTTTGTTTTACACTGCTCATTCATTAAGTTTTCAAAATATGTACACATGTTTTTGCAAAATGTGAATCCTTAGCTTTATTGCCTACTTTTCTCCATGCCCATCTTCACATTTAAGTTCAAAACTATATATAAAAAAAACAAGTTAAAACTTTCTTCTCATTAATTGACTAAACATATCTTCTAAAATTTCTTATGTTTTGGGAATCCCAGTTGAGAAATTATCCCTACTCATAATTGGCTATAAAAACCAATAAAAAATACATCTAATAATTAAATCTACTACATTGAACTATAAATGACCAAACATATCTTCTTAAGTTTCTTATATTTTGGGAATTCTATTTGAGAAATTATCCTTATTCATAATCGGCTATGAAAACCACTAAAAAAATACACCTAATAATTAAATCAACTCTATTGAACTAGAAACCAAGAACCACCTTCACAAATTCATCAATGTTTAGAACCCACTTAACTAAATAAGCAAATATGACAAATTCTCAACAAAGATCCATAAAACCAAACAACACAAATTCTCATCAAATAGTTATAATAGATATTGAATTTCTATATTGTTCACATTAACCTCTACAAAAATCTTTAAAGTCATCATAAGAATAGTTTGAACAATGAATAGTTATTTTTTTAAAATTAGGAATATAGTATCTAAAATCTAAGCATATTTTCTATTTTTTACATGTGTCTAGGTGGACCCAATAGAAATTGATGTGTCTAACCATATTTATTTTGGTATGACATGTCGACTTTTTATTAACCTATATTGATAGAATTACTTGATTTTAAGGATGATAAGGGACTAAATTGGGTTACTATAACCCCGACTTGAAGCCTATTTGTGCTTGAGTCTCCTCAAAATGATGTTGTTTTCTAATAACTATCCAAATCGACATTATTTTAAGTAGTTAAACTAAAATAATGTTATTTTAAGAGATTAGGATCATTATGACCTTTTGGATTGAGCTTTAACCTAATTTCTCAAGCCTTAGTCCAACTTGAAGCTTAGTCAACCTATGCTTGACCTATTAAATTCAAATTAACTTGAGCCAAAATTGTTATTTTTGCTTGATTGAGCGAAGTCATTAAGATTAAGAACTGCATTAAAAACCTTTTATGTTTGAGGCTTAAATAAAAAAATCTTAAAATATTTTTATTACCATTTTAAAAATGTTAAGATGTAAAGTGATACCGTAAATAATGCAGGAAATGACTTATACTTTTTAAGAAATATTAGTCAAGATTTCGTACATTTTGCCTGTTGTATGTCATGTCAGTTAATTCGTTATTAAATTAAAAATGTTATTATTTTTAGTAGTTATAACTATTATTATAAAGTCGGGCAAAGTTACAAATTTTTGTTATGATTTACTCTTTTAAAAACATGATGATTAAAATAAATAAAATTATAGGAGAATTTATTGTAATTAATCTTATAAGAATATTCATAATAAAATATTTATCATCCGTAAAAAATATTCATTAATTATTATTTTTGCTATAAATTATTCATCATTTCAATTTATAAAAGAAATTTAACTTATAAATTCATCTTTTTCTATGTTTTTTATTATTTGCGATTTTTTTCCGATTATGATTCATTAGAGAAGCAAAACAAATGTCTTGAAGTCTGTCCCCTAGATATTTTTTGATGACGGCAACCTCGGCAACCTCATTGATACCCAATAGGTCATTCAAATGTCGTTGTCAAACAAAACGTAACGCAGTCATAACGGCGGCTAATTATGAGACCAACGACCCATGTGATGCCCGTGAGAAGAAACGGAAGACCTCACACACGCTTATACCGACACGTGTGCGGAACCAGATCTAACGAGATCTTGAGAGATCGGTACGCACGGCTTCAACTCACGGCTTTTGATTTTGTCCAGCTCATTAATCCTACCTGTAAATATCGGGTCCTAGGTGGCACATAGGCAACATTTCACACCTCCATTTCTTCCACGTCAGCACACTCGTTTTCTCTTATCTAATATCTTCTTCTTTCTCTCCCCCACCCCCGTCTCTCTCTCTCTCTCTGTCTCTCTACAGAAATTTTGGAGACAATTTTTTTTTCAGTCTCTCGACTTCTTAGTTCAGTGAAAGGCATCATCTTTTAGTGATCTTTGGCTAAAATCACTTTGAATTTTTTGATTTCTATTTTTAGTTCTCGATTCAAAGTTGGTATGCAATGTGAAAAGACCTTTAAGTCTAAGCTGAATCAAGCTTGATGATGGTCGATTATCAAGCTTTAGTGGCGGATGAGGTTATTATCTTCACTCTAATTTATGTTTGATCAAATTGGTTCTTCTAGAATTTGATTATTTTTGGATTTGTTCTTAAAACCTATTTATTGAAGTTAATTTCTACATAATCGATTGTCTACCTAGTTAGTCCTTTTTTTTGTTTAGTGGTTCTGATTTTTGATTGTTGTGGTTATCTGTTGTTTAGTAGTTCTGATTGTTGTGGTGGAGGAAACTCTGTGGACTCTATGCTTTGTTTGGGATTAGGGTTTTTTTTTTTTGTTGGTGTTGGCTTTGTCAGTTCTCTTAAAGGAACTCGTACTCGTGTAAATTTTTACAATTTGAAGGAGAGTTAGGGCTACGGGGATAAATTGGTCTTAGAGTGGATTGTAGGTTACGCGTTTGGTTGCGGAGTGCTTTGTTTATTTCTAGATGTGGAACTGGTTACTTCATTGCTGCATACACATAATTCGTGCGTGTATACCAGGTTCAAGTTGCTTTACTTTCTGAAGTTTGATTGTGGGAAAGAAGACCATGTTCCAGTTTTTTTCATGATTGAAGGGTGATTTTCAGAGTTCGGATACTGCACTGACAATATCGATAAACCATTCTGTCTGGATCTAACTGACAGAGAGTATCTAAATGAAAGTTGAGGGCAGTGGGGACAAGGATTTGAAGGGCTTGAACCATCAACTGCATGAGGGGAACAAGACAGCTGAAGATAGAATTATGAGGGAGCAAAATTTAATACGAGTTGATGATTTGAAAGTCAATGGCATTTCACAAAATGTAAACGAGGGGCATGGCAGGGGTCTTCAGGTTGCAGCTTCGCCACAAATATCTCAACAGCAGCAGCAGTCTCAAGGGTCCATTGTTTGTTGGGAGAAGTTTCTTCATGTGAGATCTCTCAAGGTTCTATTGGTGGAAAATGATGATTCTACTCGACATGTTGTTACTGCATTACTTCGGAATTGCAGTTATGAGGGTTAGTGGCTGGTCCCTGTAATATAATGCATTGTGGATTTGGTGTTCGCATTAGACTTGAAGACAGATTAGACATGGTGGTTGAACTTATATTAGAATATATGTTGATTTCAATGCTGGTCTCCTTCTGCATAAGTTTATTCACTTAAGCTTTGTGTGTTGGTGTCTGCTGTGTGTCTGATAAAGATTTTCCTTTTTAATTATTGATGCTGGAAATTTTCTCTGACATAATCATTTCTGTATATATATATGTGTGTGTACCTCAAACGTTTAATGTATCCTTATCTCCATCTTTATAAATTTGTTCACTTAATCTTCTTGTGCATGTCAAGCTGTTTGTGGTTGGTGAGCATTTTGATTTGTTGAATATATTATGCTGGAAATCATTTCTGCTATTATCACCGGAAAATCGACTTTTCATGCTTGTGTGAGTGGCATAAACTGTGTATAGCTTTAAGACGGGATGGACATTAATTGCTTTTGTTAGTGATGATTAGAAAAAGTTTGCAAGTCAGCTTTCAGGAACTCCAGATTGATAAGCCACATTACTGCCAAGTAGCACCATCTCTGGATCAACCTTTATGTCATCACTGTTGTCATCTTTGTACGGGCTCAAATAAGAGAGTTTTATGTGAAATCAACATCTGTTTTTCAATTTTTCTCTTCAAATAGTTGGTTGTAGTTGATGCACTTTTGGCATCATTACTTTGGTGCACATAGATACCTTTTTTTGTTGCTTTCATGTTTTTCATTGCATGGATGTGATGATTTTATGTATTTATGTGGGTTTTATCAGTCATTGAAGCATCAAATGGGTTCCAAGCTTGGAAGATACTCGAAAATTTGAACAATCATGTTGACATTGTCCTAACTGAGGTAGTGATGCCTTTCTCATCTGGCATTGCTCTTTTGTGCAAAATTATGAGCCACAAAACACGAAGAAATGTTCCTGTTATCAGTAAGTTTCCTCTTGATGAATTTCTTGTTGTTTTTTTCTTTGTAACAACAGGATATTGGGAAGAGATGAATTTAACTTTTGTTTTCTGATGAAATGTGTGAAGTGATGTCATCCCATGACTCGATGGGTTTAGTCCTTAAGTGTTTGTCAAAAGGCGCTGTAGACTTTTTGGTGAAGCCTATAAGGAAGAATGAGCTGAAGAATCTTTGGCAGCATGTCTGGAGAAGATGCCATAGTGTGAGTATATTGTGCTTCAGATTTTAGAATTCCAGCCTTGAATTTGTTCATTTTATAGCTTAATCTTTTTCTTCCCTTTAAAGGCCTCCAGAAGGAAAAAAAAACTCCTCGTCCTATTTGGTCATTTAAGTCTCTGTTACAAAAAGTTAGGTTTTTGAGATTGATGATTCAGAACTGACACTGATTAGGAAGCTCACATTTTAGCCTTGACAATTGTTTATTCTTTATGCTTTAACATAACCCCTTGCCTAGGCAAAAATGTTCATCAATACCATTTCCTACTGTGCTTGATCGTCCTTATCTTGTCTTTTAGTCCAGTGGAAGTGGGAGCGAAAGTGCCACACAAACTCAGAAATCTGTAAGGTCGAAGAGTGTTGATAAGTCTGAAAACAATAGTGGCAGCAATTATGAGGATGATAATGGGAGCATTGGCTTGAACGAGGACGGAAGTGACAAAGGAAGTGGTACTCAGGTTTGATGAGTCTTTCATTAGGAAGAAAACTTATGATATCGATAACTACATGAGTGTCTAGGATGATATTGGGATTTGATATATACTTGTTGAAACTTATATTAATTCCACTGCACATCAACGGGCCTCTTGTTAGTGGCACCCCTATATTTTGTGCTCTACAGTTCTTAGCTTATAATCTCTGTTTACTTGATTTCAAAATTTAAATGGATGTTGTATTGCCGTAAAACTGATGACAGCCATGCAATGTGAAGCACGATTGATTCCTCTACTGATGAAGCCTTCTTTTGTTGAGTTAACCTGAGTCTTGTCTGTTTTAAATAGAAATCGGCTCTTAGCTCTGTGAATTGTTTCTGTAGTCTAATACTTTTATAACTTGAAAAGCAGTTATGCAGATGATTAAAGGTGTATAATATGTAATGATATGCTTTTATGCTTGTAACTGACAATCAAATGCTGGGAGTGGACTATTAATTGCTTTAAATTTTATGACTTCGTACTGCTTTCAAATATGTCTGAGATTATCGAGGGTGTGACTGAATGTAAGACTGTCACTTTGTAGAGCTCTTGGACAAAACAAGCTGTAGATATTGATAGCCCTCGCCCAACATCACCATCTGATAATGTTGCTGAATGTCCGGATAGCACTTGTGCGCAAGTCATCCATTCAAATGGTGAATTATCTGGTAGCAAACAAATTCCTGTAACAGATAAAATTAAGCACTGCAAACAGGAGGAACAACTTGGTATGCATGAAACTCTATGGGTTTTTTTCGATCTTCTGTAGCCTCTTCATAAATCTTTTTCTTTTCCTTCCTCTTCAACTTTTTCTCTCTTATTAACTTGCATATGAATTTTTAATGTTTTTTTATTTCTTGTGAAAGAGAATATTACAACTGGAAAAGACATGGTGATGAACATGGAAAGAAATCTAGACTTACAGCTTGAATATCCAGTTGAAGATCCAGATGCACTTGTAGGCATGAATCAAAAAGATTTGCTTGAAAGAGGATCCAGTAAAGTCAGTGAGCAACCAATTGATAAACAACTGTTAGATCTCAATTGTGAGAATCTTTCTAGCAAATCAAAATGTAAAGCAACTAATCATACAAGTATTATCATCAAAGGTACTGAGCCTCTAAATGACTGCTTGAAGTTTGAGGCATCAAACAAACATGCCAAGATCATGGATACCAAATGTAAAGCCATCTGTGATGATAAAGATGCACCATCCCTTGAGCTCAGTCTAAAAAGACTCAGAGGAGTCAAGGATATTGGGACAGCAGTTCATGATGATCGCAATGTTTTAAGACGATCAGATTCATCAGCATTTTCAAGGTATTGGAGAAGCTTAAGGACCAATTCAAATTTATTAAGTCAATTTGCAAATCAAAACATCTATATTTGCTTCCCAACTCAATAGTAGCTTAGCTGCCTTTGTTATTTGTTGTGGTGCAGGTATAATTCAGCCTTGAATACAAATCAAACTTCCAAGGGGAACATGAAAAGTTGTTTTCCGTGTGACATTAGCTTGGGTGCTTCCAGAAAAGGATCAGTGTATGATCTCCAATCTCATTCTTGTGGCGATCATCCTAATCAAGGCTCAAATGTCGGAAGCAATAACATTGATACAGGCTCCACTACAAATAACACTTATAACCAGTCAGTTCTGGGGGAAAACAAGCCAGCAGTAACATCTACATTCAAATGTTTGCATCCAGCTCCTATTTTCCAGCCCATGAAAGGTGACATCTTATGCACCTCTAAGCAAATTGTCACAGAAAAGGATGATGATGTTACAGGCGCAGAAGTTCTGGCTCAGTCAAGTGACATCCATCATGAATCACAAATTCAGCGCCGTCGTGATTACCATCATCTCCTCCAGAACACTCAACAGAACCAGCTTCCACCTGGCCTGGGTGATTCATTGGTGAACAAATTGGCTGCTTCTGTTCCACATTGCAGTTCATCCAACGTGCCATGTGGGCCTACTGAAGGTAACACAGGTAATTACAGCATCAATGGAAGTGCCTCAGGCAGCAACCATGGCAGTAATCATGGAAGCAATGGTCAAAATGGGAGCACCACAGGTGTAAATGCTGGAGGGACGAACATAGAAAGTGATAACAGGATTGGTGGAAAAACTGGTAGTGGCGATGCTAGTGGAAGTGGGAGCGGAAATAGAGCAGATCAAGACAAGTTGGCACAGAGAAAAGCTGCTTTGACAAAGTTTCGACAAAAGAGAAGTGAGAGATGCTTCCGGAAAAAGGTAAAGTAAGGTGATGGTCAATTGTCCAAATTTGGTTTATCTTTTGTTACTGTAGGCTCTTATAAGGGAAACAACTATGAGACGGGGACATAGCTCCTGGGTTTGTGGTATTTGCACTCGGGAACTTTCTAGTATGGTGTAGTTGTCTAATGATATTTTCATTTGCATGTGTGAATTCATCGCTTGACATCTTAATTTGTCGCTCCCTGTTCGGTGCTTTTAATTCCAGAAGAAAAGGACGTTGGGAACAGGAATCTTCCATGTTGCCTTCTGCTATGCCTGTGCTCGGTTGCTTGGACATGCATACATGACTTGATACCCTTCCCTTAAATTATGCACAGTGACATGATTACCTAATAATGTGTCTACTTAAGTGCAAGCTTGGGATGGGAGTTTTGGCGGATATTCATGATTCTTGCCCTTCAGCTTCCTCTTCCTCTTTTAGAAGCACATTCTTTCATTTCCCCTTCTTTTGTTTGTATTCTGCACACAAGTTTATAAGCCTTGACGATGGGAGTGACGACTGTTAGATTAGATCCACCTTTTTGCATTCTGTTTACCGTTAGTTTTGCTCATTAGTAAGACGCATATTTTGAATGCTTCTTCCAGTCAATTGGATTTCTGGATGAAGCGGCTTTCTTTTTATTTCTTCTCTTTGCTTTTCTTCCCTTTTTTGGTTTACAAGATTAGAGTTTTAGAACTGCTTCCTATTCCTAACTTAGAAGGTCAGTACAAGTTTTCATCTTTACCTTCTTTACTTGTTGCATCCATTTCGGTATTTCAGATATTGGACTCTTAACGCACTGCATGGACCGCCCTTCTGTTCCTTTATTTTTCAATTGCAAATTTGGACGGCTTACTGCAAATGACATTCACAATTAGAAATTTGTTTCATTAGACTTGTTTTCCGTCATTTGTTTTTCTTTCCATTTTAACTTTGAAATCCCATTTGTCGCTTAACAAAATATGAAATCCTTTGTTGTGGATGGTATCTAGGTTCGATATCAAAGCAGAAAGAGGCTAGCAGAGCAACGACCACGAGTTCGTGGCCAATTCGTACGGCAAACAGCCAAAGAAAGCAAAGAGAGCCCTAGCAGAGCAACAGAGAGCTAAATAAATTGACGCCTTTGATGTGACGACTAGAAATCTACTGTAACAGTGTTTGTCTTGTCTTGTGAAATGACGTCATAGATACAGAACCTGAAGTGCAGTTTGTTGCTTTAGATTTCGAATGCTATTGTATCATGAAACTGCATTCAATGGGAATTGTTGCCACCCTAGAAGTTTGTGTGTCCTCTCACTTCAATCAGGCCTTTCACAAGCTTGATTAGACAGTATTTCGTTTGTGAAACAGCTTTAATTGTTCATGTTGGTACTCTACTACTCTTTTTCTTCCCAAAGGAATCTGCTTTTGAATGGTTTCTTACGTTCCGATGTGAATTAAGAATCCAATGCTTTTCAGGAGACGTGTCATTGAAGATAAGACCGGCCACGAGCCAATGTCTGAGGTCCGGAAAAACATCCCATCGGTAAGTGTAAATCCTCTGTGGCCCAAGGCTGCAATTGGTTGAGGTGATTCACGTCTTTGCTTTGGATTACGACTTGTGATATTGATTATATGAAAATTTTAGATACTATCAGTGATAAAGTCATACAATTCAACGTGTTTGTACACTAACGTTCGATATGTTGCAGGTCTCGATCATCATGCGATAACATTCCATAACCTTATATCGGCATAACTTTTACCAACCCCTCTTATTGGTTTTAATACAAATATTATAAGACAATATATAATGTGTGTAATGTTATGCAATAGTGTGATTACATTTATATGTAATAATTCTCGCTTAATTATTTATTTTTTGTAATAATTTTTTTTTACCTTTTTTATATATATTGTATTATTTATATTATTACTTTTTATATTTTTATTTATACGTATTTATTTATTTATTTATTTATATATACACACACATATATTTCTTCTTTCTTTTTTTTCTATAGCTTTATCAGAAATAGCCTCTCTATTAGTTAAGTGTAAAATTGCGTATTATTAGATCTTCTCAAATTTTGTATATTAGCAAGGCTTTCATTAAATAGTAGTAGTAGTAGTAGTTGTAGTATATCTACCTAACACTAAAAAGTAAAAATTGACTCTTAGTTATAGGTATAAAGAGTGATAATAATATAAAAAAAGAGTAGAAAAAAGAGATAATAACAAAGAAAGGAAAAACAATAAGTTTGTTTTTTTAAGTAAGTTTGTAAAAATTTTGTTAAGATGCAAAGTTTAAAAGGATTTAGAATATCGTAATCTTATCCCTTGCTAATTGAAAAGCATAAAACGAGGGAAACAGATTATCTGTTTTAGATGGTCTGTTCTTACCCTATTTTATGGGATCTTATTTACATAATTACGTGAGTCTTACATAAATATATAGATAAGATTTTATTGAATAAAGTAATAACTGATTTTTGAAACAGATAATCTATTTTTCAAAATGAGAGTAGACAAAATTTGTTTGTACTACAGAATCAGGACATCTGACTTTGTTATGTCTTATGATGTACGTACCAGTTAAATTGGGATGACATGAATTTTGTTTCATAAAACTCTCAGAAAAAGACAGGACTTGTAATGTGATGATAGTGATGCATACAAACAAATTTTAGACAGCTAAGAAAAATTATAGTCTGTAATAATGCACGAGCTTTTGTGTGGCACGAGAATTATATAAAAGGTCAAAAATGCAAATTTTCAATTTAATATATGTCCTTTTAATAAAAAATTATATAATTTTTCTATTTTTTGAATGAGATGACTTTCATTCCTCTTATAATCAAGAGGTATGAAGTGATAAAATCAAAGGAGAAAAGAAAACGAGATGATAAGAAAAATTTAAAATTCACAAATAAAATATAAAATATCAAATTATAGCAATGGCATTGGCACGTGCAGCGGATGCATACATTTACAGCCACCAGTCACACGTACTAGAACGTAAGTTTGGGGGTTAGAGCATGCGCTGTCACGTGCGTCCCAACGAACTTTCTCAACTAATTTCTACTTCCCAACTAATCCACCATACAACACTTCCTTTTTAACTGTTTTTTCCCATATAGTAATTATTTCTTTTTGTTATTTATTATTCCCTTTCTACCCTCCAAATTTACTTTATCTAGCAAAATTACGAATATCAATTTTGATATTAATATGATGCATTACTAGTTGACATTAGACACTATTTTATTTTTAAATTATAAATTAGTTTTTAATTAATTTTTATTATGACTATAATTAAATATAAATTTTGACAATAACTTCATTTATTAAATTTGGCACAACACAAGTATATTCTTATATATAATAATTATTTAAGAATAATTTTAATTTAACCTTTAATTTTTTAATTTATAAACTTATGTAATAAACCTTAATACAATAATCTAATACGTTCTAAAAAAATTTACATTATTTTTTAATTAAAATTTTATATTATTTTTTAGTTAATAGAGTCACACTTAATATTAATATATACATTGTATATTTTTGTATTATAAAAAATTTGCTTATAGAGAAATTAGTTTTAATATTATGAAGCAAAAGGGACAAAAAAAATATTAGATAAAACTTAAAGATAAATTATTTTTAATTAAATAAATTTATTTTAATTATTATATAGTATTTATTAACAAATTATTAATAAAATTATTTTATTTTATTGAAATAAATAATGTTTAAAATGACTTTTTATTTATAAATTGATATATTTTAACTATTAAATAAAATTTCATTTAAAATTTATATATTTTAAATATATTTTAAATGTAATTATATTTATTAACAATTATTTAATTTAACTACAAATATTAAATAAAATTATGAAGTAAAATTAAATTATTAATAATTCTTGTTAATAATTAATATATTAAAAAAATAAATATTTAGTTGATACTATATCAAATTATAAAAAATAAAAACCATTTTTTATGATTTTTATAAATTTTAAAAACCGAAAGAAACTAAGCTGAAAAATAGAAATTAAAAGCTCAAATAAAATGTTCGTTCTACTTAATTTTAAAACAAAAATGGAAACAAATAGACCTTATTTTTGACAATTATTACGCGCAAAAACTATAGCCATTATATATCAAATTAAGCACAAAAGCACCCAATTAGTTTTAACATATTTCTTGAAATGTGATTAAAAGATCAAATTTTGATGAACTTACACTAAAATATAACAACCACAACTTTACCTATTAATAAAGAAGTGACCTAAATTGTAAAGAATATTAAGTAGTTGTCATTTGTCAAGATGGTGGTGTTTACTCAAACACAAGATTGACAAGTTGAGGAATCTTGACAAGTGATGAGTGAATTTAAACTTTTGATTGATTCAAATGCCCAATGATGGTCTGACCTTAGCCATCTTGACTATCTTATTTCAACACATTAAAAGTCATATTATATGTTCTTTTCTCATATTTTAGGATTGAATATACTCAAATCTTTTATGATTTAGTTTTTCATTCGACTTCTAAAAATATTTCAAAAGTATAATTTAATTATCTCATTATTTAAATTTGTAATATTAATTTTTTAAATAAAATATCATTTTCAAATTTAGGATTAAATAAAAATAGAATACAACAAAGGAAATTGTGTAATAATGAACTAATATTGTTAAAGATAAATAATAATTTCAAAATATTAAAATTTAAATACAAGTGATCAAATTGTAAGACTTTTAACACAAATTTTAGAAATCCTTTGTTACCAAAGCTATAAAATACAAATTTTTATTTATTAGGGTTAGTAGATAACCAAAACCATACTCTAACTTGTAGTAGTAGCTTTGTTCATTACTATAAGTTAAGATTGGTTGGTCTTGTCTTTCTAATTATTATTAATTAAAATTATTTTAAATTGTCAACCAAAATTATAATTATATTCACAATATTATACTATAGTTAAATATTATTATTATTTTATAAATTTATCTACATTATCTATAATCACATTTATATTATTTGTAATTTTTACAAATAATTTGTAATTATGAAAGTGAGTCTTGGAGCATTTGATAAAGTTACTCATTTGTAATCATAATAAGGTCACGGGATCATTTCAAGTCAAAGTTGTTCATTTGTAATCATAATAAGGTCACATGTTCAAGTTACTTGAAATAATCTTTTTACAAAAATACAAAAGAAAAACTATGTCTATTATGACCCTCTCCAAACTCTCGGAATGCGAGAAACTTTGTGCACCAGTTATGTTGACTAATTTGTAATTATATCATATTTTATAATTTAATTATAATATATATAGTCTTCCTCTAATATATTTCATGCCTATTCTTATGTTTTACTAGTGTATTTCTTTTCCTATTTCCAACTTAACCAAAATTAAAAATTAATAATATTTTGATTAATAAAAATGAATTAGTTTAATCCATTTTTTATTAGAAAAATATATCTTTTAATGGAAATTTATGATCGGTTGTTGGAAAAATACGTCTTTTAAAGGAAATTTATGAATGGTTGTTGAAACCCAACCATCAACTAGATATATTGTCCTTATTGCCCTTTAAGTCGTGCTTTAAGCAAAGGGACAAAACTGCCATTTTGACTTTCAGTATGGGACTATTGATCCTTTTGGGCTCCACCGTATTAAACGATGACTCAGCATCAAAATCGGCATTTGCCTTGCATTCAATTGCCTCTTCAGACCTCAGGAGCCAGAGCTACTTTATTTTTTCCCTTGTATCTTTTTTTTTTTTCTTCTAGTGTTTTAGGCAGATCTTAATTATCACACTTAGATTAAGTGTGATTTTAGACTGAGTGATGATAATGATAATGATGACACTTAAATTAATTTTTATTTAAGTCAGGTAGGTCTCTTGCGAAAGGCAAAGCTTTAATCTCAAGTTTTAAACAACTGTATACATAAAGAGCGTTTGAACCTGCAATTTCACTTAAGCCAAAAGAGTTCCTTATCAATTCACCTGTGACATAGGATTATTATCTTAATATCACAAATATACAACCACCAAGAAAGTACAAGTTTCTAAAGAATTTTATATTACAAGATTAATAAAAAGGATAAATATTCAGTTAATAAAATGCTAATATAAAAGTCAACTTACCAACTACATAAGGCTCCCCATGTTGTGGGATCTTAAGAGAGTCATAATACAATGTTAATATGTATTTATTAAAAATACTTCATTTCCATTAATTTTGTTTACAAATAAATATAATTATTTTAATTTTTATTTAAAATATCCTAAATAGAAATTTATAAATTTTAGATAACTTAATTATAGATAATTCATAAATTTACAATTTATAATTTAATAAAAAAATTTATAAATTTTGTTTAACTAATTAATGTAATTAAATCGTGTATTTAAAAGTTTAAAGTTTATAGCATATTTTTCATTATAATTTTTTAAAAATTTAGAATTTACTTAGTAAAATTTTTAAACATATAATGTTAATATGACATTACTTAGTAAAAATCCCCTTTTGGACATTAATCTATTTGATTTAGAAGGGAAGAACTTACGTCAACACCTTAATAACTATTCAAACACGAGTTTGATTCAAACTTTATATTTTGATAAATATTTACCATTCGAAAAAAAGAAAAAACGGGGTTTTTGTTTTGAAGAAATATTAACCTGGCTAAAAGTAAGATTTTGTATTTTTTTATAATTTTGAAAAAACTTTAATTTGTATTTAAACACTATTTTGTTACTATAGTTTTAATTAAAAATTGAAGGAACAACAATAGTATTAAGTATAAATCTCGTTGACACGTAAAATTTAAAAATACGTAACTTTATTCGTCACTGGGAAAGGGATTATTTTTAAATTACTGACGCAGAAAAAAAAAGAAAAAGAATATAATGATAATGATAAATTAATAATGATAAAAAAACTTGAGTTTTTCTGTTGAGTTTGGAAAACTTAAAAAAGTCAAACCCACAACTTAGAAGCAGGAGATAGTTAGTTGGCCGTACCATCACGTTAGCTTTACCTATTCCAACCAAAACTAAGGATAAAAAAAGGAAAAATGAAGAGGAGGAGGAGGAGGAGGAGGAGGAGAAGAAGAAGAAGAGAACATATATAGACTATTGCTAATTCAGAGAAAAAAACAGATACAAACTTTCTAAAAACTAAGGGGGAAAAAAATCAGAAACAGTGCTTTGGCATTCTCCATCTTTTCCTTTTTTAACTCTTTCTTCTCTACTCCTTAATAAAAAACCTGGTTTATGCAGAAGCTTTAAAAGGGCAGGCTTCCCTCCTCTCTCTTGTTAAAAGGGTACTTTTAAAAACTTCATTCTTACTGTATGAACTGAGAATCCCGTAAAAGGTCACTTTTTGGGTTGTTTTTTGCTCAAGGGAAGAAGACGACGTGAGCTGCAATGAGACAGATAAAAGTGTGCTGTCTAGTAATATGAGCTTTGTCCTTTGTTATATCCATTTACGTGGATGTACAGAACTGGTTAAGCTTAATGCGTTTTTTCAAGGTACGGTTGTTGCACATGTGATATCGTCACTTGTTGAGCTTCTTATCAGGTTATTTACTTTTGTTCAACTGCCTGTTTTCGGAATGCAGATTTTGTTGATGTTCGTGAGCTTAAGAAGTAAATGGGATTCGTGGAAGCATATCAACTCCTAGGTTTTCAGCACTTTTGACTCTGTGGTTTGGTTTGGCTTCCTTCTCTCTTACCGTGTCTTCTCTTCTTTGTAATTATATGCTCTTTGAATTTGGTCTATGGCTTATTTTCTTACCAGGAATAGTTGTTTGGATCTCAAGGATTAAATGCTGTTTGCAACCCTCTAAGTTACAAGTCCATATCTATTCTTCGGTCAGGAAAAGTTCGAAACTTTTCATCAGATTTCTCTTTTTTCTTTCCGCAGAACTCTACGGCTTCTTCCACTAACGTATTGAAGTGTGTGTTTATGGTTATCCGGTGGCTCTTGTTCATATAAAATTTCTTCTTTTCTTGATTCTGAGGAGTCTTCTCGTTTTCTTTAGAAAAGTTAAAATCTTGGCATAACTCGTCTTGACTTGAGAGTTTGATACAAAAATATGGAGCAATAATCGTAGGAATATTGTTAATCGAGGAGCATGAAGGTTGTGAAAGTGAAATATAAGTTTCTGATGACGTGATACTGAATATTCTGGTGGTTCAGATTCATCCGTCTCTAGTCTTTGGAAGCAAGCGAGTTTTCAGAAAACTATTATAAACTATCAGAAACAACCAAAATGATACAACCCATGTTTCCAAAGATTTTGGAGTTGCCTGTAAACTGGTAATTACTTTTAGGAATATATAACTATTGCCTAGAGGCCAAAGCGTTTAGGTGCAATTTGGGATGCTTTGTGGTGAATAAATTTGGAAATAGATGTTACTTAAGTTTTTCATCTGAAGTTTTCCTATTACTTGGATAGAACAGGGGTTTATTGGTGAAGTATGAGCAAGAGGGCATAAACTTTCTGTGTTGAGAAAGACTTCTAATTAGTTTAAATCCGGGTTGGTGTCAGAATCCTGAAGAACTGTTTGTTAAACTTTTTGACTGTGCTGATAGAATTCACCAACAGCGCTTATCTGATTATGGTTTGGAGTTTTGGCAATGCCCTTGCCTACTGAGGTTTTCTGGAATGGTCTTTACTGGGTTGCGTGAAAATCTGCGGGTGCATCAATTCAACGAATTGTGTTTTTAATCTTATTACGAAATGTAAGTTATTTGAGTAAACAATTGATATGTGGATCCTGGAAGTAGTTTCAGATTATTCCTGCTGTCAGTAACTCGCTGGAAAGATGGCCTGAATCTGAAGCATATTGCTCGTTTGCAAAGTTGGAGGTTGTTAAGAGAATTAGCTTCCTGTTACTTCACTTTGTCCATACACAAAGAAAGCACTTTATGTGTATAGCTGGTCTGCTTTTTTATGCAGAAGGGTTTTAATCTTTTTTCTGGTACATAAGTTGAAGATGGTGTTTCAATGGGGACGGACAAAAGCATTGTGTGATTGAGGTAGAAATAGGTTCAATGAGTGGGGATAACCAGTCTTCAATTCCATTGTACAAGAATTCAAGAAGATTTCAAGTCTTATTTCTGCTCAGTTTAATCAGTTCGCTCTTAAATGTTATTTCTGTGTTCTTCAACTTTTCATAGCCTTGTTTTTCTTGCACCTTTCATGTTGCCAGATTTTACTCATAGTGCTTGATTTGAGTCCCTTTTCTTTGTTTTGGAGTTAAGCTACCTGATTCCAAAGGAAAAAGAAGTATTTGGATACTTACATGCAAGAATCTGTGGTTCCATGTTGAAAACTTTAACACAAAGAGTGTACGCATAAGATGCTACAGCTGTTCAATTAACTGAGAAAAATAATTTTCAGATTACAATATGCTAATTAGTTACAAATGTAGACTGCTGGTTGTGACATGATAGTACTCTTTATACTTTCTGTTCTTTCTTCATGTCAGTTTAGACTCATATTCTCTAGTTTTCCATGCAGAGCAATAACACATTTCGTGATGTCGAATTGGTGGTAATTCATCATTAATTTGATCTTCATTCCAGATACTTATATTGAAATGGAGATCAAGGAACCAGACAGGGTTGTCGTCGCTAAACCGGTAGCATCCAGGCCTAAATGCTCCAATTTTAGATCCTTCACCGAGCTCCTTACAGGTGCTATTGATGCTTCACCCCCAAATGTGTGCTCGGAAACTACAATTCCTGCCATTAGACCAAAGACAGTGAGGTTCAAGCCAACGGCTAATCGTCCTGCAGCTGCATTGCCTTCTTCACAGGTTTTCTGTCAGAGTCACTCAATTTTGTTCATGTTCAATACTGATTATCTGATGAATTTCCATGGCTTTTGAAAATTTCAGGCTAAACCCTCTGGATCGGCAGCTTGTGATACACCTGATAGAGTTTCAAACTCAGATTGCAAGCCCACGGTCATATATAAACCACATGCTAAACTTGTATCAAAGACAACTGTATCTCTTTTGGCTAATATGGTTAGTAGCGTTATTTTCTTCTGATGATGATATGGCTAATGTGGAGTTAATATTCAACTTTTCCATTAGGAATCACTTTCCTTTCTAACCATGATGAATTTTGCTGAATAATCAGATTATGGTATCCTGAGTTCAAAAAGTTATTTCTCAGGGAAACTTTAATAGGAGTCAACATCAAAAACTGGCATCAGCTGACAATCGTGTGTGTCAAACGAATCAAGAAAGAAACAGTTTTGCATCCCAACGTGCCTCAAATCTTCAGAAAATTCCATCTGTTGCAGACACTGATCAGACAACTGAGTCCTCAAGATTGATGATTCATAATCAAGAAGATGATACAAAAAGTTCAGC
>JANIIA010000005.1:67126848-67140631 GCA_027478495.1 Erythroxylum alaternifolium
TAAGAATGTGACAAGTGTCACATTCTCATAGGTTTTGTGAATTTCTTCACAATTCACTTCAATTTCTCTCCAATTTCTAATGGTTCACTTCCAAAAATTCCCAATTGCTTATTTCTGAAATCCCATTGCCATTGGACCACAAATTTCACTACTGATTGAGCATACAGATCGACCTTCTTATGATGGTTACAATTGGAGGAAGTACGGGCAAAAGCAAGTAAAAGGAAGCGAGTACCCACGAAGTTACTACAAGTGCACACATCCGAATTGTCCAGTGAAAAAGAAGGTTGAGAGATCATTTGATGGGCAGATTGCAGAAATAGTCTACAGGGGTGAACACAACCATCCAAAGCCTCAGCTACCTAAACAAAACTCATCAGGAACACAAGGTGCAGATCCGGAGGCAATTAACACCCCATTATGGAGTAGTAACCGAAATGAAGGTTCTGAAAGTAGAGTCGAAACTCAGAATGACACAAGATTACCCAGTAGTTCCACTTATCAGAGTAAAGCTCCACCATCTCATGATCCTGCTCGAACTGGATCGTCTAATGCCGGTGCAGGAACTTGGGACAACTCTTGTGACCTCAGTGGAGAATGTGATGAAGCTGGCAAGAGATTGGAGGAAGAAGATTCTGAACCCAAAAGTAAAAGAAGGTATGAGTTTGCGAATACATGCATCATCTAATCAAAAGTTGTCAACTTGTCATATCCTTTTGCACATTTTACCTTCTAGGAAGAGTGAAAATCAATCTGTTGAAGCTGGAGTAGCAGAGGATGGTGCAACAGAACCCCGTGTTGTGGTGCAAAATTCCACAGATTCAGAGATTTTTGGAGATGGTTTTAGATGGAGAAAGTACGGGCAGAAAGTTGTGAAGGGAAATGCATACCCCAGGTTTCAGAATCTGTTGCATTATTCTTGTCCCAGGTTTCAGAATCTGTTGCATTGTTCTTGTTATCTGCTGCTTTGCTCATAGCAAAATCTCCTTTCCTTTTCCTTGCAGAAGTTACTACAGATGTACCAGTCTCAAATGCAACGTTCGAAAGTACGTGGAAAGAGCTTCGGATGATCCAAGAGCTTTCATTACAACATACGAAGGGAAGCATAACCATGACATGCCTCTTAAGAGTTCAACTTCAGCAGCATCAGAAGCTGAGTTGCGGAAACCATAATCTCCAATTCTGGACAGAAAACCTTACATCTTACATGTCTTTAGTCAGCTAGTTCTGATTTTCTTGTCCTAATAATTTTCCAATTAAAGCAGAATAAGTACATCCCTTTGGTAAATCTGTCGTGTAATATGTAAAACAATCTCAGGTTACTACCAACTTTCACCAAATGGCTATGTGCCCATATATATATATATATATATATGTCTTCCTTGTCATATGCTTATTGATCTTTCTTCATTTTAAAAATTTACTTCTTTGTGGCTATAGGCAAACTCCAATTGAGCTCGGACAATCTGAAATGTTTTGTTTCGACTTTGAAATAAAATGATGTTATTTTAATTAATTAAATTAACAACAGACACAGTAAAATTTGAAGAGGTCCGTTAATTTGTAGCCTTATTCTTAACTAATAGAAAGACCATTAATATATCGAATCAAATTAAATTAATTTGCATTCTTTATTGAAGATGTACAATTTAAGGATAGCGATTCTCATTTTAAAGATAATGTTTGTAAATACTTTTTCTAATTTTTATTTTTAATATTAAGTTTCAAAATTTTTTAAAAGGTTAATTACATTAAAACTTATAATTTACCTAATTTGACTTTTTATTTCAATTGTAATGTTTTTAAGATTATTATTTATTCTCTTATAATCTTATTTAGTTATCAACACTGTTACTTTATCATTTTATTATGTTTATTTTTTTATATATTTTTATCCAAAATAACATATTATTCAAAAGTATTTCATATTTCAATATTACATCCTTTTTTATTTGTAAATTAATAAAAACAAAATATAATATAATATAAAAATTGTGTGATATTTAAATAATATTATAAGCATAAGTGATCATTTTTTAAGTATAAGAAATTAAGAATTAAAATAACAATATCAAATCACTCACTCTCAGAGTTACTGTACAAAATGGTACTTATTATAGAACTGAAACCCACAAATCTTCTCATCCATAATGTGGAGACCAATGAATTTCCAATCTTCCATAACAAGTGGCAATCAGCTTACAGAGTTTTACCAAGGTCAACGTCGATGGCATTACTTTGGGTAATCCTAGAAATGCTAAGATTGGTGAACTCCTCCGTGACGGTACCGGACGTTGGGTGTCCGGTTTCTCTGGTTATATTGGCCATGCAATTAATATGATGGTAGAATTACAAGCTATTTGTCGTGGTCTGGTTTTTAGAGAAGTTGTTGAGTGTAAAGTTTCAGGTTCGAGTTCTGACAGCGGCAGTGTAGGAGTTTCATTCAATGTAGTGGCTTCTTGTGCGCACCGAACATAGAGCTCCCTCTCTATAAAACTGAGTGAGATTAAACCATAATTTACCCCTCTATCATTCTGTCAAACAGAGCTTCTTGGCGAGCGATTCCACCAATTTTCGAGATGCGGATGTTTTTTAATGACCAACGTTCGGTTGCTTTTTTGAGACACTAACCTTTGTGTTTCTTTCCTTTTTGAACCCAAAAGAAAAAAAAGCAAAGCTTACAGATTCAACTTGTGGTCTTCAAAGTTCAAAAGCTATCAGTGTCCTTGTGTAACTGTGCCTAAGAAGCAAACTATGATTAGCCTAAGCCATTCCAGTGGGGTCACAAACAAAGAAAACAATTGAGGATGAGATTTAAAGTAATGAAAAATAGGATTGATGGAGTCCAGATTCAAAGAAATAGTCTAAGTTTCGTTTGAAGTTTGATCTAAGTCTAAAATATTTTAAAATAATATTATTTAATTTAATTAATTTAAATGTATTAATTAAATTAATATCAATGTTTTAAAAATCAGATTAAAAGTTAAACCGGTGAGACAAAAAGTTTAAGTTTTAAAAGGTTCAATTAGTATTAAACCGTTATAAAACTGGCTAAAGTCTGAATAAAATTAAAGAATTTGAAATACGATTGTTCTTATCCATCGCAGAATTTGAATTTAAATTTGAAAAATTGTTAAATGAAAATTAATTGATTTATTTTAGTTTATAAAAATGTATTAATTAATAAAATTAACCAATTAGTTAATACATTGATCAGTTTTTAACAACAAGAGTTATTAAAATAAATTGAATCGAAAAGTTAAACGATTTAGGATTTTTATAACTGAACCTGCTAAACTAGTTGTGTTTTACAGTACAGAAGATTATGAAGCCGACCCAAATATAATTTATTTTTATAAAATAAAAAATCTGTTTTAATAATACACGAAGACGTCATTTTTACGTTTTCATAAAATTATTGTCGTTTTCTTTTTTAAAGAACGAAAATGAAAATAATTTGAACTAAACAAGTTTTCATCATCTATTTCATTTTTTACAAAAACAAAAACAAGAAAAACAAAAAACCGAACCAAACAGCTCCTAAACATGTTCCATACTTGGTCCAAGGCACATGAATCATATTTAACCCACAAAGAATAGTAAGATAACATCGAAGTGTTGAACTAGTTTACTTTGAAAAAGGCAAAGTCTTGTCGTGGTCCCTAGTATGGACGGCAAAGCTAGGTCATGCTCCTCTGGCTAAATTCATGTTCAAGGATATGCTGAATCGTTAAACATTTTGACCACTTCTTAATAAACGATTAAAAAATTAATTATTATTATCAGGTTAAATTATTGAGATTAAATAAACAGCAAATGATGCTCTATTTGATCTAAACTTTTCCATTATTTATACACTTTTTATAATTTAAAAAAAAGTTTGATTTTAAAATTATCATAAATTTTTTTAAGTTCTTAAATTTTTTACAAAATTTTATTTTTTAAATTTCGATTAGAAAAATGAAAAAACACATGCAATATGAATATCTAATAAAAACTAATTAAATATTGTTTATATGACAATTAACTAAACCAATTAAATCTAACTCAAACTAATAATTTATTATAAATATTATTAATTATTAATTAAGTCAATTTTAATTAGTCCATATTAGATTTAAGAATTGATTTGGGTTATCATTTGATTAGTTTACGTTTATTTATACTGAGTGTATTTCGTCGTTATTTTTTAACCGAAGTATAAGAAAGTGAATTTTTAAAAAAATTAAAAAGAGTTTTTTTAGAGAAATTTAAAAAATTGAATTGTTTTAGGATTTGTTAAAATATAGGAAAGGTTTGATCCTTTGTATTTTCTTAAAGACAATATTCAAATATTAGTACTTCTATTAATGTTCCATTTACTAAAGTATTAGTAATTAGTGATTTACTTTTTATTAAACCAATAAATTAAAAATATATTTTAAATGACAATTAATTGAAAATATTAATTATAAAATACTTTTAATTTTATTTCTAATATTTTTAAATGTTTAATTAAGTTTTAAACTTTTAAAATTCAAACAATCAAGTTTAAATTATTACTTTTATTAATATTTTGTTAATGTAACTATCGTAAAAACTAATATTTAGAAAGGTTACGTGACTCTTAGTCTTTATTAACATAATTTTTGAGTATGTTACAACAAATATATTAGTAATTATATATTATTAATATATTTGTCGAGCTATATAAAATTGTTCTTTTGTGATCGTAAAGTCACAGGTTCAATCACATAAATAACCTTTTTGTTAAAATACAAAAAAAATTGCCTATATTATAACTCTCCTTAATCGCATGCAAAACGAAGAGCTTTGTGAACTTGATATGTTGACTTTTTCATATCTATCATCATCCTCAACATTAACTTCAAATTCCACTAAATTGTGGAGTTTTTTTATATATTTAAAATATAATCACTTATTGAGACTTAATTTTGGAGAGCAATAGTGATTGATAACCTGCTGAAATGATAAGTACTTATGTGTTTGAGATTGTTATTTTGGTAATTGCTGAAATGTGAAAATAGGTGTTTGGCAAGCGCGGTTACGGTTGCTGAAAAGAGATAAAATAACTAAAAAATTTATTGATTTAATAAACTATTAATTGTTGTATAAATAATCTAAAAATATATTATTAGTCATATAAATTTAAAATTATAAATAAGAAAATATTGAATTAAAATAAGAAAATATAAATAAAATAAATTTAGTAAATAAAAAATTTTATAAAAAATATATTATTACTCATATAAATTTAAAATTATAAATAATAAAATATTAAATTAAAATAAGATAGATTTAGTAAATAAAATATTTCATAAAAATATATTATTAGTTATATAAATTCAAATTATAAATAAGAAAATGAGTTAGATTTCTTTTCTATTAGTTGAGGGTATAATAGAAAATAATAATTATCAGATAGTTATTAATAAAAAGTAAAATTGTCAACTATGTTAATAAATATAATTATTTGAATTGAATTATAGATTAAATATGAAAAGGTTAGGAATTTATGATTAATTATCCGTAACGTGTGTCGGAACGTCGTTGATGAAATTTAAACTCAAAGCCGTAAATAATTGAAACGAAACGGCGGGTTTTCTAAAGCGGTTTGACCGACACATTAAATAAAGGGGACCCTCTAAGTTGTAACTCATCCACGTTAAAGTCCATGAAACTCCACCATCTCAGAACGTACATTAAGTAATAATTCCTTTTGACTACGTGGTCGTTTCAGTGGATTAATAATATTCATGATTCTTGGACCCATCATCCTTAAACGACAACGTTTGAGTTGTGACTGGCCTGATAAGACCGTTTTAAGCCAATCACCGAATTTCCAAGTTTTAAAAAACATTAAACTAAACGGAAAGAACGAGATAATATATGTTGTCGAAACCAAGGTAACTACAAGCCTGGGTGTCTGTCTCTCTCCCTCCTTCCCTCCCTCCCTCTCTCGCTCTCTTTCTCTCTTCCCCCATTCTTTGTGCTTCCATGATACTTGACACCACCTGGGATATTGAATTTTTCATCTTTGGAGGTTACAGAGTATTGTTGTTACAATTGTATAGATAAAGGAAGAGAAAGAGAGAGAGACAGAGAGAGCAAGAGCGTTATGGGGTGGATTCCCTGTTCTGGTATGTCAAACTCGAAGAAGAAGAAGAAACCGACGACTATGAGCCAGAAACCACTTGATCAGATCAGACCCACTTCAGGTTCGTGTTTATGCCCCTATAGTATTGCTCTTTACATTTGTTACATGTGTTGAGTCGGCCATAGAGTTATAACACTGTAATCCTTTGGCTGTTGTCTTAAAGTCTGTTGGAATTTGATTTAGTTCATGTTATTTGTATTCCATTGTGAGTTTCTCGCGTTCCCTTATCCGGGTGATTGTGTAGTGGTCGGAAGTTTGGCTCTTTTGCAAAGTCAAAGGGGGTTTTGAGATGTGATTTCTTGGTTCATTCACTATTCAGTTGTTCGTGTATGTATTCTTTAGTTCCTTAGCAAAGGGATTTTGTATTTGTTGAGGGGGTTTTTGTTCTCGTTATTGAGATTTTGCTTTAAATTGGAAAGCAACTTTGAAGACACGGATTCGATTTCTTGATGGTGATTCGAGTTTTTACCGTCATGGTTTGTTGATGCAGAGAGATCTAGGATGGGTTCCCCTTTGAAAGATAAAGAATCCTCTAAACGTGGAGGTTCAGATAGCATCGCCGCACAAATCTTTTCATTTCGCGAGTTGGCAACTGCAACTAAAAATTTCAAGGCAGAGTGTTTGTTGGGGGAGGGTGGTTTTGGAAGAGTTTATAAAGGGCGTTTGGAAACCATTAATCAGGTGAGTGATGCTCATCATTTTCTTCAGTTTGCCTTCAATTTCTAAACGATAAAGGTGCAATTTTTGCATAAGGATCATGATATGAGCGTATGAAATTCTATCACTAACAAAGAATAGAAGCATCAATTATGATATGCAGCCAGTTGTAAAGTGAGTGAAAAATCTTAACCTTATCAATGATTGTTTCAGGTAGTAGCCATCAAGCAACTTGATCGTAATGGTTTGCAGGGAAATAGGGAATTCCTTGTTGAAGTGTTGATGCTAAGTTTACTCCACCATCCTAATCTAGTTAATTTAATTGGTTATTGTGCTGATGGAGATCAAAGGCTATTGGTGTACGAGTATATGCCTCTAGGATCTTTAGAAGACCATTTATATGGTAAGTGTGTTCAACTTCTTACTCATTTTTCAATCCCTTTCGTATTGTTATCTTCTTCTTAGTCCTAATTGCTTTATTTGCAGAGATTTCACCTGGTAAGAAGCCACTTGATTGGAACACAAGAATGAAAATAGCTGCTGGGGCGGCAAAAGGGTTGGAGTATTTGCATGATAAGGCAAGCCCTCCTGTGATATACAGAGATTTAAAATGCTCCAACATTTTGCTTGGTGAAGGGTATCATCCTAAGTTATCTGATTTTGGTTTGGCTAAACTGGGACCTGTTGGAGATAACACCCATGTATCTACACGGGTTATGGGTACTTATGGGTACTGTGCTCCAGAGTACGCAATGACAGGTCAACTAACTTTGAAGTCAGATGTTTACAGCTTTGGAGTTGTTCTTCTGGAAATCATTACAGGCAGGAAAGCGATTGACCATTCTAAAGCTTCAGGGGAGCAGAATCTTGTCGCTTGGGTGAGCTTTTTCACATATCTTTCTGGAATTCTTTTCCAGGATATGCTTGTTCTTCTTAGAACCAATGTGTTCATTTTAACGTGGCTTATATACTCTTGGCTTTTATTGCAGGCAAAACCTTTATTTAAAGAAAGAAGTAAGTTTTCGAACATGGCAGATCCAATGCTTCAAGGTCAGTATCCACCAAGGGGATTGTATCAAGCCCTTGCTGTTGCAGCGATGTGTGTTCAAGACCAGCCTAATCTGCGACCTGCCATAGCTGATGTGGTCACAGCTTTGGGCTACCTTGCTTCCCAGGCATTTGATCCTAAATTAAAACATATCCAGAGTTCTCGCTTGGCTCCTGGCACCCCTCCCAGAACACCAATGCGCAGTAAATCTCAACGATCATTGGTGTAAAGACAAATCAAACCAGGGAGGGAAGTAAGCTTAATATACTAAAACTGCAAGTGAGTTCTCGTCAGGATTGGCTTGCAAATAGAATCGTAGTTATATAATAGTATCCTTGTATTTATGTCCATCACAGAAGGCCTGAGTTTCGTTTTCATTGTACTAATTTTCTGCCTTCCGTTCAAATTTTGTTCCTCTCCAGATAAATCACTGTATATGTCATTTCTGCATCTTTGGTAACTTTACTCCATATAATCTTTTGCCTTAACTTCCTGGTGCTAGATCTTACTGTTCCTAGGTTTCAACCAGGTTAGTGTGCTATGGTTTTGTCATGATCTACCAAGTACCTCCACTAATGCTCTTCAAGGAAAAATTGAAATGTGTCTAATGTTTAAACCATTCACAACCAAAGTTGCTAAAAACAAACGATACGTGGATCAAAAAATACATATTTGAGATGTTTACAAAGCTCTTTACAATGGTTGTAAAAGTTAAGATTCATCCTTTGATCAAGTTGCTTGTTCCTCGTGTACACTTGGAATGGAACTGGAAATGGCAATCTCACTCCTCTTGGGACTGCAAGCAAAGACTGTTGTAAATAAATATATGCATTCTCCATTGATCATTAAGTGAAGATGATGATGAATCTATAGAAAAAGTCTTTGTGGACAGTTGCCGGGAACCGGTGCTTGTAAAATTCAATGATCTCCCTGCGATCACTTTTTGTTTGCTTATAAGCATCAACCTGGTTCATTTCCTGCACAGCATAATCATAATCAACAGAACTTGTGGCCTCTGTTCATTGCCTTGGAATGAATTGTAATTACAAACCAAACACACATGTACCTCAATCCATGTGGATAGCTTAGGCCGACCTGACGTGACATCGTACTTACAAACTTCAGATAGGAATATCTGAGCTCGTTCAACAAATGGATTATAAACTATATCCACCTGAAAAAGCATAAAGTTGATTTCACTTCTACAAGCATCATGAGTCCAATGGAGATCCTGCATTTACTGTAATGGAGATAAACGAAAACGACGGAACAGGCGAAAGGTTCAGTTCACCACCAAGCTAAACTTGGCAATGAAAAAAGGGCCGTCGTCAAAATTTCGCAAGGCAGTTTCCAGTACATCCAATGCAGGATCTGATACAACTTTACCAGTCATTATTCATGCACTTAACACAAAACCCTTTGTAAAAAAGACGAGAAGTCGGGAGTTTTACCAGCTTCTCTGGTAATCTATCCTTTGAAGGAATTGTAGATCATGTCAATGAAAGTGTCACAGAAGGACAACAATTCCTCACAAAACTCTCTTCTCCCGGGGTCCTGGATTATCATGGAATTACATACAAGTTCTGTCAAATTTTTTGTATAAACACATAGAAACAAGCAAGGACGTAAAGATCTTGCGTCAGGGAAAAAAGAAGGTCCCTCGAAGTTGCTGTCAAGTATCTGATAATCTCAAGACTTTCCACAATAACTTTGTTATTATGTTCCAGTGATGGTACCTATACATTGGGAAACAGAACAGAGACTAGAAGGATAGTTGAAATTTTTAGTGAAGTTAATAAAGAAATCGCTAGCAGAAAGTGGAGATTATGACCTTCTCTTTTGGGTTCACTTTCTGATGCCACTCAGGCTTATTGTCAAGGTCGATAACTACCAATTTAATCTCTTCTTGCAACCCTGATTTTTTATAAACTTATATTAAACTTAGTTTAGGGTTTTTTAAATCTAGTAGGAGTAAGGTTGCGTACTATCGGACCTTCTCAGACCCCGCTTCAATGCGGGATTTCAGACTTGGTGATGATGATGATATTAAATCTTAACCGTTAATTTAGTATTTGATGAACGTACAAAATTTAATGTTAATAAAAAAGTGCATATAAACTAGTCCTCTCTTTATCCTAATCAAACACAGACAAAACACAAATACAAAAGAAGTAGGTATTTTGTGCATTGAGCTATCCATCAAGCTATCATATAAAAAGAGGGTCAAGAGAGAAAAACTAGTTCGTATTCGATAAAAGTTTTCTTCTCTATAACATGACGAATTCTGCTCAAGGTAAGTAATTTATTTGCTTTATCTATGTAGTTATTATTATATTCAAAATCTGAATGAGTATGAATAATATATGTATGATTTATGTCTTTGATGTTTGATTATTAAGAATTGAAAAAACTTACGTGTGGTATCAGAGCGTAGGGTTTTGAATAGATAGTAATCCTTAAATAATTGATTCGATGGATATTTTATTAAGATGTTTATAAAAAAAAATTAGACCCTGCTTGGTTCCATTTTTTTAATTGTTTTTCGTTGTGGTTTTCATAAAAAAACAAACCATTTAAGAAATCATGTTTGGCCGGTATTATTGCTATTTCTGGTTTCTAAAAACGAAAAAATGGCAATAAGTTTACGAAAAAGTAAAAAAGATATACCCACCACTCTTAGAGTCTCAAGTCTCCTCCTTCACTCTAGATTTGAAATGGATCCAGATCTATTTCCATCCAAACCTGACCCGTTGAAATTGTTGTTGAATAATTGAATTTTGAAATAATTAGGTGTGCATTTATGACTTTATGTCTGTTTCGTGAATTTTAAATGAAACTGTTGGTGTATTTTGTGAATTGTGAATGGAAATTATAGGTTTGTTGTTACGTTGCTTGTTGTGTGGACTATGGAATGGAACTAAAAAATGAAAATTGATTCATTGAAGTTGTTTGCTTTCATTCATAGAAAAAACACCGGTTTAATACAGTCAGAACTAAGTTTTTTTGACAATTGTTTATCATACAATATGCTAATGTGGGACAGACAAAAGGTTATTAATTTAGAGTTAAGTTAGTTGAAATAAAATTAGCATGCTAAATAATATGACATATTCAAAATATCTTATCTAAATTGGCATGCTAAATAATGTGTCATATTGAAATTTATATATTATCTTATGTTAATAATATAATTACATATTTATTTATGCGAGATTAAAATATTTAATATAATTACTTTAATACTTTTACAATTAAGTTATGCAGTTTAAGCCATTTAAAATAATAGACTTAAACTTAATAAAAAAAGTTAGAATCTAAACAAATTTTAGTAAAACACCATTAGCATCCACTTTGTTTGTTGCCTAATAAAATTATAAGTTTATAGAAAAGTAAACTTTACATACATGTATTGAGAAACACATTATAATTATGATTAAACATTTTTTCATATTAATCGTGATTATTATTTATATATAAAATATCTGAAAATTGTTGTTATTTCATATTAATTGTGGCTATTATTTGTTATTATAATTTTTGTAGATAGAGTTGATGTAAACTTATAAAGTATACAGTATAACTATATAATATGACAATGAACTATTTTGTAAATTTTAAAAAATTCAAGACTATTTCATAAATTTAAATCTAAAATGGTACTCAGTATTAATCGGTATTGGTATAGTATCATATTATAACTCAATCTGATATCAAGATCGGTACAGTATTTGTAACTTTGCTAAAACCTATGTAATTCTATTTTCTATGATTAGAAAGAATTGGAACGAATTGCAGTACAAGATCGAGGCCCAGTATAATCCTAAGTGGGCCTAACTTAAGCGAGTGGCGGCCCAGATCGGATATCATACGCCCACCAACTTGCTAAAACTAGAAAGAGGCGTCCTTAATCATTAAGCGATAGATAAAAGAGAAAAAGCGGAGGGGGGAGGGAATGGACGGCCCTCCGGCAAACGATTGGTGCTCAGTGTGCCATGGACATTTCAACGTTCCTTGTCAAGCCAATTGCTCTCATTGGTTTTGTGGTATGTTGCTTATGTAGTCTTCTCTCTATTCAGTTATTGCCCACATTTGTTTTGATCTTGTTCCTTTGATCAAGCAACTTTGAAGAAAAGAATCGATCAAGTTCTCTTCTTTTCTGAGGATTTCTATGATTTATCAACTTTCCTTTTTAACATTTTACTCAACCTCATAAAATTTTCACTTGTTAAGGGGATTGTATAATGATGGTATGGCAACATGGATCTGCAATTCAACCCTGTAAGTGCCCGCTGTGTCGTAGACAGATAACTTTGTTAGTTCCTGGTGAAGCATCGTTGAGGCAACGCCATAACCCTCAAGTTGCTGAAGTTCTGGGCAAGATTGAAACTTATAATCGGCTATTTGGGGGACGCAACAATTGACTTGTTCAGAGATTGCAAGACCTTCCTTTTCTTATTCGGAGATTGGTACAAGAGATGATGGATCCTTAGAGGTCACTTCCTCTTGTCATCAGGGCGCGTGTGTATATTTCAGTAAGTATAATCTGCAACTCTGCTTCTAATATCTTTTCATCCGTTCTCCTCTTTCCACCAACATTGTCTTGATTTTTGAATTTTTGACTGTTGTGTGCCACTCTGGTCCATGGCTTATTATACGGATCAAAATTGAACCTTTTCATTCTTTTAATGATTGGGAAAACAGATTCTGGATTTCATAAGATGACAACTTAGGATTCGTAATAGTAAGAAGTGAACACGAGCCCTAGGCTTCCTATTCCCGACCTGATTTTTCTTGAACTTTAAACACTGGTGTCTGGTGCTCGGACAATTTCTGTATTATACTTCAGCCATTTGAAGCATGCTTAAGGTTAGTTGAATATCCAGCTCTATCATTGAATTCCCTGCTATAGTACATGTGGTTTCTCCCAAGTCCAGGTTTCTGTGATTATGAATTCTACCATTAAATAGTGGAAAAAATCCTCCTTCAAGGAGGATTTAGAATTAATATGGATTGCCTTAAAAAGGTAATAGAGTGATAGTGAATCCTTGAACGGCAACAGGTTTAGGGTTTTTTTTTTTTTTAATAGTCCGTGCCCATAGTATATGTTGCCTGCTTTGTATATTATCATCCCAAAAGGGCCAATGAATTGTGATTTCCTCGATATGTCTTTGAAATGCTTAGGAATTAGGAATGAAGTTCAAGTACAGAAAAATAATTTGATCATCTCTGAGAGAAGGAACGGTACTATCTTCTATTTGGTAGTTCCAGTGGCAAGCCCAAGTGGTAAGGCAGACGATAGGAATCCATTTTCCCTATTAAAGTCCAAATGCCTCCCAGAAGCCCAGTTAACAAAATAAAATGTGAAACATAGTTTATTGTCATTTTCTTGATGAAACTTGTTGAACTGGCTTCTAGTAACTTAAATGTCTAAATAGCCAATAGTATGATGGTATTCCTCATATTTCTAATCTGTAAAAGGCATACAAGTCTAATATGCCTTCATATATAGCAAATTTAGAGGTCTAAAGGTTGCTAAATTTTTTGCTGGAATGATGCTACTGTAAGAAACTTCCGATTGCTATTACAACTTGTGAAGAAGAGTACTTTTAGGATCAGTTTCTGGAGTAGAATTGACAGCAGAGTACTTTACTTGCTTGTCTTTTCTTTGAACCATAATTTCTATCTCTGTCATTCTTGCATTCCTCTCCCTCTGTTCTATTTCTATATTGTTGTTTTTTTGACTATTCTATATCACCCTCTACTGCCCTCATAACATTCCCTTACTTGTAGGTAATTGCCATTTTTGCTTTTCTTTGTACTCCGGCAATGCAGCTCCCATCTCAGTTCTGCATATGGGCTAAAATGTTATGCTCCCTGTATGAGCACTTTCAGACTTTTTCTTGAATATCTTGGAGATTCTG
>JANIIA010000005.1:67265575-67280088 GCA_027478495.1 Erythroxylum alaternifolium
GTACAGACAGTACAGTATGGAATGATGTACAAACCTTTGATTTTGATGAAATGAAAAGAGGAAGGAGTTGATTTTAATAATATTGTGGTTTTCTGTTACTGCTTTATTGTTCAAATTAATGTGATGCCATGTGGAGTGACTGTAGCAATCGCACGTAGCTCTCCCTTATCATAGGATATGTACCAGAATGACCTGCGAGCGTCTCGGTGCGTACCCTACGGTAAGGGGGTGTTACAATAATCCCCTTCGATTGATGAACTGTTTTGTCGGTCGTTTTCACTAACATCTTTCTGGGTACTAACTCTCTTAACCTTAATTTTAAGCTAAAGGTATAGGGCATCATATAGATACTTTTTCCTAAATCCACGAATACCCTGTTGGTATTGACTCTATTTATATTGCAAGGAATGTAAAAATCCCTTGGATCCTCTTTGTTCTGTGCTACATAAGGGTTTCTTCTTCTGTATACTCCTTAACCTTCTTTTAGACTGATTCCTTTATGGTGAGCCTCGTTGACAATTGTTCCGTTATGTTCTCAACCCTATTTGATTCATCCTCTTTAGAATTCCTTGTTGCCCTCCTTGAAATTGACTTCTTCTTAGCTATAAGGTTTGAGAATTCAGATAGAGGTTCTTTAATTGGCTCAATTTTGAGCTCACTTTGAAGGAATTCCATAATTACCTGTCCTTTTTCGTTATCTCCGTCTTCCTTCACATATTTAGGTTCCTTCTCTTAGGTCTAAATGATATCCATGATCCATTCTTTCGGGTTAGACTTGGTATTGCTTGGAAGGGTTCCTATATTCCGAGTAAACATTGCATCTGCTAGTTAGCCTACTTGGACTTCCAGATTCTGTATTGATGAGGCATAGTTCTTTGTTATTTGTTTGAATTTGCCTTCAAGCCTGCTATTTGCATCCTACATGCCTCCAATTTTATATAAAATCTTATCTAACCTAGATCCCATCGAGCTTGGTTTATCTTATTGGAAGCTTGCTTGCCCTTATGGCCTGAACTGTCCTCTAGTTTTATTTATCCAAGAGAAGTTAGGGGATTCTTCCACCCAACATTGTAGGTGTTGGAGTAGGGATTGTTGCCCCCTCCTTGTCCATATTGTGCTCCCATAAAATTCACCTGCTCTGGATTGCTTTCCTTTATCAAGTAACAGTTCACAATGTCATGATCCAATTATCCACAGAGTTCTCACTTTATTTGTATGGCTTTCACTTGGGCTGAAGACGAAACCTTTATACTATTGAGTTGTCGCGTCAAGTTGTCAATTTTTGCTTGAATTTCCATTATTTAATCGACAGCCATAATTCTTTTTTACTCTTAAAATGAAGTAGTCTGTCTACTCTACTCGTTTGTCCAGAGGCAGCTATTACTCTCCATCTCCTTTATCAATTCATCCATTTCATCAACATTTTTCCTCATTAGTGATCCTCCTAAAGCTGCATCATTCACGCCTCTTGTTGGTGGGTTTACTCCACTGTAGAATGTTTGCAATAAGAATTCCTTGGGTAAGTTGTGGTGTGGGCACTTTTGTTACAAATCCTTATATCTCTCTTGTGCTTCATAGATCGATCCCCATCACCCTGCTGGAAATTGGTAATTTCCTTGATGATCTTAGTGATCTTAGTCAAAGGGAAATACTTATCTAAGAAACCAAGAACTAGCTAATCCCATGTCGTGAATACCTGGGCTAAGGGAATGCTACCATACCTTTTCTCTATCTCTAAGGATAAAGGAGAAAAGCCTAATTTAGACCACATCTTTCGGCATTTGATGGTACCGAAAGGTATCACAGATTTCAAGAAAGTTCACTATATGTACGTTGGGATCTTCATTTGCTAATCCATAAAAATGCACATTCTATTGACGCATGTTTAGTAGGACTAGTTTTATTTCAAATGAGACTTCTTAAATGGGTGGCCTAGCTACTCCTTGGTTAGCCGTATTGAACCTTGGCCTCATGAAGTCCATAAGGGTTTATTGTTGATGTCTTTGGTTCGTTCCATGATCCATATTTTGCTAAAATTCCTTAGCCATTGTTGATTTAATGATTTCCTCTTCTTTTTGATGTCGAGCTTTCCTAATGGTTCGTTCTAGTCAAGTGATGACTAAGTCTAAAGTTTCAGCTACACGACTCGAACTTTTCATGACTCTTGTGTTCATGTAATAGCACAATTTCTGAAATTAAAAAGAAAGAATGAAAACAAAAATTAAAAACTAAACTAAATGCTTTAAATTATAAAAGTAAACTAATCGCCTCCCTGGCAATAACGCCAAAAACTTGATTGCAGATTTTTGATATGAAAAAGCTTTAATAATTTAACCCCAATATTTCTCAAGCACACAGGTCATTCTTGCAGTACCTAAGGTGTTGATCCCACGAGGCGGGTTAATCTAATCCTAAAATCTAAGACTGAACACAATTCACATTAACTCAAAATGGTCAAAACTAAGTAAGAAATTATTTCAATCACACGATTAATTCCAAGAATCAAATTCGAAAGTAGTTGTAACACTCAATCAAGAATCAACCTAAGAACTACCAATTAAAACAAACGGGAATTTTATCCGACTTTAATGAAAACCTAAATGATTATGAATTTATTGGATTACTAGTTTTAGACGGTCCTAGGGTTAATTACTCTCTCTTGAGTTATAACCATTAACCTTGATTTATAAACTATAATCATATTATCAAAATTGCAATCTCTTGATTCACAATCTATCCAAAAGCTAAATTAGATCTAAAGTTGTCCAAAAAACTATCGAAAGCCTATACAAGATCTCTCTTTACTCAAATTTATCGATTTGATTTAATTCTTGTTCTATTAAATTACCTAACTCTTGTCAGCCCAATTTAATGATTTTTCACTGAGTTCACCTTCTCAGTTTATCACCAAATTGTGCACGTGCAGAATTTAAATCACAAGAAATCCAATAAAAATGCAACAATCAAATTTCATTACTATCAAAGATAAAATATCCCGAAGGTAAGTTTAGACAATCCTCAACATTCAAAAGTTCTAACATCAACGGCTATCCCAAATTCTATACAATCATAAAATTGAAACTAAACTAGAAATAGAATCAGAATGGATGACGGAGGCTGCAACGGCGGGAAACCTCCTCTTCTAGGAAAATTTCATGTAGGCTTCTTCTCCTAGTCTCTCTTCCTTCATCTTTTTCTCTATCTCTCGATAAAACTCTCTAGGGTTTTGAAATTATGGCTGATGCAAAAGCTCTCTCTTGTGATCTTCTTGTTCTTTAAATACCATTTGTGTCTTTAGCAGCCTTAGGGTTTTTTCGAGGTAAAAAAGGTCCAAAAAATCTATCAAAACTTGACGTTTTCTCTTATTTTCTCATTTGTCAGACGCAGGCCACGTCAAAACTTTTTATCATGATTGTGGCATTCAGGACACGATCATAGGTTGTGGTATAGTATTCTATCACAATCGTGGCACAAATGTCACGATTGTGGGCCTCCCATGCTTTTGTCATAATTGTGGGCTATTGTTTCTGGTCGAAAGTCTCTGAAACTTCTCCATTCTTCGATGATGACCCTAAAACACTAACAATCACATCAAGGTACCTCAAAAACATAATATTTAAGCACAAAGATTTATACTAACCCATAAAAAATACTAAACACAAAAATTAACTAATGTAAACACATACTAATCCCTAAAATTAACACTTAGCACATAACAAACTAAGCCCTAAAACATGATGTAATTCACACCTATCATTGGCACATTAGGAAAAATCTAGATAGGGCAATGAATAATGTGGAATGACTAAATACTTTCTCAAGAAGCTCAACAAAATTCCTAGACCTTGAAATTTCTGACCATATGCCTATAAGGATTGATAACTTGTTTACTACTACCAGATTTCATCATCCTTTCAGGTTTAACAATTTTTTGGTAAATATGAAGGGGTTTCAAGAAGTAATAATAAAGGGTTTAGAGTGTGAGTTCTATGGGACTAAACAGTACATTTGCCTCCAAAAGCTCAAGTATATTAAAAAGGAATTAAAGACCCTTAACTTAAAGAGAGGTTAGAATATCTCTAAGGAGATAGAAATAGCTAGAGATAAACTTTCAGTCATTCAGAAATCATTGGCAGATAATCCCACAGATGGTACTCTAACTACAACTGAAAAAGAAGCCCTTAAGAACTACTTACAATTGGTGGATAATTAATGTTCTTTATTGAAGCAGAGAGCTAGAGTTAATTAGATAAAGGATGGGTATAGATGTCCTAAGTTCTTTTTCAATTCAGTGTTAGCACGAACGAATGTAAATAGAATCACTTCCATTAAAATTGAAGTTGGTGGGGGTTATGTTTGGACAAGATAGAATTGCTACGCAAGTAGTGAAGTTTTATAAAAACCTCCTAGGTTTAGACGTTTCCGTACCAGGATTTGGAGCTGATCTTAGGTAGTTTGTTTTAGCAACAATTCCTAAAAATTAGGCTTCTTTGTTAATTAGACTAGTTACAGATCAAGCTTTTTTAATATGAATGGCTCTAATGCACCAAGACCTGACGATTTGAATGAGGTATTCTACCAAAAAACCTGGAGTAGTGTGGGGGTTAGTTAAGGAGGTTGTGCATGAGTTTTTCCTAAAAGTTGTACTAATTAAAGAGATTAACAAGACATTCCTTTATTTGGTCCTTAAAAACTCCAACCCAACCACCTGGAGTGAATTTAGACCTATTTCTTGTACTAATTTCCTCTATAAGATCATTGTCAATATTTTGATAAATAGGCTAAAGAAGGTTTTACACTTACTTATCCGCGAGAATCAAAGAGCTTTTATGAGCATCAGGGATATTAGGGATAATATTCTTCTAGTACAGGAGTTTTTAAAAGGGTATAATTGTAGTAAAAGCCCTCAAAACTGTACTATTAAAGTGGACTTATAGAAAGCTTTTGATAGTGTGAACTGGAGTTTTCTGCTACAAACTATGGAGGTCATGAAATTTCCCTATAGTTTCATAAGGTCGATTCAAGAATGCATTACTACTGCTTCCTATGGAATATTGATAAATGGGAGCCCTATGGAGATGTTTAAAGGCAAAAAAGGACTTAGGCAAGGGGATCATCCATCCTCTTATTTATTCCTAATTTGCATGGATGTTCTTACTCAAATGCTGAAGCATAACACTTCAAAGGACTCCAAATTCAGATACCATTCCAAATGTAAGAAGCTTAGGCTTTGCAAATGATCTTATTCTTCTAAACAAGGCTAATGTTCATTCAATCACTCTTCTGATGAGTACTCTGAATTCTTTTAAGGAGATGTCGGGTATGACTATCAATCTCCATAAAAGTTATTTCATGCTCTCCAAAAGTATTTCTCACTTTTTTAATGCCTTGTCTTTAGCTACAGGTATGGCAATCAAATATCCTCCTCTTTTATATTTAGGCATTCCTAGCTCATCCAAGAGGCTAAGGTTTTGTGAATGTATCCCATTATAGAAAAAATCCAAAAAAGATTAGGGTTATGGATTAGTAGAGCCCTATCATATGGAGGGAAACTTCAGCTTTTGAAGTTGGTAATTATGTCAATGCAAAATTACTGGTGTTTTTACCTGTTTCTCTCCAAAGGGCTTCTTACGAAAATTGAAAAACTAATGAAACAAATTTTATGAGGGAAAGGAAATGGTAAGAAAGGAATAGCAAAAGTTAGTTGGAAGACTATCTATCAATCGAGAGAAGAAAGTGGATTAGGATTGGAGTCAATCAGCAAGAAAAGTAGACTACTTATGACCAAGAGGATTTGGAGAATCCTGAGTGAAAAACAATCAATGTGGATCAAATGGATTCACATCTATATATTAAAGGGTGAGACTCTTTAGACTCTAAGAATTAAAGATAGTTATGCTTGGCTCTTTAACAAAATTCTTAGGTAAGAAATTTAGTAGTACATAACTTGTCAAACAGGGGCAGGGGAAAGAATTTCCTTGTGGTATGACAACTGGACGTGGCAAGGAGTTTTAATTTATAATCAGTTGGCAAGAACTCTATTGGAGAGGCTTCCTGAGAGAACTAAGCTCTATGAAATAATTAGAAATAGAATGTGGATGTTATCATCAGATGAGATTAGAATCTTGCCCATTTAATAATTTAGAAGCCTCAGAGAGAGAGATATTTATTTATGGAATGAGATTCCAATTTTAGAAATAACTACAAGGGAAGTTAAAAAGTCGAGGGATGGGACAGCTAATAGAGTAGGATGGTATCCCCTAATTTGGAAAAAGGTTTTTAGAACTACTGCTAGTTTTCTTCTCTAGCTAGCTATGTTGAATAAACTCAGCACTTTAGATAGGCTGAAGTTCCTATCCTCCTCTAAGATATGTATTCTTTGCACCTAGAGGATGAAACTAGAGACCATCTCTTCTTTGAGTGTGTTTTCTCTAAAGAGATTTAGGCTAAAATCTCTAGACCATGTGCCCTTGGGTTTAACTATTGCAAACTCTCTGACATCCTACTGGATTTGTCTCATCTACATATTTCTAAATATGATAGGGTTATAATGGTCTCGATTGCTACATGTACTCAAGTAGTTTGGAATGAGAGGAATAACAGAAGGTTTAAAGAGAAATCTAATTATCTATTCTCTCTTATAAAACTCACTATTGCTAACATATGGGAACAACTGATTAGAAATTAGTTAAACTTGCATTGTAGCAAAGGAATGACTCTCACATGGAGAATATATTCTTCGCTGTCTATTCCTAATTCATGTTACTTAAAAAAGTTTCATATAAACTAGGTTCAGTTTATAATAGTTTAGAAAAGTAGTGATCTCTCATACATAGAAATTCCTAGATTCTAATAGATTATTCATTCACCTACTTACGAAAAACTACTGAAGTATAAGTGGGCCCGAACTCACCTATTTGAAAGGAAAGGGCTTTCTCAGATATACTTCTTCCTTGTTCACGTCATGCTTGAAAGAACACTGCTGTCCCACTAGATCCCTGCTATCAACATATAGTTTGTTATTTTGTGGAGATTCATATATATAAAGGAGGGAATCATACTAAGTTGAGAAGCATACATGACTTGAGATCACCCCCTCTGACTTGTAACTGTAGAGCGGAAGCCCCATACCTCTAAAAGAAATCAATGTCTTAAGAGTTGGAAAACAATATCGTTATGCCCTGATCGCTAAAAGTCATCGCGATTCTGAAGTTAAGTATGTTACATAAGTTGAGATCTTCCTTGTGCAGAGAAAAGAGTAGAAAAAACATCATGGAGCCACACTATTAACCTTACCATCAGAGCATCACCTTTCACCCTCCCAATTTGAGAAGCATTTGAAGATTCAAGAAAGACACATTTCGTTATACCCAAATTGTTAAATGACTTTGTTCACTAAACATTATTCTGAACATCGTTGCTTTGTCTTAACCTAGATATATCAGTGTTTCAAATGGGTCTATCTCGCGTGGGAGAGTCCCTCTCCTGATGTAAACTTCTCTATTTTTTAATGAATTTTCAAATTCTCAAAAAAATTATGACATTGATACCAAGCTTTTACTCTATCTCTTAAGGTAAAAGGAAAGAACCTAATTCTGACCAAATCCTGCAAATTTTGATGATACTAAGAGGTATCATAGATTTCAAGAAAGTTCACTATATATGCATTGGGATCTATATTCGTTAGTCCATATAATCGCACGTTTTGTTGAAGCATGTTTAGGAGGGCTAGTTTAATTTCAAAAGAGGCTGCTTATATGAGCAACCTAGCTACTCTTTGGTTAACCGCATTGAACCCTAGTCTTATTCATTGTTAGTTGCTTGAATCTACCTTCTAAAATCTTTTGAGCATCATCCACACTTCCAAGCTTCTCCAAACTTTTATCTAATTTAGCCTCTGTGGAGTTTGGTCTCTCTTGTTGGAATCTAGGTGGTCCTTGGTGTATAAACTGACCTCATATATTGTTAGATCACAAAAAGTTGGGGTGATTTTTCAACCCAGGTTTGTACGTATTGGAGTAGGGGTTGTTTCCACCTCCTCGACCATATTGTGCCCCCATGTTGTTTACTTATTCTACTCCATCACCCTTTATTAGGAAACAATCAAGGGTGTCATGGTCCATTTTCCTACACAATTCACATTTTAACTTAACTGCTTTCATAGGAGCGAAAGATGATATCTTCATGTTGTTCAGTTGTTGAGTGAAACTGTTAATTTTTCCTTACATTTCAGTCATTTGATCAATAGCTATAACTCCCTTCTATTTTCAAATAGTTATGGGTTGTCTACTTCTTTCATTCGACCATAAACAACTATTACTCACCATCTTTTATAGAAGCTCTTTTGTTTCATCAACAGTCTTCCTCATTAGCAATCTGCTTGTAGCCGCATCAATTTTGCCCCTTGTGGATGTTGATACTCCATTGTAAATGTTTATAGGAGGAATTCTTTTAGTAGATTGTGACGTGGGAACCTCCTTTGCAAATCCTCGTATCGCTCCTATACTTTATAGATCGATTACCCATCACCTTGTTGGAAGTTTGTAATCTCCTTGATTTTCTTAGTCATCTTGGTGTGAGGAAAATATTTTTCTTAGAAGTTAGTAATAATTGCTCCCACCTAGTGACATTGGAGGGGTTAAGAGAGTGATACCAAGCTTTTACTCTATCCTTTAAGGTAAGAGGGAAAAGCCTCATTTTCACTGCATCTTCCGACATCTGTTGATATCGAAAGGTACCATATATTTCGAGGAAGTTAACGATATGTGCTCTGGGGCCTTCATTTGTCATTCCATAAAATTGCATATTCGTCTATAGCATTTTTAGAAGAGCTGGTTTAGTTTCAAAGGAGGCAACTTAAACTGATGGCCTAGCTATACCTTGACTGGCTGCATTAAAGCCCGACCTTATAAAATCCATGAGAGTTCTCGGTTGACGCCCTTGGTTTACTCCTTAATCGAACTTTTGGTTATATTTGTCTATCATTGGTTACTTCTTTTTGGAATTTGGCTTTTCAGATAGCTCATTCCAATTGAGTGAAGTCAAGTGTCAAATCTTCAATTATCCGACTTGTACTTCTTGTGGCTCTTGTGTTCTTATAAGTATACGGACACAAGACGGGTATAAACCTTAAACTAAAATAACTAAAAAATGCCTTACAATAAAAAAAACTAAACTAATCTTACACCTCCCCAGTAACAACACCAAAAACTTGATCAAGTTGTTAGGTCTTAAAATTTATATTCCTCAATTACCATAAGTGCACCGGTCGTGAGTTGTAGTATTTAAAGGGTCGATTCCACGAGGAGGGTAAACAAATCTAATCCTAGGTTATCTAAGGCTCAGAAATTAACAAAAATGAACTTAAAAATGAAACAAGAATGTAAACACGGAAATTTGATTGCATGAATTCAACTCAAGAAAATAAAAAAAAAACAAGAATTGAAATTGAGCAATATAAAAGGTCATTATGGAAATTAATCAAGATAAATCACCAAGTTATTAGAGAGGGGATTCTACCTATCATTAATGCTAACCTAGCCAATTATGTTTTATCGGGGTGTCGGTTATAGATTATCGTAGGGAGAATTACTCTCTTTTAAGTTATTATCCCACGCCCTAAATCATTAAATGTAACTAAATTATGGAATTTTCAATCTCTTAATTAACAAAAGACCTATAATTAAAATTAAATCAGAACCTCTCTACTAAACTACCAAGTCTTACACGGAATCTGTGTCCACATAAAAATAGATATTATTAATTATGTGGTCTATTGGATCACCGAACTCTCGTTAATTCAATCCAATCATTTTTTTGGGACTCAACCTCTTGGTTTGTTACCAAAATATGCAAAAATTGAAGTTAATCATACAACCAATTAAATAAGGCTAAAAGCCCAAATTGGGGCTTAATCTTTTTGAGTTTGATCATTTTGGGACATTAACTTCAAACTAGCTCATTTAAGGGCTATAATTTCACGAGTCTGATCAATTAAAGACTTTTTTGGGTGATAATTAGGGCGTGGTTACACACGCCATTACATGCAGGTCATTTAGTGTTTACATGCCACATTAATAGACCTAATTTAGTAACAAAACTAGGTGGAATTTAAGAAAAATTAATTAATTTCTTTAAATTCCAACTTAAACAATGAAAAACACTTCCCTCTTTTTCTTGAAAGGATGTTTGTTTTAAATAACCATACAATCGTTGATGAACAGATGTTTCACCCTTTTTTTCTTCCCTTAGTTGTGCCTTCACTCCAATCCTTGGAAGCACCATCGCTTGTGCCTTCTTGGTAGTTTGAGTGTGAGATATCTCTTTTGGCGTTGGAGGTGAATAAGCGGTAAGGTTTTTGGAGATCTGAAACATACATGTGTCGTGATTGAAGACCAAAGTAGGTAACGAGAGTCATGATCCCTTCTAATTTTTGTATACAAATTTATGATTTATTAATATCCACTTTATTCCTTTGCCCTAACAATGTCACATTTACGTAAATTATTTTATTTTCTTTAAATCAGTTTGATTATTGTATTAAATAGCATGTTGACGATAATTCTTTTCATTAAAATTTCTGTTATACATTTGGATATAAGATATGATCAGGTTTTCTCTTCCCCATGTAGTTGACATTGCACGTAGGATATGATTTGTGTCACTTGGTTTAGCTTCATTGGTAGTTATCCATGTTTGATATTGTCTATGCGCTGGGTTCAAGAAAAAGTATGACATTCATGGAAGAGATGCAGAATATTAGGAGCAAACAAATTCAGTTATGTAGACATCATTTAGCTATCAGTGGGTGCATGATCAACATTATAGCATTGTTCTGTAATACTTGAGAATGAGCTCAAGTAGTAGTTCTTCAAGGTAATGAGGTTGATTAGAGGATTCAATTTGATTATGATTTGTGTTGGGTTGAAATTTTTAAAATTTTCTAACTTTGGTTGTTGAGGGACGTGTTCTAAGCTTGATATCAAGTCATACAAGTTGATTTCTTCAACTTACCCAGTTGAATGGGACTATGAAAGAGAGGTTATATATTGTTACTGTAACTTGAAAGCTCCTAGATGGACTTTATAGACTGATGAAAATTCAGGAAGAAGGTTTTGCAGTTGTCAACTCTTTAAATAATTTTGGTACATTTTTACGTTGTTTTGGCTAAATATGTTCATATATTTCATTAATGAAATGTTGCTTTTTATTTAATGGTAGAGTAAAAATATTTTTGGATTTCATGAATGGCATGATCAAAGACTTTGTCCAAGAGCAAGACATATTATTTTGTAGCTGAAAAATAGAGAGAAAATGTTATATCGTCAAATTAATCTATTGAAGGCAGAAGTGACAGAGTTAAGAGAGAATGCAGTAGATGTTTTGAAAACTGAAAGGATTATAGAAAAGTTGAAGTTGAAAAGTAAGTTAGTTGCCACGAGGACTAGTTATAAAACACAATCAGCAAAGTGTTGGAAATGGTTTGCTTGTTTAAGCTTGTGTTTATTATTGTTGCTTATATTTGTTATTCTAAATAATGAAGGCAAAAAAGGTAATAGTTGAACCTTTAAAGCCTTACTTAGAAATGGTTTGATGTACTAAAACAATGTGTAAATGTTCTTCACCTAACCTGCTGTTAGAAAATGTAAAATGTTAGAGATGTTTTAACATTTGTTGTATTACTAATTTGATGTTCTTGCCTAAACAGGTTTGATGTTTTATATACTAGCCTAAACATGTTTGATGTACTAGGCACAAGATGTTTGATGTTTCAACATTTAGTAAGGAAGGTTAGTGACAAAATAGGATGTTTAATTAATGGAGATGGAGTATTCATCAGTTATCAAAAGAAGTTAAAAGACTTAGCAATTGACTACTCTAAAAATTGTTATCCGTATTTCACCTCCAATCCAATGATGTTTACAACTGTTAAGTTGTTTTATAAGTCATCAAATTATTTATAAGGAGACAAAGAAATGTACATAGGCTTTAACACATGTTGTACTAGAAATCAGTTGTCAACGAAAATGATAAAATCTAAATGAAATGCAATGCACACTAATTGGAAAGTAAAGGAAATCATCCTTACATAGACTTTAAGATTTCCCTAAAAAATACAAAATATTATAGTGTGCATTATATTTCCATCCATAGACTTTAAGCTTTCCCTAAAGAGTACAAAATATTGCAGACAATTTTGACAATTCCAACTAAGCTTCCATCACCCTTCCGTTAACCTCAGTAACCCATTCATGATGTTCAATTAAAAGGAAAAACGTACAAGAAATGAGATTGAAATTAAAATTGGAAGTCATTGCATTCATTGTTTAATAAAAGTAATACCAACAACATCCTTACAATCTATTGTTGTTCAATTCATAAATAACACAACCCTTGCACATTTAGCTAACAATTAAATGTTAAGTTTACATTATTTGCTGTCCCTTTGAAGATGCAATTTGACTTTGTTGGCTTGGATTCATATGCATAATAATAGCCTCCTTCTTAATTTCTGATTTTCACCCAAGGTTCTATAGTCTTTGATTTCTCCTTCCAGGTTGTAGACAAAAATGAAAATGTTTGTTAAACTGTATGAATTTATGTTAAGTAAGAATGCAAAAATTTTACACTTATATTTAGTATCTACAACCTTGTGGTTTCATTTGTGTCTACCTCCATCCCTTTTATTCGTTTCTTGATCTTCCTATTTGCTTTTTGTTGAATAGAAAAGTACGTAACAAGCCTTTATCCTTTAATTTTTGCTTGAGAATTTGTACTACATATGCCAGCTACCAACATCCTCAATCTACTTCCATCATCTGCAACACCGTAACCAAGCCCTTTTCTCCCTTTGGTTTGGTTCTTAGTAGTGGCTTTTGAAAATGTACAGATATTTGTTGTTGTAATGAGATAGTTTTATATTCAACAACCTTATTTTTGGGAAAGAAGCTTAGTTTGAGCTTAGATTTGAAATCACCTACCGTTTATTTCCAAGACTTTATAATAGGATTTGTAATAGGATCAGATTTCTAAATAAGAATTGAAATGGCGTGTTTTGGTTATTAGAGGAGGATGGGTCTAGTTGAGAGTGTAAAGAAGTGTTCAAAAGCAAGAAGTTTTCGATGGACATAAAGGGAGGGTAATGAGCAAAGGTTAAAGATATATGAACCAGTTAAAAAGATGAAATCTTGAAGTTGGAGGAATGAGTCACGAATGGAAGAGCAAGAGACAAAGTTGCATGAAAACTATACACTAGAGCAAGGAGATATAAAGTTTTTCACTAAGCATGGATAACAATACATAAAAGATAGAAGATGGTAGGGGAACATTAAGGTGGTAAGTGCTCAAAGTATGCAAAGGATTCGCAAAAGGAAAGGTGGAAAACAATGTTCCAAGCTAAAGATGGAGGTCAATGATGGTTGGAGACAGCTACATGGTGGTCTAAGTTTGTAGTGCTTCTTTTTACTGAATTTGAAAATAAAAAATAAAACATAAAAATAAAAACAAAATACCTTAATAAAACATGTTTAGTGGAAATATTATTTCTATTGTTAAAAATGAAAAAATTACGATAACTAGTTGCTTAAACCCAAATGTCTCATTTATTTTTGTTTCCTTCATTTCTCTCCTCATCTTTGGATATATCTTCTTTCTTTCTTCTTTTATTGATATCTATAGGGGTGTACCTCAAAGCTAGACGTATACACCCTCTTAGATTATATCTTAAGCATTAAATATTATTGTTGATTACTATTTTGAACATTCTTATTATTTTAATTTGGTTTAGGATTTTAGGGAGTAGATAGGCTTGGAGTCTCTAATTTAGTACTTTGACATATTGTATAGTTTAGTAACATCTGCTATAATCTTTAGGTTATAATTTGTTTTAAAAACATCTGGTTTTGATTTTGACATGTCATCTAGCTTAACAACAAATAAATTTTGAGTTATTTAATGTTTTTTCTCAATATTATTGTATAAATACGGTGAACAAAGTTGATGGCCAATGATTTGAGTGTAAGTTGTGATGAAATCGTTATAGAGACATGCTTTTTTATATTTTGTTTTATCAAATAGCTTAATTAATTTAGCTTTAAAATATCCTTTATCATTTATGTCGGACCCCGCTTTTGGAGCCCAACGATCGCATTCGGATAACACACATTTATCACTATGCTTGCATTCAAAACTCCCTTTTCTAAGCAAAACTCCCTTTTCTAAGCTTAACTCTGCTCTTCGAATAGTCGACTAATCTGATGATAGTCGACCAGTCCATTTATCCATTTCAACTTGAACACTTCAAGGAACAGCGTTGGTAAGTCCACACTTTACATATGTACAAGCTTCGGGGCTGTAGGCATAACTTTTTCTATAGGCATCCAATTTAGGATTTCTTTAAATTGCATGATAGAGAACTTCAATAGCTACAACTTCCACGAAGACCTCGAAGGCCAATTTTAACTTCTGGATAGTCAAAAATAGGACAGAAGATAACCATGAACAGTAACCCAGAC
>JANIIA010000005.1:67328247-67340171 GCA_027478495.1 Erythroxylum alaternifolium
ATAATTGAATGCTTTGTTTGATGATTGTAAAATATATGATATGGATTATATGACACTAAGTTAAATTAAGTATTTTGTGAACTAGATTCGTGTATATAAATATGTTTGGTTGGTTGTGTGTGTGGCTCATCATTGATGGTTATAAACGTATTAGCCACAGAGCTTCATAACTCACCCCATCATTTTCCACTTCTCAGGTGCAGGAATTAGCAGATCAATAGTGAATCTTACAAAAACTTCGGCAAATCTCCAAGAAGCTCATCTTTTGTAACTAAGTTAGTTCAAGTACTTTAGAAGCATATCAAACATGAGCATTCATGATTATATTTTTGTATCATGCTACTGATGTGGTTTTTATTTGTAATTGAAGTTATGTATAAACCTTGCAACATCTGAGAGATGAAACTCTGTCTTGTTGAGAAATGAATGAAAAAAGGGTTAAACAACTTCTCTTTTGAATATATGCAGAAATTTCTTCTCTGTTAAATGTCAATTATGTTGGGAATAAATTGTTAGTTGTTTAATGGCTTTTAGATAAATATTCTTAGGCAAATGGTTAATTTGGGAGTTATGTATGTATACTCCATGATTGTTTGATTTGGGTCTTGTGATATTGTGTAAGATGTATATTGACAGTAGATAGAAAGTTAAAAACTCAAGAAAAAGGCGAAGAAGATAATCTCAGGAGCTAAAAGTAAAGCTTACGAGAAATAAACCAACGTTTGGAAACTAAAGATGGAGACAATTATATATTTAATTTAGTAAGAGCTAGGGAACAAAAAGTGAGAGATTTAGATCAAGTTCGTTATATAAAAGATGAGGCAAGGCAAGTGCTCATGACTGAAAATGACATCAAAAGAAGATGAGAGAGATACTTCTATACCCTTTGTAATGAAGGCGCAGAGGATAAAATCTCTTTAGGTAATCTTAGCACATATGAAAGGTATTATAACTGTACCTGTTACTGAGATATTACAAAGGAAGAAATTAAAAGAGTTTTGAGGGAGATGAAGAGTAAAAGGGCAAAGTCTACTAAAATGTTGGATGAGTGGAGACTTAGGATGTTAATACCTCTATATAAAAACAAAGGAGACATCAAAAGCTATAACAACTATAAAGACATCAAATTATTTAGTCATACCATGAAGTTATAAAAGAAGCTGATTCAGAAGAGGGTGAGAAAGAATGTCTTATCTCAGAGAACTAGTTTGACTTCAGACCAAGAAGGTCTAAGACGGGAGCTTTACATCTCCTCAGAAGATTAATGGAATATTATAAGGAAAGATAACATAACCTACATATGGTTTTTAATGACTTAGAGAAGGCGTATGACAGGTTACCCTAGGAAATAATGTGGAGGTGTTTAGAAGCTAAATGAATTCTTATGACCTATATACGGGTTATTAATGATACATATGAATGAGTAAAGACTAGAGTAAAAATGGTAAGAGGAGACACAAAATATTTTTCTATCTATATTGTGTTACACCAAAGTTCCTCATTAAGTCCCTTTTGTTTGCAGCAGTGATTAATTAGCTCACCAAGAATATCCAAGAGAATGTGCCTTGGTGTATATTGTTTATTGATGACATTGTTTTAATGGATGAGACAAAAGAGGGTGTCAATATCAAGCTATAATTTTAGAGGGATACATTAGAGTCGAAGGGTTTTAAATTGAGCAGGACTAAGATTGAGTACTTAAAGTGTAACTTTTTGGGCCGTAGAATGGCTTCTGATATAGAGGAAAAGATTGTTTAGAAGTTATAACATAAAAAGAGTATTTTAAGTATCTAGACTCTATCATCCAAAACAATAGAGAGATCAGTGAAGGCATAATATACAGTATTAGATCAGGGTGATTTAAATGGAGAAGTGCGTCGAGATTTTTATGTGACAAAAAGATATCATTTAAGCTCAAAAGTAAATTTTATTGTTAAGCGATTAGGTCGGCCATGCTTTTATAGAGCAAAGTATTGGCTTATCAAACAGGTGCATAGTCATAAGTTCATGTTGGCAAAATGAGGATGCTTCGGTGGATGCACAATCTTACTGGAAAGGATAAGGTCAGGAATGTAATGATAAGAGACCAAGTAAAGGTAACTAATATCAATAGAAAATTAAGAGAGACAAAGCTTGGGTGGTTCTGACATGTTCAAAGGAGACACCGCGATGCTTTAGTGAGAAGATGTGGAAAGATTATACTTAGAGATTATAAAAGTAAAAAAGGAAGGCTTAAGAAGAATTGAAAGGAGTTGATTGAGAATGATATGCTCTGCTGGAACTTACCAAGGACATGGTCTTCAATAGAAAACTTTGGCATACTAAGATATAGGTAAAGGATCTCACATAGAGTGGTTCTTCTCTTTCTCATAGGTCTTTTGAACTTTTCTACTTCGTGTCTTATATCTTGTATTTAGCACAAACACTTAATATATAATACTTCCCTCTTACCATAACATTTTTTACTTAACCTAAACTTCCCTCTTACCATAACATTTTTTACTTAACCTAAACATTTTCTTTACTTAGCTTAAATATTTTCTTATAATGATTTATTTGTTTGTTTGTTTTCTTTGTTTTTTTTGTTTTTGTTTTTATTTACTTATTTTTATGTTTATATTTGTTTATATTCTTTACCTTATTCTATATTAATTGTATTATTTATTATATTACTTAATTTATATATTTATTTATACGTATTTATTTATTTTATTATTATTATTAGCATTTATGTCTTTTTTTGTCTATTTTACTTTTAATTATTATTATTTTATTATTTATATATATGTATATATAATTATATGTGCCTATCGGAAACAGTCTTTTTACTAGTTAAGAGTAAGACTGCATATTATTAGATTTCTCTAGACCCCGCATATTAGTGAGACTTTTACTAAGTTGTTGTTATTATTGTTATTGATGGTCTATTTTGTAATTTTATAAAATTTGTTTTTAAATTTTAGTGTTAAAATAATTATTTAAACGATACCCAATATTGACTAATATTGATACTAAAATAAAATTCAGTATTATATTTGCAATGTTATAAAAAATAAGTTACATTTGAACGTATTTTTTCAGTATCCACATTTATGTTTTTGTTATACCATAATATGTTAAATGGTAAAAATATTAATTAATTATATGGCCATTATTTAGTGGTCTTTACTCTAATTTGTTGTTAAGAATGAGGTCAAGTGTTTGGGTCATTAAAACGATATCATTTTTATATAATTATCCAAAATGATGTTATTTTATCGAAGGTACAACAACTAAAAGATAGTGTCTTTATGGGTTCAATCTTCTGTCATACTTTGTCATGCTTTGTCCGTGTTATTGCAAGTGATATGCTTGTTTTGCAAATCTGCTTAGTTACTCTCAGATTTGGTGTTTGTGGGTCTTTTAAGAGTTTTTCCCGTTGGATTCCTTCACTTTGACTTTTCACGCCTCTGGCAGCTACAACAAGTCGTTTTCTACTAGCTCCTACCTCAAATTCCAATCCAGTATATAACTGGGTCTCTCTGGATTGCCCATTTTTGTGATGCTTCTAGGTCCAGTCGTTTTTTGGGGGAGATCTTAAATGCTAGTGGGTATTTGGTTTTTTCTTGTTTTATTTAAGAGATTGTGTATGGTTTGGGTATTGATGATTATGAACAGCGGCTCTTGGTTCTTTATTTCTTCTAGACCTGATCAAAAGATATGTCAAGCCTGTGCCATATGCAAACTCTTTTCTATTTTTCTGGTAGGAAAATTTTATCTTACTTTGATATTTTTCACTCGGGGGTTTATTAGAATCGTTTTCTTGTTAATGCTGCCCTTTGGATATTCTGTATTTTTTTTCACTAATAAGGCTATGATAGATCGAGGTTCGCTTTTATTATATTTATGATTAGATTATTGCTTTGTTTGGTTGGAAAATCTCCGAACAAAAGGTAGCGGTTTCTTCAACTTTTTGGTAGTGGAACTCCATGTTAGCGGCTGTTTTCTGGCTTTTGCTGTTGATTTGATTTTTCAATCCCTTTCTGTTTGAATATTATGGCTTACTAGGTAGAGTTGAAGCTAATGTGGTATGTGATAATAGTTTAGATTTGCATCTACTTGGTTTGGTTGCCAAAGATTGCGCTTCATACTTGTGTATTTGAATATGATAATGTGTGGTCAATTTGACGTCTCAAAGGATAGCATCTTTGAACTACATCTGGTGATTATGATGTGTGTGTGTGTGTCTGTGTCTGTGTATGTGTGTTATAGGATACAACTATTGGTTGTCCCTTTGGAAGATAACCAATAAAAATTGGAATGCTACAGAGCACATTAGCAAGACATTACTCAAGGATGACACGCACATCTCAAGAAGTGGTAAAAAAAAATTTGTACAACATATCAGGTATAAGCAAAATTTTACAGCATGTCAGGAATATCTATCCTACTTTTTTTCTACTAATTTTGTCTATTGAACTTGCATCTCTTAATTATAATTTGATAGCTTTTATGTAAGTGATATTATTCCATTTTACTTATTTATTATTACTTTATCCTACTTATTTATTTATTTATTTTGTATCTAGTTATTTTATCACATTTTTATTTATCTATTTATTTCTAAAATCTTCTTGTCACAGTGTATAGCTTTTTTTCATTTTTAATCTTTTAACCCTATTTATTTATGTATTTTTTGAAAATTTAGTTACATAGATTTTTTTTCGGTGCTCGTTTTCCCTTTTCTCTGTAACCTGCGTCATTAATATATTGTCTCATTTGTATGTGGATCCACCGGAAACAACCTCTATATTATGTAGGGGTAAAGCTATGTACTATTGGACCTCTCCATATCCTGTTTCATTGCGGGATTTCGAACTAGGTGATAATGATGATGATGATATTTTGATATTTAAGTTTTTTAAAATTACAAACTAAAATGATACTTTTAAATAAATTACACTGAAATAACGTCGTTTTGACGAAAGTATTTGGATGGAGTTTCGAATTGGCCGTCTCTCAACCCGAGATCAGTCAACCTACGCCGAGTCGAGGCCTATTTTGCCAATTCCAGACAAAAGAAATGACACAAGTAAGAGGAAAAAGAAATACTAAAGACAAATTGTGGGTTGGAATGCTTATACAATAATAGACTTCCAAGATGAAACCGCAAATCATGCCAAAAGAAATATAATCCAACTATGATTAAGAGGAGAAGGTTGGCTATGGCTTCCCTGATCTCTATTACTTGTTAAACTTGTAGAAGACCCACAAAAAACCAATCTTATTTACCTTCTCTTGTTCTTGCTCCCCAACAACAAAGTAACATAGAAAAGAGCTCTGAAGAAAAATCCCATGGCAATTAAGATCCAAAGACAATTCCATTTGCTTAGATCCGTGATCCCTTGTTGTCTTAGTATGTCTGATGCTGTGACTATACAAGTCTTGCTTGTGATGTTCACACCAAGAGTGTTGCTCATGCTCTGCAACAGCTTCAGCTTCACTGACAATGGAACCCCTCCGAGAGGTGTGTTGTCGAACATCTGAACGCCCTGAACGAAGCATTTTGTAGGATCATGAAACTCATTTTGTAGAGCTGCTTCATATGGGTATTTAACTAGAGAGATGTAGTGAAACCATAGCCAGTATGGAGGGATTCGATCACGAGTAATGAAGAATCCGCTGAAGAGTAGAAAGTAGGCTAGAATGGCCACAACAACGGTGAAACCGAGCATGACATGAGAGACAACACCCGATAGGAAGGTGACAAAAGAACTTCCAGCCCAAAATGCAGCTAAGATTGTGATGAAGAAGAAGAGAAACCCTGAAACTCCTCCGGCGAGCCCAACAGCCCAGAAGGTTGTTGCAGCGAAGGCTATGGAGAGGAAGATTAGAGCAGGAATGGAGATGATTGAATGAGCCAGAACGTATGAGGATCGACGATAAGCATTGTAAGCTGTTTCTCTCATGAATATGTAACGTTCCTGGAGAAACGCTGGGATAGATTCTGCACAAGTATAGTAAGTGGTGGACATAGCAAAAGCAAAGAAGCCTATACGTTCCTGAACCCCTCTTGGAGAGTTGTCAAGCTTCCAGAAAATGGTGGCTAAGATCAGACCTGTGACAAGAACAGCACCTAATCGAATCCCGAACAATTCAGGTGTCCTTCGTGAGTTTAACATGGATCTTTTGGCTATAACTATCATTTCAATCCAAAACGGGTTTGCAAACTTTTGGACTGAGGATGATAAAGCTGAATCGTTGGTGGAACCAGAGACTAGTTTGCCTCTGGAAATGCTTGCGCTTATTGCGTCATTGAGGGAGAGTTTTGATGTGTTTGAATTGTTGGTTGGATTTTTCATGGCTTGCCAGGACTTGTTAAACTCAACCAAGGTTTTGGTTCCTCCTGGAACTTCTTCAAGTTCACGAACCAAATCCAAAGCAAACTCGCTTCTGTTTTCATTCTCTGGAATTGGATGACCAAAATCAGCAAAGAAAGCGGGAAGGTTAGTTGGAGAGCCACTGTACACGGTTTGTCCGTGTGATAGAAATATCAAACGGTCGAGCAAGCTGACGATTCTGTAACTTGGTTGGTGAATGGTCATGATCACAATGCTTCCACTTTGTGCGATTCGCTGCAAGACCTTGACCACCATGAAAGCACTAGTGGAGTCTAGTCCAGATGTCGGTTCGTCGAGAAACAGGAGGATAGGGTCATGAACTATGTCAGTCCCAATAGAAACTCGTCTTCTTTCACCACCCGACACACCTCTATGCCCTTCATCGCCAATCACAGTGTTGGCTGCGCTGCGTAGGCCCAATTGATCAATCAAGGCCTGAACTCTTGTTTTCTTCTTCGACTTGCAAAGTGAACGTGGAAGCCTGAACTCCGCGGCGAACATCAATGTCTCCTCCACGGTCAACATCGGAAACAAGAGATCGTCTTGCATAACATAAGCAGATATCACCTTAGAAAGTCGTGAATCGAGCACCTCACCGTTCAAAGTCACCGACCCTTTCAAGCTCTCTTTCGATATCCGGTAAGCGAGAGCATCAATCAACGTGGATTTACCAGCTCCACTAGCTCCAAGAACAGCCATGATCTCTCCTTCTCTAGCTTCACCAGATATGTCATTCAAGAGAAGCTTCGTGTCCATCTCCGTAGTCGAGCTCTTTCCACAAAACGGAAACGAGAACTTCTTGCCAATTTTCACGCTGTAGGTCAAATTATTGAAAGAAAGAACAAAAGGGTTATTCGAATGAGGCATCGAGCTACAAGCATTCCCAAGCTCGATAGCCTGATGATGAACAGGAGTACAGTAGTTGGAGTTGGAGATATCGCTCTGTGTCTCTTCTACATGCATCAGTAGCTGTGCAAGAGTAGGAGAAGAACCAGTTCTTGATCTTCTTGCGTACCTCTGGAGCTCCATTTGCTGATTGGCCGTAAAGAGTGGCAATTTGTCACAGGCCACCGTCGCTGCTTTTACTTGTGATATCTTCGGACGTCCTTCATGAGACATTTGTGAATCTTGTGTCGTTGGTGTTTAGTTGCAGCACTTTTTTTTAGCTAAGAATTTATAGTATCAGACACAAAGACAGAAAGGGGTTAGAGTGTTTGGTACATCAAGCCTCCAACCCTTAATTTGCTTAGCGTATCGCTGTAATATATATTAGGTGAGAGGAGTTGCACCGCTTTGTTAGCTCTATAGTTCTACCAAGTTTAGAGCTTCTTTGGCATTTAATATACAATGTTGCTCAAGTACAAACTCTGGTTATGCACTTTCCCATCGAAATGCATGGCTTTTGAGATTTTAAGATTTAATATTAGAAGACAAAATAACGTGAAATTCAAGAAACATTAAATATGCTTGTAACCATAATACAAGAAACATTAAAGTGGTTGAGTGAGTTTGAATAGTTGTGTGTACAAATCTTCAAAGAAGAGAACATAATTTCCAGGGCTAGCGAACAATTTAGTGCGGGTCCAACCGATCCATTTCTATTCTATGGAACCACAAGAAATAGGATTTTATGTCGACAACTTAGATGGCTTGTCAATTTTTTAAAAAAGAGTTAACATGGCCTGTATGGAAATGATAAATTGATGGAAAGATTTGTGGTCCAGATTCTGATTAATATTATCAATTATTTAAATAAAATATTTTTTAAATTTAATTATGACAACCACTAAAAAGTTAGTGAATAATAATTATAAAATTTAGTCTAAAATTCATTTAATTTTATAAATGTTATTTACTATCATGCTAAACCAAAATTCTCAAAACCGGACCTCAAGTTAAATCGATAAGACAAGAGGTTTAAGATTTAAAAGGTTTAACCAATATTAGACAGTTATAAAACTGGTTAAAGATTGAATAAAATTAAAAAATTTGAAAAATGATTGAAGAAGACTATCCTTATACATCCAAAAATTTAAATTTTAAATAAAAAGAAACTGTTAAATAAAAATTAATTGGTTTATTTTAATTTTTATAGACTGATTGGTTTACAAAAAATGGTTGATTCATTAATAAATTGATCAATTTTTAACAATAAAGATTATTAAACTAAATCAAACTAAAACTTATTTAATTCAAGATTTTCACTGTTAAATCGATCGAACCGGTTCGTTCTTAAAACTTTGCTTACAACCTTATAATTGGAATACTTCTACTTGGTGGCCAAGTTAATGAGATTTGATAAAAATAATTATTATTAAATAAAAATTAAAATTTTACTATTTATAATGCTAAAACCTATCAATTACTAGTCATATAAATTTTCTACTCATTATTGTATAATTGATCACCTCATGAACTTATTGTAATTAGTTGAGTTAATAATATAATCAAATAAAATGGGTGATTTATCATGATTAATAAATAATATAATTAAAAGATATTAGTCATTTCTTCCGATTCAATATTATTATTAATATAATGATATATTTTATGTTAAAAAGAGCGAGATTAACGGTATACAGTGAGAAGACTATCAACAACAAGAACAACAACAATTCAATAAAAATCTTTTTGATACGCGAAGTTTAAGGAGGTCTAATAATACGTAACCTTATTCTTAATTAATAAAAAGGTTGTTTTCGAGATGAAAAGACTATCTAATTAAAATAATGGTAAAAATTGGAAATGGAGATAAGTACGGAAGCAACCATATAAACTAATTTGTTCTTATTAAATGATAGTATTTGTTTAGTTACCGTGAGATTGTGTACTTTGTCGTCTTATATTATTATGTTGGGAAGAAGTAAATAGGAATTTAGGTAGTAATGTGGTGAACCTATACTTCCTAATCTATTCTCTACACGCATTCACTCCTCACACGAAAACCATATGCCTACCTGTTTTTATATATGATTATGATAGTGATTTTACTACTTTCCTTCTTTTCTTGATTAATTAACAAATACACACCTCGTAAATCATGTTTTGAATATTACAACTGGGGTAGGTATGGGTGTTGTATCTGCTGTAGACCAAGTCTTGTACCTCTAATTGGTGTGCACGAGCACGTGAACTAGCGAGTTATAGTCTTTTGAGTATTATTAACATTTTCGTCGATGGTTTTTAATATTGTATATGTTATTAATCCGATCTTTTGTAAGAATTAGTGAATTACCGTAATAACGCTATTTCTTACTGGTGTTATTTGTTGTTGTCTTCCTCTAGGCTATTGGCTGTACAAACTGAAAGAGATAACAAAGAGAAAAGTCGGCACAGAGACCAGACGTTAATGGGGTTACGAACATCATCAAAGGCAAGTGGAGGATTTGATAGGCAAAGCTCATAGGCCGATGGGGTACACAACCCATGTGAATTCACTTTCTCCATATAATACAGGGCGGCCATTGTGAAGAAGAGCTTCATATAATTCTTATGCTTCTGTTCTAATCATTAATAATTAGGCTTACACACGTCCTCTTCCATTTGGCTAAGAGAAAACTAAGGACTACAACAGACGCAGGTCTGACATAGAGAACTACTCGTTGTAACTTGTGGAAAATCCATGAAAACCAAACCAGAGGGGACCTAGAGCTAGCCAGCAACATCGACACGTCTAAATGCATGAAACACCACATCCTTCATTTAATAATTTCACCTACTCTTATGTCTGCTACACTTTTTTTCTTTTTTAAGAAGGAACTCGCAGATGATATCCTCTATATGCGTACTAAATAAATCTTCGAATTTATGTAATAGCTTATAAATTACATCAATCGGATACTCTGTATTAGACAAATTTTATACGATAGGCTCGATTGAGAAAGTGTAAATAGAAGAATTTGAACACAATACCTTTTAATCCTGTATCCCTCACTTTACCAATAGACCATTCCTAAGAGCCCATGTGCAAATTATTTTATATTGAATAATTAAATTGTAAATCAAAATTCGAATTCGGATATTATGGTTATAGTCAAGTCTATCATTTTAATTTATTATGATGAGGTTATTATTGCTTATAATTATTACAATTGTCTATAATTATAAAATAGAATTAATATTTTGTAATTTATAACTTCAAATAATTTATCTGCGTATGAATTATAATTGCTCTATTCTCTAATTGTAACAAACTCCTTATAATTAAATATATATTTAATTGTTAATTTTTATAATAGTAAATTTTAACGATTAAAATATTGAATTAGTTTAACTAATTCAATCATAAAAATTTTGAACGGACTAATTTTTCGATTCAGTTTATTTTAATAACCTTTATTATCAAAAATCATTTGATTTATTAATTAATAATCCAATTTTCATTAATTAATTAATTTTATAAACTATAATAAATTAGTTAATTTTATTTAATAATTTTCTTTTAAAATTAAATTTTACTTTCTTCTATTCTTCAATTTTATTTAAATTTTATTATTTATCAATTTTGTAACTATTTAATACTAATTAAAAAAATAAACTATAAACTTCGTATTTTATTGATTTAATTTTCGACCTAATTTTTAAAACATTAGTAAATTGATTGATGTCCATATGTTAAGTGTGTGCTTAGTCCAAACTTGCTATTCTTTAAGCTTTTAACCGATATTTACAAAACGATTCGTCGTAGCGCAATTTTGTCATTATCTATTGGAGACTGGCAGGTAAGGTGTTTGATTGGTCTGTGGACGAGTAACAACTAACAAGTTTCACGCCACTTTTATGGAACATTAGTTACTGATAAAGACCTGAAAACACCTTGAAGTTGAAGATGGAATATTCATACAATAGGAATGAGATAATCATCCGTCTTTCTATAGGTTCTTGCTTCACTTGTTTTGGGAAACTGATGTTTGTTTTCCTTGGGGTAATATTACTAAGAATTAAAATAAATATAGTAAAAAATATGAATAGATCTAATCATTATAATTATCATAGATGATTAAGACGAATGAATGATTACGTTATTACCAATAGTGATTAGTTTGTTGAAAATTTTGAGAAATATATTCTACTTTTAATATATTATAATTAATTATTAAAAAAGAAAAAAAATAAAAATTTGTTAAATTTTCGTTTTACATCAAATTTTAATATATTCTAATTAATGATATTTAATTAATTATTTTCTTGAAAATTTAGTTAAATTTTTGTATGAAATTTTAATATATTCTAATTAATTATATTTAATTTTAATATATTCTTATTAATGATATTTAATTAATTATTTTCTTGAAAAAATTAGTTAAATTTTTATATGAAATTTTAATATATTCTAATTAATTATATTTAATTTTAATATATTCTAATTAATTATATTGTTTTGCTAAAAATAAAATTAATTAAAATTTTATTTTACATCAAATTTTAACATATTCTAATTAATTATATTTAATATATTTTAATTAACTATATTTAATTAATTATATTATTTTACCAAAAAAAAAAAGAATGATTTTCATTCCCAACGCATATTTGAAGAGTACG
>JANIIA010000005.1:67377165-67390857 GCA_027478495.1 Erythroxylum alaternifolium
AGGTAGATATCCTATAAAAGTAAAACTGTTCTTGATTTGCTGCATAAATGGAGCAGCCCGAAGATGATGCCGCAATATCTTGACATCCTGAATAGTGATCAGATAAAACATAACCAGTGAGATCCTTGAATTGCTTTTGGCATTCTTCATGGATGCATTGGTTTGCTTTGAAAATGGATATATGAAAATGAGAACTGGTATCTTTGGTATTAAACAATGCTCTGGTCTAATTCTAGCTAACCCTCCGACGACTTTGGCTTCGAGTTTAAAATTGCAAGCCTAGAGGTAATAATTTCATACTTGCAGTTCTGATATGAACTGGAACTTTTGAGAAAACCACTTACTATGCGTGCTTAGAGGTAATAACGCAATCCTTTCTATGCGGGCTTTGGAAATAGAGACACTGTCACACTGATGAGCTAAAAGGGTTGGCATTTTTGTACCAGTCTCCCGGCAAGGTTAGGATTTGGGGGGCCAGTCCAGCCTGGCCGAAAGGTCCGAGACATAAACCAGGAAGATGAGCCAAGTACAACAGGGAGAAGTATATTTGAATGTCCAGTAATGTGTCTGACTCAGGATTTTTCATAATATAAACAAAAAGAAGTTCCAATTACCTCTTCTAATCTTCTAGTTTTTTTCACTGTTGTTGTAATGATACTGGATTCTGTCTATGTTTTTCCTACATAAATGTTGGCTTGGAGGATATAAGAAAGTCTTTGATGGATACGAATTACACCTCGACAACTGCAACTTCGGTGGGTATCCACTACAAAAGTTGCTACATGGCTACATGGTAACTTTACTGTGTAAATTCTCTCTTCTTTGATGATGAAACGTAGACACTTTCAGCTCAGTCAGTACCAAATTTCTGCCACCTCACTGTTTCAGTGGGCTTCCTGGTCTTTAGCTACACGTTACTCTCTTACTTGGTCAATGGATACAAGACTTGAAAGACTTTTACTTCCCCTATGTCATCATTTCACCCTTTACCTTGGCTTTTGTAATCTTGTACTTTTGGATTGCCTTCTCTGACTTCAGACAAGTTTTTCCAAAGTTATCTGCTAATGCTAGTGGAAGCTTTTTAACTCATTGGAAAGAAGTAAAAAAGAACGAGTCATGAAGTCCTTCTAGAGGGTACAATCATTCAGTTTAAGGTTTAAAACCTCTCTTCCATATTGGAACGAAATTTTCTGTATCTATTAATTTGTACTAATTTTATTTCATATTATTTTTTCACATAAATATGTAAGATTCAGAAAAATATATAAATAAGATCATATAGAATAAAGTTGGTACAAGCTAATAAGTACAAAAGATTTGATCCTTACATATCTGACTTTAAATTGATAAGATATTCTATATCACTTATTCAGTTTTTACTCAGTACTAACATTTTTTATTTATTGGTTGATAAAAATAGACCGATAAAATCGGCTAGCACAAAGTAAGAATAAGATAAGTGGTATAGCAAATCTCATCTGTACTTCAAAAAGTGATCGATTACTCTTTATTTATTAATCGGTGAGTTTTTATAAACTAATCAATTTTATAAAATAAAATAAAAATTTTATTTAACAACTTTTTAAATTAAAATTTTACTTATTGACAAATAAAGATAGTTTCTTTTTTTAATTTTATTTCAAATTTGTTCAGTTTTTACTTTATATCGATTTTATGATAGTCTAATACAGGTTAAACTGTTTAATTTTACATCTCTTATTTGATTTATTTTTGATCCAGTTTTTTAAATATTATAAAATAGTTTCATCTATTTTTAGCAGTAAATTAAGTAATTTAATAAAACAAGTGATTTGCTGAATATTGAGTGCATCTAATAATTTATTGAATTCACACCTAAAAGGTCGTTACTACAAATTTCACTAATATTCAGGTTAGGTTAATCATCTTATAAAAAGTACTTTGTTTAATCATGTTTTGGAACTTTTTGCTTTGTTCCTAATGAAGTCAACAACATGATGTTAGAAGTCCCAGGTATAGCTAAAGAAACAATGTTGACCAGGTCAAATGGGACATCATAGCCACAAGCGATAGGCCATCAACAGTTTCTTATAAAATATATGACTATTGAACAGTATGGATCTCTCTGTTTTTCCTCTCTGTCTCTGCCTCTGTCTCTGTGCATGTGTCCATTATTGAATTCTGAGTGCAAAAGAACAGGCTTTGAAATATGGGCTAGCTGTTTCAAAATTTTTTGAACTTTTGTTGCAGAGAAGCTTGTGGATGTTACTGAAACTAACAGAGGAACTGTTCTATACTGTACTCAATTAAGTTATGAAACTAACTATAGTTCTTGGAATATTACACGTGCCTTCTTTCAGGAACATCCATCTGCAATCTTCTTCTTCTGAAAATATGCTGTGAAATACTGAGCAATGAAGCATACATGCACAAATCCTTGGAAACATGCACGAGTACATGATAATACTCAATTGCAAAGCTGGATCTATTGAGGATTCCCATTTCCCAAGTAGATATACACTATCTTTTGCACATTATGAATCCACTATATGGGAATAGACCCCATGCTTGTCTTGATCTATTTATATTGCATAGTTACTATCATATTCATGACAACTGTTTAAACATGTTGGGTATGAAAATCTAACTCTCGAGAAAAACAAACTTCACTATCAACATCTTCATGTTGGGGGAAGGTTTCTCACTTTTCTGCACAAACACTCTTTTACATTCAAGGTACTAAAAGAGCATTGGATAAATGAGTCAAAGGGCATGAATGAGCTTGCTTCTAGCTCCAGCAAAGTCTTAATACTCATCTATATTGTCCATGCATTATTATAAACAACATCACCTAGTGAAAGTTCCACTTAAATGCGAGATCTGAAAATGTCCAATACTATGCAATCTTACTCTTACATAATAGATAGGTTGTTTTCAACAAATCCACTTGTAGTGCAAATTAATAATAATACAAAATATCAATAAAACATAAAACTAAACATATAAAATTATGTAATACAATACATATTTACAAATTTTTGAAGAATAAATCACTTAATGCATATAATATATAAATAAATGATATTTATAAATTTTAACGTGTCAGAATTCTTAACTAGTCATTCTTGTTGAGATAAATTGAATTGAATAGCGACTTATGACCAACAATCTTTTGAATTAGAAGTACTGGTTATGCATTATTGAAATGTTGATAAGACTGTTCAAACTTAGTACATAAACTTCCTTAAGTGTCAAGTGTTTGTCGCTTACCTCAATATGGTAATCAAATTTTGCCATTGTTGTAGTAGATTGACTGATTGAGACTAAAGGGAATCTTGATGTTTTCATGCTATACTATATCAATAGCCTAAATACAGATGATGGCTTCTTAAGAAATTGATTGAAACAAGCAATACAAACATCATGTGGTCACTAAAATGAAAATGAAACATACATTTTCACGTGACAAAATAGAAAGCAATAATGAGGAATAATTCAAACAGAAAAAATCGATAATCTTTCTGCATGCTATTGTTTGGAACCATTCAGGAGCTTTTTTGTTAAAGAAAAGTTGAAAATCTGACAAATTCCTTGCAATAAAATGTTTTTAATTTTCTACCTTGGAACCATCTTCACTTTAAATGATGCTCTGCCCTCTCCCTTCTCCACCAAGCTCACCTCCCCATAAGCATCTGCACATGCATACATATACACAACACTTTATAGCCGTTGAAACAGGTTTTGAGAGAAGAAGAGTATAGATTAGCTGAGAGATGGCCACAAATCAATCTTCTTGCATGTTTGCAGAAGATGAGTACATTGATATTGAAGTAAGCTCTTCTGCTTCATCGAACTTCATTTGTTACTCCATTAGATCTCCACCACAGAGCAGAGAGTTTGAGTTCCAAATGTCTTCACAGTCTCATGACAGAGAAACCGATGCTTCTCCAGCTGATGAACTCTTCTACAAAGGAAAACTCCTTCCTCTGTTTCTTCCTTCTAGATTACAAATGGTTCAAAAACTCCTTCAAAACCCCATAACTACTACCTTTGAGAGCAAATCTCAGGAACCCTTTATAGAAAGCTATCCACTTTCCTTCATTACTAGCTCCATTAAGCCTCTGAGTAGCTCCAACACTCCATTGGAGTTCTGCAACATCTCAACCTCAGAGTCAAGCAGGGTCAGTAGTGAGCTCAACCTAGACGACTATTGCTTTGAATGGTCTTCTGAAATCAACAGTTTCATTGGAGATAAACCAAAGAAGTCATGGACCAAGAAGCTCAAGCAATTAACTTTCCGTCAAAAGCTCAAAGCTTCAAGTGCGTATCTCAAGTTATTGTTTCGCAAATCTGGATGTACCGACGATTCGTGTTCTAAACCAGCTCACAATGCAGAGACAGGAAGTGATTCCAAAAGTAAGGTTGGCTTGAGCAATTGCATCAAGGGAGCAAAGAGGCACCCTTTTGGCAGAATTGATAATGAGAGATACAAGAAGTGTAGTACTCTAAAGAAAAGTATAGAGAAAGATATGATTGAGGATGGTTTCTTCATCAACCAAAGGAAGTCTTTCTCCGGGGCGATTCAATGGCATAATACAACTAATAATAAATCTTCTGGTTCTTCGTCCACATCTTCTTCTGGTTCTTTGTCCACAGCTTCATCATTTTCATTCAGTTCCAATGGCTTCCAAGATCTACATTTTCTCAAGAGAAGTGGCAGTGCAAACCCAGAGATTGAGAATCCAATTGAGGGAGCCATTGCTTATTGTAAAAAGTCTCAGGAACTGTTTAGTCCAAGAAAATCTGCAAGTGATTCTTCAGAGTTTGCAGTTTGTAGGGATCAAGAGCTGTTTATTCCGAAATGAGCATTACAATTTTATTCTGCAGCTTTAGTACAGATCAAGTAGAGGTTTTTTTATTGTAAGTTTCTGATGAGTCCTCTGAAGTTTTCTGCTATATCAAATTAAGACATCATGAGAAAACAGGGACTCTTGTTTCCTTCTATAATTTTCTTCTTCAACCTATTTCTACCATCTGATCAAATCTAACGAGCTGATCAGTAAGTATTGTAAATTAATGTATCGCACCAACTAGAATTCTATACAAATTTCTCTTGCATTATATTAGAATATACTACATAATTTCGAGTTGTACTAGTCATAACAGTTCGTACACTGGAATATCGAAAAATATTAAATAAGTTTGAAATTTTTAAAAATTAAAGTAATAAATTGAAAATATATTTTTATTAAAAAATTTTGTTATTATGCCCAAAAATAAAATATTTTTATATTCATTTAATAAATTAATTTTTACATCAATTTTAATATATTTTAATTATAATTATAATAAAGAATTAAATTTTAATTTTATAAAAATTGAGAAATTATTTATAATTCTAAAAAAGTAATCCAAAATAATATCTGATTTTATATCAAATTAGTACTAAAACTATTACAACTTTTAATTAATGTTTTAAAAATCAGATCGAAAGTTAAACCGGTATGACAAGAGGTTTAAGATTTAGATAGTTCAATCGGTATTTGATTGTCATAAAATCGACTAAAGATTGAATAAAGTCAAAGAATTTGAGATATAATTAAAAAAATTGTCCTTATTCATCAAATAATTTAAAATTTAATTGAAAAATAATTATTAAATAAAAATTAATTGATATATTTTAGTTTATAAGAACTTATTAATTTATAAAAATTAACCGACTTATTAATAAAGTTGATTTTTAACAACAGTTATTTTTTCTTTATTTTAATAAAATAAAAATTTTAATACTTTGAAATGGCTTGGCAGCTAAACTCCTGAGTTATTCTATTTGGGTCAAGTATCAGTGTTTTTTTTAATCCAAAATCAGTGGACTGATGAGAAACATCATTATCAGTTTCAATCCTCTAAAAAGTGCTGAATGCCCTTTTCAGCAAAGGTACCAAAAGTTTTACAGTTAAATGGTTTCTGAAAAATCCAGGTCTTTTGTGACTTGGGGGTCTTTTTCTCCCCTATAGATTCTTACAGCATTATCCCAAACCATTTCCATTCCTGAAGAAGGAACTGTGGAAGATATGATAATTGTGGCGCATGGAAATGAGGAACATCATCTTTTTGTATATTTTCTTTCTGAGAAAAGTTGAAAAGATCAGTCAAACAGAATTTGTGAAAAAGTAAAATTGCAGAAATTAATATATTCATTTAAATATATGCTCAAATAGGGATGGCAATGGTCAATTTTGCCAATTTTTAAAAATAAAAATTGTAAAATTAAAAGTATAAAAAAAGTTTTTTTAATTGAGTTCAAACCTCGACTTAGCCTATTTTTTAAAATAATTTTTAAAATTAAAAGTGTAAAACAACTTCTTCTTTTTAATTGAATTTGGATTTAGACAGACGTATCCGAGATCTAATTTTTTTAAACAAAATAATATTGTTTTGCTTAGAATAGTTGAACTTCAAATCAGTATAGACCTGAGCCTAACTCATGAGTTGGTCTATTAAAAATACTTAAATTTAGGCCGATAGAGCGGTCAATTTTTATCCCCGTGCTCAAATTTACCAAACTAATCCTACTAAATTAATGAGTTACAATATAAAATACTCATATTATTAGAAACAAATATCTTTAAGATGTTTGAAAGAAATCAAATTCATGTCTATCGTGATTCCAAAAATAGAAATCTTCTCGCATCTTGTTGCTCTGGTCCTTGTGATCTACGCTAAACATGGGACTTAAAAAACACGTCAACTTCATTTTCGACACGATAAGAAGAAGTGTACAAGGATCAATGGACATGTCAAGGTAAGTGTAGCACCCACAAGAACATTGTGACAAGCAACTCAATTCCATGGATATTGAAAAAGGTTATCTAGAAGACTATCGTGTTCTCCATGTCCTTACTGCACTAGACATTATACCCTAGCTACGACACAACACTGGACATGCACTTAATGCACCAAGAACATCGCACACGTATTGAAATGTACTTATCAGTACAGAAAGAATCCTGATATGTGGTTTAACAAGATATTCCTAGACATAATACCATTACAAAGATATTTGTATCCTCAACTGATAATTTAACAAGATATTCCTAGATATAATACCATTACAAACATATTTGTATAGTCAACTGATAAGTTCGTCTTCTTTATAGAATTTTAAATTTGTATTCGAAGCTTGCATCAGTCATATACTCAACGTAACGTTATTTTTTTCAAAGTTATATATCCTTTTTCATCCTATTCAAGTCAAACTGTTTAAACCCTTTAAAGGTTTTAATCAAGGAGCACGCAAATTCCAAAAGCACGTATCTTTTCATCCAAAAAGAACTTATGTGCTAGTAGATATTTACCTAAATCGGTACAAAATTGATCATATTAACAAAATCCACCTTCTCTTCAAACTCACCTCTCTCTTGTGAATGCCCTTTCCAAATCCTAGCATGTCGTGGATGAGCCGCTGAATCCTCACCACGATCGATTGATTACATAAAACGATTCTGCAAAGTTTGTTTTTTCATACAGTTTCTTGTAGTGACAACGAATTTGGACATCTCATCATCAATTCAACTTCAAGTTTTTTTCCATATATTTCTCAATAACCAAGCAGAACATTCTTTGCTCAGAAAAATTGTTGAGCTAACTCTGATTAATTGCTTTGAAGCTATGTCAAATTTCATATTCAATTATATATATAATATAGCAACGTCTCATAAGCATATGTTCATTGTTGTAGACAGAACACATTGCAGACTCTGACCAGCAAAGAAAATTGGTCTGCATCCATAGTTAAAAAACAACTGGTCAATGCAGAATTGATTAAGACAACCAGAACTAAGCTAACAAGGATGTCTCCTTTTAGTAATGAAATTAGAAAATATGCCAATAATTAGTAGTTGTTTAACTACTCAGATTTCAGAGCATCTCTGAGAGCTACTTGTGCATACCGAAGAAGATTGAAGCAAAGCACGTGGCATTGTGGGGTTCGGTTTGAAAGTAGATCAAAGTGAGTTATGTCAGGAGAAGACATGATTTTCTAGCAGATTAAATGTAGGATTACATGGCACTATAAAAATTATACGTGACACATGGAGATCTAGAATTGAAACGTGTCTATTGCTGATTGGTGGCACTTTGCTATACAAAAATGTGACTATACACGTAGCAAACGTAGGTAAACCTGACATAAAACTTTGGGACACATTTCCGAAATTTATTGGTACACATTTCAGGTATTGTCCTTGTTGGTGTGTCCAGCGCGTCGCATGACGGACATGACAGAAGATGGTTATGGAAAATGAATCTTTCACCTTACCTTTGAAGCATATTTTACAGATATTTATACAATATAGCTACCGTACAGCTGGTAAAACTAACAATGAAAAGAGTGCGCTGATGCATATACAAAATGACATGCATAAAAAAAATTCAGAACAGATAAATTAATCACGTATTACACCCCGCAAGTTGGAGCATAGAAATCTTGTATGCCCCGCTTGGGAAGAATAGAAGAAAAGACATTTTTAGATAAAGCTTTGGTGAAGCAATATTTGAGTTGATGAGTAGAAGAGCAAGGAAGTGGACAATTCTAGCCTGAAGTTTTTCACGGACAACATGACAATCAAATTTTATATGCTTTATTCGTTTGTGAAAAACTAGGTTATGAGCAAATATGCACGACAGATTTGTTATCATAAAAAAGCAAGGTAGGGAAAGGATGAGGTACGTGAAGATCTTGTAACAAATGTATGACCCCATTGAAGCTCACAACAAGCAGTAGCCAACGCTCGATATTTAACCTCAACTAATGAGCGAGAGACTATCGTTTGCTTCTTAGTCCGCCAGGATATATGTGCATCACCTAAGAAAATGCAGTAACTAGAAACTAACTTGCGAGAATCAGGGCATGTAGCCTAATCAGAATTTTCAAAAGCCGACACTAAGTGGCAGAACAAGCATAAAAGAGGCCCTGGCCAGGAGATTTTTTTAGATATCTCAAGACCCGATGAGTTGCCTGCATATGAACAACACCAATGCTTGATACGTCTTGTTGTCGGGAAGAGGTTGGTCATCATGTTTAGACAATCGAGTTGAGGTAGCGAGTGGTGTGGTTGCTAGTTTCGAAGTAAGGAAACCTATTTCGGTAAGAAGGTCAAGAGTAAACTTCCGTTGAGAGAGATTGAGGCCTCTACTAGAACGTGCAATCTCTATCCCAAGTAAAAATTTCAACTCATCAAGGTCTTTTATTGTAAATTGAACATCCAAATATGCCTTAATTTGCTGAATAAGATTCATGCCATTTCCTGGTAATATAACATCATCGACATACACCAACAATGTTAGAAAAGAATTGTTATTCTGCATTATGAATAAAGAAGGATCAGTCATTACTTGCCTAAATCCATAGGATAGCAATGTTGATGTGAATTTGGTGTTCCACTGTTGACCTACCTATTTTAAGTCCATATAGAGATTTAATAAGCTTGCAAACTTGACCTTTACGTTGAGGGATAAAACCAAAGGGTATTGTCATGTAGACTTCAGTGTCAATATCACCATGCAGATAAGCATTGTTAATGTCAACCTGGTGGATATACCAAGATTTGGTTACAACAATGGCCAACACTATTCGGATAGTTGCCATCTTTGCTACTGGAGAAAATGTTTCCAAATATTCGAGTCTATTTTTTTACATTAATCCCTTGGCTACTAACTGAGCCTTACAACGCTCGACTGATCCATTAGCATGCCACTTTACCTTATAAACCCACTTACATCCTATTGGATTTTTATGTGGTGGAAGGTCAACTTGCTCCCATGTGTGATTATCCTGCAGGGCCTTAATCTCCTTTTGCATTGCTTCCCTCCAGCAAGCATGTTTAACAGTTTCAACGTAGGTTTTGAGCTTAACAATATGTTGTATTTAAGTGGTGAAGGCTTTGTGTTTGGTGGTTAATTTGTCAAGGGTGTAGACTTTGCTAGGTTGTGAGGAGATGAAGAAGTTGTATTGCTTGGTGAAGTAGATGTGGACAGTAATAATCACATAAATGGGAAGGTGGTTAATGTTTGTAGTGGATTTATGGGTGGGTCTTGTGGCTGAAGGTGATACCGAAATAGATGTTTGATCAGAACTAGGTGTATGAATGGGTTGAGGTGGTGGTGATGTATGCGTAGACTAAGGATATGCAGAACCATCGATGATTGGATTAGCTAGGACGGACTCTAAGGTAGCAGGAAAGACCAAGTCATCTGTAAAACCGGTAGTATCATTATAAGGAAAAATGTTTTTATAAAAGATAACATCCCTATACACATGTACCCTTTTGGTAACAAGATCAATGATCCTATACCCTTTGGTAGAAGTGGGGTAGCTAATGAATAAGCACTTTGATGCTCTTAGATCAAATTTTGATATAGTTTCAACTACTGTAATTGCATAGCATAGACATCCAAATACCTTTAATGAAGAAAAAGATGGGGCTACTTTGTATAGCATCTCAAAGGGTGTTTTGTTGTATAGGATGGGAGATTGTGTGCGATTAATAAGATACACAGCATGAGTATGCAATCAACCCAAAAAGAAAGAGTCAAACGAGCTTGGAATTTGAGTGCTCTTGCCATATTAAGAATACATTGGTATTTTCGTTCTGCTATAATGTTTTGTTGTGGGGTATAGATGCATGAAGTTTGATGTATGATACCTTTGGAAGCATAAAATTTAGGCATGATGAATTCTAACGCATTATCTTATCTAATGCACTTGACTTTGGTATCAAACTGGGTTCCAGCAAATGAACAAAAATATTGAATCAAAGATTTGGCTTTCAACAAGAAAACTAAGGTATAATGACTATGATCATCGATAATTGTTAAAAAAATCGATGTCCATACATGGAATGTGTTTTAATTGGACCCTATATATCAACATATAACAAGTCAAAGACTTTATTTGCCTTAGAGTGACTTACAGGGAATGGTAACCTTCTCTCCTTTGCAAAGTGACAAATATCACAGTTTATGATGGTAAGTAATACAAAACTAACATCAAGAGATTGTAATAGCTTCAGTCTTGAGTTTGACAAGTGACCTAGTTTATAATGCCATACATCGGCTTGGGAGATTTTATTAACAGCAACCGAACTACAATACGAAGTCAACTGAGTAAACAATGAAGGTTTAAGATCAGAAGAGAACAATAGGTATAGGCCATTAAGCAATTTAGTTGATCCAATCGTCTTCCGCTTTTGCAAATCCTATATCACACACATATCATGATAAAAGGTAAAGATAAGGTTGTTTTCAGAAGCTATCTTATAAATGAAGATGAGTTTAGGTGTGAACATGGGTGAAAAAAGTACATCATGTAGCCAAATGCTTGTTGCTAACTCTATAACTCTTGTATGTGTCACTTTCACCTTACTTCCATTTGGCGAATTCACATTTACATCGTGAATTGGCTTGTAATTTGTGAATAATTCCAGTGAACATGTTACGTGGTATGTGGCCCCTATGTCTGATATCCAAGCTTGTGTATGTAAAGAGGTCACACATGTGTTGAATGAAAGGGATATACCTTCATCGCCAACTGCTGAATTGTTGGTAGGGCCAAAATAAGGTACTAAGCCATGTTGAATTGCATTAACCTTTGGTTGGATTGGTGTGATGGTAGGTGGATTTGCTTGGCTTGTACTGGCAGGTGATTCGTGAATCAGTTGGATTATCTTTGTATATTGTTCAGGTGTGAATTGGGTTGGCACATTTTGGTTGACGGTACTAGCATGATTTGGATTAGGCTGTGTTTGATTCTTAGAGTGCACTCCCTTTTCAGCACTGGCATTTGCAAAGTTCACAAACCTTCCATTATTCTTGGATTTTGGTTTAAATCCTGGCTGGTAACCATGTTTCTTGTAGCAATTCTCAATAGTATGGCCAAGAAGACCACAATACGAGCACTTAGAAGTGAATCTGTTTTCACCAGTAGTATTGTTCTTCCTCGCATCTCCCACATAAACTCTATTGTAAAATGCTGACAATTCTATAAGATTTTGTGAATTTGTGACTGCATTATGCCTTTCATTTTGCGTAACCATGACAAATATTTTATTGATGTTTGACAGCAGATTTAAAAGCATAATATGAGATTTTACATTTGAAAAGCTTTCATTTAAGCCTATGAGAAAACATATCACATAATCATTTTATTGAAAATTTCTCATAGTTGGTAAAGGTTCACAATTGCACCTTAGATCACTGGTACATGAAGGAATCGTCCTGAGATTGGTTAGCTTATCCCATAATATTTTCAATTGAGTGTAGTAGTCAGTCATTGACAATCCTCTTTTCTTCAGTGAATATATCCCTTCTTATAGTTCGACAATTCTAAATGAATCTTCGAGAATCAATCCTTTAAATCATTCTAAACATCAACTACCAGATCTAGCCAAATCACACTAGTTTTTATTGAAGGTGTAGAAATGTACCTTAATCTGTATTTATCCTATATTATATAGACTACTGTATAGGATGTTGTATAGCTTGTAACTTCTACTATATAGGTTTTATTTCTATTTATTTGGGTTGTGTTTAATATGGCGGAAGTCACCATTTTATTACTATGTACAGTGGTGGTATATATATACCCATCTTGGTTTATGAATAAAGTAACCCATTTTTTATATCAGATTTGTCTACAAATTGAAATCCTTATTTTTGCGATTTCTTCATGGTATCAGGGCACTAGGTCGATCCTCGTTTCTCCGTAGCTGAATCATGGTAGACCGCATGAGTGTTTCAAGATTGTCATTTGGAAGTGTAAATGATAACGAGAATCCAATGTTTCTGCAGAACTCAGATCATCCTGGGATGAGTCTCGTCACGACTCCGTTAAGCGGTAACAACTACTTGTCTTGGAGTCGTGCGATGCGAATCGTTATAGGTGCAAAGTTGAAGCTTGATTTCATCAACAACAAGTGTAAAAGACTGGCAGAAAGCTCACCAGACTATGATCGGTGCTGTCAGGTAGACTTTATGGTCACATCGTGGATTCTTAACGCCATCTCCACAGACATTGTGGAGTTTTTTTGTACATGAGTTCGGCTAAGGATATTTGGAAAGAGTTAAAGCAGCAACACGGAGAGTGTAATGACCCGTTGTTGTATCAGATCAAGAGAGAAATCAGTTCGATTTCTCAAGGAGAACTGTCTATTTCCAGGTATTTCACTAAACTCAAATGTTTGTAGGATGAATTGAACTGTTTAGCTCCCATCTCACAATGTTCATGCGGAGCCCTAAGATAGTGTTCATGCGGATCCCTAAGGCAGTTAGTTGATTTTGGGGATAATGATAGATTAATACAATTTCTTATGTGATTGAATGAAGAGTATGATGCTACTTGGAGTCAGATATTTGTGATGGAACCTTTATCTCATGTAGATAGGGCTTATGCGATGGTGGTTAGGGTTGAAAAACAACAGGAGGTTAACATTACCTTTGCTGAGAATATAACTAATGCTATGATGGTGCGTAATTCTGGTAACAATAATGCAAATGGGGTTGGCAGAGGTGTTTCTAAGAAACAGTTGAACAAGGAAGATATGTTCTGTGATTTTTGCAAGACAAAACGGCATACAATAGATATCTGCTTCAAGATCCATAGGTATCCAGGTTGGTATAAAAGTTCTAAAGATAAGAAAGGAGGAAATACAAATA
>JANIIA010000005.1:67420332-67436281 GCA_027478495.1 Erythroxylum alaternifolium
TAAGTAAATCAAAAATTTGTAATTAATGTAAAAGATAGTAGATTTAATTTACTACAACTATTAACTTATTAACTTTTTATATAAATATTTTTGTATAATGTATGGGTAATTTCATCTTATATTTTACTATAAATGATATTTATAATTTATGAAAATTTAAAAATACAACAACAATTTTTAAAAATAAATTAAATGCTCGGGTCTACTCAAGCCCGATAGGCTGCCTGGACACGGCCCACCCAAGACCCACGGGTCTTTTTGGCCAGCCGAGCTGGGCCACAGGCCTAGGCCATTCTGGCCCACCTGGGCCGTGGGCTTGCCTTGCCTGAGCATTGTTTTCAATGGCCCATTGACATCCCTACCTAAGGGAGACCATTATGAGAAGTTCTATATGGTACAACTTAAAGGTTTTACAAAGATAATAAGAGTCATTTGGTTTGTAGATCGAGAAAATTTAAAATTGAATTGAAATAAGCTTCCCATCAGTGATACCTTAAAATTTAATAAGTTAATAATCTCTTTGAATTTGTGAAAAAATAGGCCCCATTTGTTAGATAGCGTTTCAGCCAATTTTGGCGTTTTGGAAGGTATTAACTATTTGACTATTTTAAATAACTAATTATTTTATTTAGTTATTGGTTTATTCAACCCAACCAGTTAATTTTTTTTAAGTTTTTCTATAAGATCATTTTTGGTGATCACCCTACAAAATTTTGTTTGGTTGAAGATTGTCGCCCTTTATTCTTTTAAGAGTGGTGGAGGTCTTTTAAGAAGAAAGAGTGTCACAGGTGTGACAACCATGGTCATTCCTGTGATACTTATCATTATATTATATTGTATTATAATTAATTACATTTAATAATAATTATTATTATTACAGCAAGTGTCACAGGTGTAACAGCATAATTAAAAATAAATAAATAAATAAATAAATATTCAAATATAATAAAGAGTGTCACATGGGTGACAAGAAGTGTCACCCTTGTGACACTTGCTATGATAATTATTATAATTAAATGTAATTAATTAAAATAAAATAATTAATTGAAATTTAATTAATTAATTAATCAAAATATATGTTTTTTTAATTTATATTAATGATTTTTGGTTATTATTATTATTATTATTATTTGTCTGTTCTATATTTTTTATTAGAGCTATAAACATAATTTTTGTAAAATTAAATATCTAAAATTCAATTTCTTATTGGATTTTAAGTCATGCTCTCATGAATTATTTTAGATATAAATAGTTAATTTTATCAAATATTTTTAATAAACAACTGATATTATCCGTTGATCAAATCAGTTGATATAACCATTATCAGCTAACTGCTGATAGAATCAGTAAACAACTAATACAATCCATTATTTGCCAGACAAGGTCATAACATTGAGAGATGCTTGCTTTATAAGGTTAGAGGAAGCAAAGTTGTTTTTCTAATTTTTGATATAGATGATTTCTTACTTACATCAAATGACTTAGATATATTGTACGGGGTTAATCAGTTGTTCTCCAATCATTTTGATATGAAAAATCTTAGTGAAACATCTTTTACCCTAGGTATTTAGATAAATAAGGACAAATCTTTAAACTTGTTATGCATCTAAAAAAATATATACATTGAGCCTTTGTTATAAATTTGAAATATTAAAAATCCTACAAATCAATAATCTCTCGTAAAGAGGGATTATCTTTAACATAATGTCAAAAGAATGAAATTGAAAGAGGTATTATAAATGATGTATGCTTTGGTGTATATTGGACTTGACATTATATTCACTATTAAATTATTGGGTAGATATTTATCTAATCCATATATATCACCAAAACATAATTAAACGAGTTTTAAGATACCTTTAATGATTAATGATTGTATGTTGACATACAAGAAAGTTCAAAAATTAGATTTGAATGAATATATATATTTCGAATTTACTATATGTCCGTATGATAGGAACTCTATATCAAGTTACATTTTTACATTGTAGATAATGTTGTGTCATGGAAAAGTGTCAAAGACTTTTGACTTCTTCAACTATGCATGTTGAGTTTGATAAAAATTGTAAGATTGTTTCACAGCAAATTTAATTAAGAAATTTTATTTTCAATATAAAACCTATTTAGTGGCACTATGAATGTTAAATCCCACATGAGAGGTAGATATCACAAACCTATATCAAGAAAGAGATGACAGGTAATTAGGTGATGGCCTTTATAAGCCTTTAAAAAAGTTATTAATCAACTCCTAACTAACTATTTTTGGGCATATGGTTATCTTAAGCCCCAAATAAAGCTATTTTTTGGCTAATCAAAACTTAGAGTTTACAAATGGTATTAAAACAAATCTTTAATAGAATTATATTAAGCCGCGACAACGAAGACGAGGAGTGGCACCGATAGAAAGACCATAAATAATAGCAACTCTTAACGGGGGCTTCTAGCCTAGTTCCACAGCAGAAGAGGAGAGGATATTATACATATAGATCAAGCCTTACAAGAACATTTAACTTTTAAAGAGGAGATACTGAAAAATCACACACGAGAGGTAGATATCACAATCTTATATTACAAATGAGAGGTTTAACATAACTATATGCTAATCTAATGAAGTTTAGCATATAGTAAGAGAAATCAAACTTCTCTATTATAATTTAACATAACTTTAAAGAAAAAAAAGATCGACAAATGAGACATAGTACGTTTTAGATCATTTAGGTACTGTTATTATTTTTCTCGTATATGTTCATAAGTCCATTTGATGATATGCTTGATTATGTTAGATTTGTATACTATACGACATATATTTCTAATATCTTCCAATATCAAAATCTTTATAAGATTGAATAATATACTTTAATATACTTTGGTTACATTTGGATCAATTGATTTTCCAAATGTCAACCGATATATTTTTATTTCATTCTCTTAACTTTTATTATATTTTTATATCAAAATTAAAGCAATTAATATTTTTCTAATGAGAAAATATTAGAATTTATCATATTAGGCATATATTAATTATCTTTTTTAAATTTAATTTAGTATAACAATAATAAAATGACCTAATAATTAATCTAATTAGGTGAATTAAAATTTAGTGAAGAAAATTATTCTTATTAATGTGAGTTGAGTACTTAGCGGACCTATAATAAGGAGGTATAACAAAATTAGTATAAATACTTGTTAGATCTCTTAACAAAATTAACTGAAAGGCATTATTTGAGCATCAAAATGGAAGCTTGTATAAGGTTAAATTAGCAAACAGTGGCATGACATAAGATTACGGAACTTAACTTAGGTGGCTTGGGAAGTGAGGGATTTGGTTTCCAAAGCAAAAGGGTCCCCAAGAAAACAATGTCGAGGCTGGCGGTTTGATCACCGGGCCGCCACGGAATGTCACCCCACTTTTCTCTTATTTACGGCTGTTGATGACGAAAGTTGTTAAATAATTGTATTGACCATTGAGGTAGTTAGGTCTAGACTTGGTAGACTGTCACTGTCACGATAGTTGTTAAAAGATTAACTGCACAGAGTCTTTATCTGGTCTGACTTTTTCATTTGTCATATTCTATTAGTGTTTCATTCATTCTTAACTCTTAAATAATATTGTATTAAAATGTAAAAGTTTTAATATTACGTCATTTTAAATAAAAAATAGATAGAAAACTAAAAACATATGAGCGGAAGAAGTTATATAATTACTAAATAACATTAGAGAAAGTAAATAATATTTTAAAAATATGAAAATTGAAATAATAAGAAGTTCCATATATTTTAACGATAAGTCCCACTTTTGATTAATGATTAATTCACAGTTGTTTTGAAATTTAATAACATTTTCTTACAAAATTAAGAACAAAAGAGTCAACCACTTGCGAATTTCATTTAAAAAATCAAACAATCGTTTTATTAGTTAAGAGTAAGGTTCGTATTACTAAATTTTTCAAAATTCGCATTTTAACAAGATTTTTATTAGGAATTGCAAAATTTCTCAAAAAAGGAGAGTATGAGGGTTGATTAATGCCTTGTTGTTACGTGCAAGAAATTACCAATTTCTTTTATTATAATCATCTACCAACTTTCACGAAGAAATTAATCTCAAATTAGCATATTTGTAAGTAAGTTAACGTGTCCGTCCATAAGGTTCCCTACATTGGGGATCATTCAAGTACACAATCTTTTTTTTTTGGTAACTTTTTACAAAAAAAAATTACTTTCCTAACTTGAATATATAATCTTGTGATCAAAAAAACAAAATTTCAAATTAGCATATTTGGATTGAATTAACAAATTCTGTTGTCCAAAAAATACTGAAAGGGTGTTTAGAATCTAATGAACTGAATCAAATTCATTAATTTTGTGTAATTGAATGCAATTCGTGCGTTTGGGATATTAAAAAAGAGATAGACTTGAATTCAACCACGTTATTAAATCTTTTTTTTTATGAATTCAATCCACATATTAAATGGTACGATTTGGTGTGTGAATTGAAGAGTCAGTTCTTTTCAAAACGTTAAAAATTCTTTTTCTAAATATACACATCATAAATATACAAAATACACACATATTAATGACATATTATTTTTAGTTAAGGATAAAAAAGTTATATAAAGTAGTTAAATTTATTTTTATTGTGTTCCAAATAATATAATTAAATTCAATTCTAATATTTATAAATTTATTTTAAACAGTGTAAATTGAATTTATTTCAATCCGACAATCCAATTCATCGACTAATCTTTTCAGGTATTAATCATGTAACAAAGATATTTTTGCTCCTCAGTGTCGGTGGCTTAAGTGACTTGGCAGTTGATCGGCACAGAAACATTCCCAACAGGACACAAGCAAAGAATTGAGTCTTACTCAGTTACATACTTACATGCCGTTGCAACTCGCAATCAATAATCCACAGAGATAACGGTACCCGCCAGTCATTTATTAACAGGGCAATGGGAAACTGCCATGGCCACCACCGCAAGAGCCGTTTTGGGGTGAATAACGGCTCCAATGAAACTGAAGCTCCACCCTCTAAGTTTGGATTTGAGGATCACCCCACCAAAGCTTCAAGCGATCCAAAGGTCTCCATGGCTACAGCATTGCCTTATGCTCATGTCGACTCCAGCTTGCGAGCACTTGCTGGCCAAGCTGAGGGTTTTGGTCGCTTCGCAATTGGGGGCCTCCATGGTGCGCTTTACCAGGTCACCACCTTAGCTGGTCAGCTTTTTATCCTGTGTTTCTTGATTTGATGGCTTAATTTGGTTGCTTCTTAATTTCTTGTTGATTTCCCTTATAATTATGGTTGAAGCTGTGATTTATTGTTCTTCTGTTGCTTATTGTTGATGTTGTTCTTGCGAGTAGAGCCACATGTGATTTTAAATTTGGAGAATTAATAGATGAAGTTAACAGCTAAATGTTGGCCTGGATGATGCAAAGAGCTCAATACCCCCCTTCAAGGTTAATGTCAATTTTTGGTGTGCCTGTAGATGATGGACCCGGATCACTGAGGGATGGATGTCGGAAACAGGAGCCGCTTTGGATTGTGTTTGAAGTATCGGGTACCATTCATCTTCAGTCCCAGTTGAATGTTTCATCTTATAAGACCATTGATGGTCGAGGTCAAAGAATAAAGCTCACAGGGAAGGGATTGAGGCTGAAGGAATGTGAGCATGTAATTATATGCAATCTAGAGTTTGAAGGGGGTAGAGGGTCTGATGTTGATTGTATTCAGATCAAGCCAAAGTCGAAGCACATTTGGATCGATTGTTGCAGCCTCTGGGATTTTAAGGATGGGTTGATAGACATCACAAGAGAGAGTACGGATATTACTATATCCAGGTGTTATGACTTGTGAATCTCCATATGGAGGAGCTTTGTTTCTGTTTTAGCACTTCATCTGATTGGTTTCTTGTTAATATTCAGGTGTCACTTTTCACAGCATAACAAGACAATTCTCATTGGAGCAGACTCTTCCCACATTGGTGACAGATTTATACGAGTAACCATTCACCATTGTTTCTTTGATGGCACAGGGCAGCGACATCCTCGAGTCCGATTTGCGAAAGTGCATCTCTACAATAATTATACCAGAAACTGGGGAATTTATGCTGTTTGTGCTAGTGTAGAAGCACAGGTAACAAACACGTAAATTGTTGGAAATATCAGGTTCAACAGCTTTCGGGACGATTTCAATCTTACTGTTTTGATTCAGATATACTCGCAATGCAACATATACGAAGCTGGGCAGAAGAAAAATGCATTCAAGTATCTGCCAGAGAAGGTAAGTCTGTTTCATTTCCTTCACCAATGCCTAGGAAATTTAATAGCATTTGGTTGATTTGCATCAAGAACTTGTGTGTTTAAGGATGATAACAGTTCGTCTGAAGTAAGTTCATACATTTTGCTCTTTTGAATGTCATTTAATTGATGTATCTATCAAGTAACTTTGTACCTAACGACGTGGAAGTTTAATCATCTTATCATACCAGGAAGCACAAAACCATCTGATTAACCTGATTACTAGAAAAATGCCAAGGTCTCTGCAGGTTGAACCGAGCTGACTTTCTAGTTCTTCTGGCATTGGCCATTTTGATCTCAATGAGGCAGCACACATGTTTTCTGATGGACATTATTAAAGGCATAATCTTCTTGTGTCTTCACATGTTCTCTATATGTATACCAAGTACCCGTTTCAGCTACTTAATATCTACACCAGAATTAATATCTACATCAGAAAACATATGCTTGCAGTCTAATTGAGCTACCTAGTTTCTCCTGTTAAGTGTTCATCTTTTAATGTCCAGTGAGGGGTCAAAACGTAGTCTCACGAACTTACTGATTCTGTTTTATGAAAAACATGGTTATATACCTTTCCATACTTGAATAAGCCGGAAAATGAGATCTTCATCTTGACATGTATGACCAGCTTGGGAGTCTAACTCATTCTGCTTCAATTACTTGTCTGTTTTAGTATTCATATTCTCCATAAAAGATCTGGGGACAACTTGGAACTTTGAAGCACACTTAGTCTCAACAGTTCATTTCTTTTGACGGTGTTTCAGGCAGCTGATAAGGATGAAGCAAGGTGTGGATACATAAGGTCTGAGGGAGACTTGTTTGAGACTGGAACAGAAGCTGAGTTAATATCCCAGGAAGAATATCACTGTATGTTTCATCCCAGCGAATTCTATCCCGCTTGGACCGTACAGGCTCCTTCAGATGCTCTTAAACACGTTCTTCAGCACTGCACAGGTTGGCAACGTGTTCCGAGGCCAGCTGACCAGACATTAGCTCCAAGGTAGTTTTCATGTCAAGTATATTTATCTCTACATTGGAGCAATGCTGCGGAAGCTGGTCATAATTTTAATATTAATAATTTAATAAAGCACTTATTGTTAGTGCAAGTAAAGATCATATTTGAGAAAATCGAAGAGGTAGCAAAGGTTTCGCAAACTTTCAAATTTTGCCGCAGTTGTTTCTAGCACAATCAAAAACTAGAAAAGTTACACGCACAAATACAAATTAATACCAATATTTGTTAATGCAGTTCGGCATACCTTGCTTATGTTTGCGAGCCCCTTTTCCAGCTTAATACTTTCACTAACGACAATAGTTTTATACAAGGTTTTACTGAACCGACACCACTCAACTCTTGACATTATCCCTCGACCTTATTACCTGTGAAAGTATTTCACGCCTAATAATACGATCACCTTGTACTAACCTTAACAGAGAATTTTCTCAAACAATGTTTAATAATAACGAAACAAAATACACAACTCAAGTGATTAAACAAAATTTAACATAAACAAAAATACTTGAGATAAAAAAACAGCTCCCCTAAATATGCAGCTTCATCAACGAATGAACGAGTTATCCATCAAAAGATCTGTTGTGAGGCTTCAATATGGTCACTAAAAATTCCACGCATAATAGCCATAAAACTTCTCAAATCAATAAACATTTCTTCACCGAAACGTCATACACAAAGGGCTGCAATAACCACTACAACTGCTAAAGTTTCTCACACTAAACCAATAACAAAGACAACGATTACAAAGTCATAAAAACTTCTGAAATCTTCACACACCAACATTAAAAACGACAACCATAAAATTACCCAAGACCACCATCCCAAGGTCACCCTCAAAGGAAACAGACTTGGATTACATGAAAAGCTCAAAATAGGAAGCCAGCTGCTCACACACGTTTATCGCAAAAATAATAATCCATCACCATAGACAAGAGACAACCAAAACACATACAACAGTGAAGCACAATAACAGCACAATCCGGAAGAGAACCACGCCCAACATAGCAACAATAATCACAAAGATTATGATACCAACCAAGAATGATGCAACAAAGAAGTCACACATGCTAGAAGTCACTCATGCCCAATCTGCAACTTCCTTTCTATGTACTATAATCCATACCGACGTAATCCACACATACAACCAGGCAAGGACCAAGTCACGCACACAGAGTCTAGACAAGGAGTCACTCACACAACTCCAATCAACACCTAACCAAGACAATCACAAAGTAGCGCACATATGGAGTCTAGAAGCAAGGTCACAGACACAACTCCAATCAACACCCAACCTATACGACAATCATCTCCACTTATTTCAATGATGTATTTTTCAACAATAATCAAAAGAGAACCATAATGGAAGACCACCTTAAACACATACGTAAGCTAGATAACCTCTTCACCAAGAAGTCTTCTCTTAGTAAAGTACTTCATTCAGCACACCTAATAGTCACGTGATGCGCACTCATCTTTTTCAAGATTGGGTCTTAATCCAAGTTAAACAAGAATTGTTGTTTAATCACATCAATAATCTAGATGCAATTATCAAGTCATATCTCTAAAAAAATATGCTACCTTAGATAGTCATTATCCTTAAAATAAGTTATTCATTAAATCCTATCTTGAAAGAGTCTCAAATAAACACAATTAGGTCCAATTATCAAATAATGTCCAAAATTAAATAATAAAATATAATCACCTATATCTTAACAATCTCCCATTTTTGGCATTATTTGTCACATATTTGAAACTCTCCCTAAATAAAATAATTGGGCATATAATCCACATGAGAAAAGAACTCTCCCTTAATCCAACATTAAGTTCCAAAGAACATCCATCAAATTCTTTAAGTTCAAGAAACATCCAAATAATCCAAAGAACATCCATCAAATTCTTTAAGTTCAAGAAACATCCAAATAAACAATAATGAACAATAATCCAATAATCCAAATTTCTCCCATTTGAAACAAAAAGATGCCAAAAAGTAAGACTAATAGTCATGAAGATACCTTAAAATCTCCCCTTAAATTGAACAGTCACCAAAAACAATCTGATGTCTCCCTATTGGAACAAACAATACCAAAATGAAGAATGCCTTCAATGTGATCAATTTCAGCAAATAAAGAAGCATAAAAATCAATAGTAGGTACAGCGAAAGAATCATAAGCACGTAGTGCAATAGTAGAAAGCCAAGATGACAATTTACTACTAGTTAATACATATGACCATATATCATTGCTCAGTTCAATTCCATCTTCATAAGACTGATAAAATTCATAAACTCCATCATCAAGCATAGCCTCATGTACACATCAATGTACTGAACCTTAGAAAACCCATATATAAAACTCAGAAAGCCTAAACAACAACTCCTTCAAACCTCTTTTTTTGTTTTTTTTGTTTTTGTTTTTTTAATAAAGAACATCAGACTATATTTCAAAAATGTAAAGTACACAGTCCCTATGCCCCTCGAAAAAATTCAAACCTGAGCTTATTTCTCGTCACATTATCTCATTCATCAACTGTCTGATTGATTTCTTCATCTGAAGTAACTGACTTATCCTCAGTCTGAACAGTTTCTTCAAAAACAGTAACTAACTGTGAATTTGGACAATTTCTTGTTTTTCCTTCACTGCATCTTTATGCTTGTACTTGACCCTTTCTAACCCAAGAGTGCTTCGATAATATGAGTTGCTGCTGGAAATTTAATAGAGAGTGTCTAGATTTTCAGTTTTGACCCCTATGAAACATCATTTGTAACAACTTGTAACATTTTGGTCTTATATGCTCAATTACTCCACAAAAGTGACATGTAAGTATGAACCTCTGATTTTTCTTTGAGATTTCTCCTTGGATAGATCTGGTCACACTAATTTTCTCATCATTCGATTTGGAACATTCACCTCTATAGCCAATGCCTTGAAAGTCTCCTTTAATCTTTACCAATTTCCAACAATTTTTATAGCTTTTTGGTACCTTCTTTTAACATTCTTATTCCCTTTTCCGTACTGTTCAACTTCAACTTTGTTTTATTAAGCTCATCTATTGTAAATAACTTCTTCTCAAGGTCTTGAATGACGTTCTTCATGGTAGAGTTTTCTTCCTTTAACTTCTCATTTTTTCTATATATTTGGACCCATTTAACATACATTAACTCTTAGGTTTCATAAATATCTTCCTTTTTATCATTGAAATACTGTCATTACTGTCATAATCTGAGATTGAGCTTTGAGCTGATTCGCCTGCATTTTTCTCAAAATTTTCGAATTTACTCACGTTTTCATCTTCAGTTACTTCCTTCTTAGTTACTGTTAAGCAAACAACTGGAATTTTGCTGTACAAAGTAATCAACGCAGCACTATTCACAATTTCTTTTTCGCTACTAGATTCACTTTCGGATTCATTCTCACTCCAAATACTTGTAAAGGATTTCCCTTTTCTCTTCTTCAAGGTGTTAGCACATTCTGCTTGCATATGTTTCGAAGCCTTGACACTCATGACATTGAATTTTTTTCACTTTTCTTTCACCCTTTTAAGTTTTCGCTTGTTGTTTGAAATTACTATTTGATGAGCTCCCACTATTTTAACTAAAATTGGATTTATCCTTCTTCACTTTCTTTAACCATTTACTGAAATTTTTTGTCATCCTCATTATCATCAGATTCATCTTCGAAGACATTCACAGCTTTACCAATCTCTGCTTGTAATGCCAATCCTTTGCTCTTTTCTTGATTGTCCCTCAACAAATTCATTTCAAAGTTGGTAAGAATCCCAATTACCTTACCCAAAGACAACTCAGTGAGATCATAGGCTTCTTCGATGGCCACAATTTTTGGTATGAACCTTGGAGGCAACGATCTCAATATCTTCTTAACTAGTTTCAAGTTAGAGTATTTATTCCCGAGTTGATGTTCTTGATTTGCTATGTCATATAGTCTCTCATAGAAGTCTCCAATGGTTTCACTCTCATCCATCTTCAGCTTTTCAAATCTCATAGCCAACATCTGAAGTTTTGAGGCTATCACAGATTTCGATCCTTCTTGTATGGTCTGCAAAGTGTCCTACGCTTCTTTCACCGATTCACAATCTGATATCATAGCAAAGCAACCTTTATCAACTGCACTGAATGTAACACCCCATTATCATAAATCATATACTGGAACACCCTATGGATATTCCAGTATATAATCTATAATAATGACATGTTAGAGCAATCATATATCCAAATTAATCATGGCATCAACTATTATACAAAAAGTCACCAAATTTTAAAACCAACTGCATTTCTCATTTGATTTCATAAAAACCAAACTTACATTGTAGCTTTACAAAACCATCTGAATATATACAATGTCAAATCCCTATACATAATACACTTCTTGAAAGAGGAATTGTACCTAAACTACTAACTAATCCTTTAGTCTCAGCTGACCGACCTTTGAGCCATTTCTTGACAAAAATACAAGAATTAGTCTTCTCGTAAAGTCTGTCTATCTCTAATGTCCTCTCTCAGACCTGAAATATCAACGTTGCAATTTTGGTGAGTTTTGTGAACTCAATGATGTAATCATCCTTGATAGTTCACCCAGTTCATACCACATATCAAATCATATAAGCACATAATTCACAATTTTCCATTTAGCACCGCATATCATAAAATGTACATATCCCAATCTTAGTTAAGTATATATTCACATTATAATTCAATCAGTCAATTACACTTAATAAGTGTATATGCAATGTTCATGTGACCCACATTCAATTATTACATTGTTGTGACTGAGTGCCTAAACTATTCCGTATCTATTGTGGATACTGGGCTTATTGAAATTGTCCCTCACCCGTTACGGATATAGGGCTCATTATATATATCGAGCCTTTGGCTCTATACCACATTTTGGAGCTTTAAGCTCATTTTCAGTAGCTAATCATGTCACAACTATCATTATCTGATCATGCATTCATGTATGAAATGCATCTCATTCATATTCCATCAATTATACTTTCAATCATTCCAATTTTCAATCTCATTCCCATTCAATCACATTTTTAGTCCCATATACATATATCATCAAGCTTTAGTTCGACATTAAAAAAAAAACATGTTGAGTAACACATATTTCACCAAATTTACATTCAAGGAACACTTCAATATCACATTTGATGAATTACATTTGCATTCATGTTCTTGTTCACAATAATCATTGGACTAATTCAAGTTGATAACCATGTCGTCAATCTCATTCACATACAAGTAGCACTTCTAATGTTTTAATAATGCATCAAAACTCCTTGGACATTTCATGTCCAGAATTCAGTACACATGCATCAATATCAAATTCAATTCAGTAATAAACAAAACAAGTCAAGGTGAGACCATCTTAGGTTACTCACCAATCGCTCCAGAAAGCTATTGCCTTGAAGTCTCGACAATGTCTAGATGATGGCACTCTAAATGCTCCTCTATGTCATGCAAAACACATTTACACACATCACAATTTTGCACAATGGTATAAGTATTCGGATATGCACATCTATGTATATAAAATATATACAATGCATGTTCATGACAATTCCGGGTTCCTTATCAATATTCTAGTCACATTAGTCATTCATATATCAATACTCAATTGATCAGTCCAGATTTGTCTAAAAATACTTTCGGGTCCACTTTGCATGATTATTATCATAAGGAAAATGGTGTATTTCAGTAACACGTTCTTCTAAACAATTGTTCCCATTGCCTTAAGTTTCTAATGACTCCAAGATCATTCAATTTGGTTCAGTATTGTATGAGTTATGATCAAAATACTATAGACTAAGTACATTTGAAATTGAGCTAGTGCATGATCATGCTGTCCAGTTGTACAACTCATATCTCTCAATTCTAATATCTAAAAATTACAAATTTTATACCAATTGAAAGCTAAGAGAATAAGCTACAACTTTTATGAAGACATCTTTGTCTTATTTAGCTTAAATCAATATAGTTTATTCGATAACAAAAGGACATGATTTCTATCCCTAGCAGTGCTACAGCCTAAGCCAAGACTCACTTTCATGACAAATTTTGAAATTCTTAGAGATAGAATTAAAATCGACTTCTTCAAGAAAGTTGTATCCATATGTCTCCATCTTAATTGAAATCAAGAATCAACTTATTTGGAAATCTATAGATCAAGATATAATCAAAATACCGAAGCATGTTCAATGAAAATTCTCCAGTTCATAACATTCCAGCACATTGCCTCTTTTTCATCCTAAATCCATTAATCAAATATGTCATTATCAAAATTCTATCATGTACAGTTGATGACCCCTTTATTTTTTACTTCAGTTTTAGTTTATTAACATCAATACATGGTTCAACAATTCATGATTCTTCATAAACCCTAAAATAGTACCTATTCCATATATCACATGTTCTGCATTTTTTTCCAAATTTTCTTGTGTAGATTTTGGGTCAGATTTGTATGAGCATTATGACCTAGAAAATGAGGTATTTAGACAAAAACTTCTCCTAATTAAATGTTACACAATGTCTTAAGTGTCTAATGACATCAATTTCATGCATCTTGGTTCAGTGTCATGCAAGTTATAAAAAAAACCTATAGACTATTTTCGTACATCGACAGAACACAACTCTCAAGTTCAAGCCAAATTTCAAGAATTTTAAGGATAGATTTCAAATTTGATTCCTTCATAAACAATGTATCCCTAAGTCTCTTGTTTACTATAAATTAAAATTCATCCAATTTGGATATTCACAGATCACGTTATGTCTAAAATACAGATGCATGTTTGGTAAAAGCACTCCATATAAAATATTCCAGCACACTTCATCATCAGCCTTACATGCAATTCATTCCAATTCAAACATCATTATCATACCATTTAACATGTTATAAATCTTAGATTATTACTTACCTTTTAGACTTCCAACTTAGTTCAAAATTCTAGATTCACTAAGCCTCCAAGCATGCAAGATTCATCACAAACTTAAGATGGAAACAAGGTGTTTTTGGGCAGCAATAAGATGATCACTTCCAACTGGTTTCTTGGTTATTTTGTAAAGGATTAACATGTGAATTTCGTGTAGAAATTTGGATAGGGTTAGACTACAATTTTAGAGAGAAAACTTCATGAAATTTTGATGGAGAAGGTGAAGAACAAAGGAGGAAGACTACTGGCTATCCTTGCTATAATTTTGTGCTAGGTGTCATCAAATTACCTAAGCCATATGTCTTAAAGCATGTAAGACACGTGCCTAATCAAGATGCTGCCATTAATCCATTTCATAAACTGCCATTTGTCACTAATTAATCAGGACAATGTCAATCCAAGATTAGTCCACTTTCACACAATAATTGGTCCATTTGTCACTTCATAATTAGTCCATTTGTCAATTAATTCCTAATCCAATTGTCACTCATTTAATTATGTCAAATGTCACTCAATTTTGAGCTTAGTCATCCTAATTTTCCATGTCTTAATTTCTCTTGCCACTAGGCATTTTTTCTAGTCCAAAAATATCCCAAATTTTCAGAAATTTTTGAAATGTCACCAAAAATGTGAAATTAATTCTAAGACACACCAATTCAATTTTCAAGACAAATAATCCACAATTTGCATTTTTAATCACATTAAAAATCACTTATGCCTGGAAAATGTCAATGAATGCATGTACAACCATATTAATGTGCAAAAATTAATATTCTCGTGTATGTGTATGCCACATTATGCATAAGTATGAATTATACTTCCGAATTTCTCAGTAACCTCTTATAAACACTATTTTAACCTTATCCTAAGTAACAGGATGTTACGATTCTTCCCTTGACTCATACGATAACACTCTCGAAATCTATGTATCCTAAGACACAAGATGAAAGGAAACATATGAATATGATCCTGTATGCATCTGTAGTAGGATCTATCATGTATGCTATGCTATATACAAGTCCCGATGTATCATATACTCTAAGTGTTACAAGCAGATACCAATCAGATCTTGGTGAGGGTCACTGGGTGGCTGTCAAGAACATCCTCAAGTACTTGCGAAGGACTAAGGATGTTTTCTTAATATATGGAGATGGAAATCTAAAAGTGAGTCGGCATATAGATGCCAGTTTTCAATCTGATAAGGATGATTCCAAATCCCAATAAGGCTTTATATTCACACTGAACAGCGGGGAAGTTAGTTTAAAGAGTTCCAAACAAGAGACCACTGTCGATTCAACAACTGAGGCAAAGTACATTGCGGCTTCAGATGCAGCAAAGGAAACAATTTGGATCAAGAAGTTCATTACTGAACTTGGTGTGGTTTCTAGCAGTGATGAACCTATACAGTTGTATTGTGACAACAATGGGGCTATTGTACAGGCAAAGGAACCAAGGTCTCATCAACGGTCCAAGCACGTATTCCATAGATATCATCTGATCAAGGAGATCATTGGTCTAGGTGATGTACAGATAGAGAGAATTCCCATCGAGCAGAATATTGCTAATCCGTTGACGAAGACATTATCATATAATAGATTTGATTATCATGTACTAGCCTATGGTATTAGATACCAAGGCGATTGGCTTTAGGTCAAGTAGGAGATTTGTTAGAGTAGTGCCCTAAAGGCAATC
>JANIIA010000005.1:67588491-67598754 GCA_027478495.1 Erythroxylum alaternifolium
CGCCACCCTCGCGGGGCACGGACTCGGGTATCACTGTCGATATCGGGTTCGGGTTCAGCGGGAGTGGGGTGTTACAAAACGAGTTCATAATGAATTGCACTAAGGAGTCATCAATTGTTATACCTAGGGTCTTTAATTTTGCTACAATATTTGTCATCTTTAGGACATGTTGTCGTATGCTCCGCGACCCATCAAACTTCATGGTCGTGAATTTAGGCATTAATGCAGTAGCGAGAGACTTATCTCAAAATGGAAATGTTCTTCCACAAATTTAAGGTATTCTTTAGCACTTTCAGTTTGTGAAATAATGATCGTAATGTCTTTGACAATAATTATTTGCATGAAATTAAGACATAATATGTCAAAACTTTCACATGCTTTATAGTTTGTCTTCTCAATCTCACTGCTATTATATGTTACGAGAATAGATTTTTCTTCCAATAATTCTAAATCAAGATCCAAAATACCTAAATATAAGAAGTATATGTGAATGAAGAGAAATAATTGCAAATACATAAATTCTCAATAAAGTATCGAATTCAAATAATTAAACATTTAGAATATAATGCAAATTTCTTTTGGACAAACTCAACATTATATTATTATAAGTTTAATATTATACAAACTTTATTGGGTAATCAAATAAAACTCATAAAAAATTATCAATATTTGACAAGTCAATAATGATTTTCCTCTATTATACTTATTAGTCATAGAGTATTAATTTACCTTTGGGTAAATTTTAAATTTTATCAACTAACAAACATCGTTTATCCATATTATTAATTCAATAATAGACATTAATATTTTATGAATAAATGACTATTTTTACATGACAAAAGTTCATTTAATTAATTTGGTCATTTTGATGATTAACAAATTTTCCTTTTAAAATGTCTTGTATAAATTGAACATATAACATGAAATTTTAAAATTCAATAATAATATGCATAAATCTAACATGAAATTGTTAATAAAATTAGTAGAATATATAGCATCGTAATAAAATAAAAATATCATTAAATTCTAAAAAAATTAACTTAAAATAAGTATGCTGACATGATTGAACGACACTGACAGTGAAATTTGCATCAGTAATTTCTTGTTATTCAGTAATTAGGATGCTTGGCTTTCACAAGGAGACCATGTTCGATTATCAGCACAGGCGTTATGTTTCTTTTTCTTCTTTAAAAATTCTACTTGAATTAGAATATTAAAGAAAACAATAGTAAATATTCTTCCTTGTTTTCTAGTGACTAGGGTGTTTTTACTTTCACGCAATAACCAGAGTTCAAATCGCACTTTTAACGTTGAGAGTAGACACTAGAATTATGGAACGTCTTATGCATAAAACTCCGAGGATAATTTCTAATAATAAAAGATACTTTTCTTTGTTTTTATATTTTTAATAGAAATTATTAATAGTAACTAATTACGAAGCTCTTCAAACGTCAAAATAAATTTTAGCAAAATAGATTAATAAATTGTTTATTCAAAACACAACTCGGATATCACATATAAAAATATAATCTTTATAACGTATATGCAATTTGACATTTATAATCTTAAAATTTTAGGTTAGAATATGGTGTCAAAATCTATAAATATATTCGAGCATTAAGTTTATGATAAGGATCTCCCAACCGTATCTAACATAGGAGATATGTAATAACTCTGGAGTCCTATCTTGGCCCGATTCTGCAACTACGCTAATAGCGGTAGGTAATAATTACAACTTGCTCGGGTTCACGTATTCAGAAACTATTACTCCGTGATGCATATTCCAAGATTGACCGACTCTCCTCTTCACCAAGAAAAGGGAGCCATGAAAGTCCTCTATGAGTAGGTTGATAGTAGTGATTATTCACGGATGGACCATGTAGAGTCCCACCCACCATCGCAGTTTATGCCGTTTGCTTTTATTGATTTAGTGCAGGAAGCAAGAATAGTACTTGAAAGAACAGGTAAAGAAAAGGTAGGCATATAATAAATGAGTTGAAATTGTGAATTGTTTTTAAGAGATTTACGTTGCGTTTAAATCTACAGTATGATAAGAATAAATACTTATTTATTGCAGTTTTTAAACATAGTCATATGTTTAAATTTGTAGTAAATAACAAAAAATTGGAGAAAATTACGGTACTAAAAAGAAGGTTGCGGTAAGAAACTATTTTTGCGGTGAAAATTTTACTTTCCATTAATAACCTTTATTATAAGTATTATTTTCTATTATACTCTTAATTAATATGACTAATAATATTTTTTATAAAATATTTTATTTACTAAATTTATTTTATTTTATTTTATTTTCTTATTTATAATTTTAAATTTATATGACTAATAACATATTTTTAATTATTTATATAATAATTAATAGTTTATTAAATTAATAAAATTTTAAATTATTTTATATCTTTTCAACAACTGCAACTGCATTTGTTAAACATCTATTTTCATATTTTAATAGTTATCAAAATAACAATCTTAAACACATAAATACTTATTAAAAATAAGTAATTTATATTTAATATTTATTAAAAATAAATAATTATCATTTCAACATATTAATCTTAGCGTATTGTCAACTACTGTTATTACGACCGAACCAAACCTGGGATGTGTTAACGCTATTAGGAATGCTGTTATCAGTGTTGTTCCTGACCCGGCATTGACATTTCAACGCCTGGCAAGTGGATCTTCCGAAGGATTAAATCATTTCTTTTGGAGATTCCTTCGAAAAGCTCTGCACTGATTTGGATTGGCTAAAACAGTTGACAAATCGAAAAGGGTGTCATGTTTCTACCCGAAAATCTTATCTATGAAGGACTGTATGTACTTCTCGCAATTTAGAATGCACATGTCTATCAATGGCGCAAACCTCTCTTTTGACATCTCCAACTGTGTGACAGGTTTGATTAATCAGAGTTAGGTGTGCGAGACTATTTTTGTTATCTAGAATTACCTGACTTTTAAATCTGGAAAGTCCACTAGTCCAATAGCTAATACGTACATAATTTTGGCTGATATATTATTGTTCACTCAGAAAAGTTATTTAATACAGTAAAAAGTAGCAAGTATCAATTTTGATAAATTAATAAGGTTATAATAATATAAAATTTATTGACTAAAAGATGTAAGAAATCAATAATTAATTTAATTCAGAACCATGAAAAATATTATATTATAAAATTATTAATTTATCACGGTACTAATTTACAAAAAAAATTGTATAGATAAAATATATATAGCATTAATATTTTAATTCATATTGAGATTTTAAAGAATATCCAAATCTTAATTCTTATATGCCCTTTTTGAATTTTTTGATCGAAGTACATGACAAAAACCAAGCTAAGTTGAGTCTTCTTGTCGTACTTCCCCTCGTAGGCTTCCACTAAACTATGGTAATCATGATTATTTTCTTCTTTTCACACTTCATAAACAGGAAAGTTTGTGTATTTCGAATCCCATAAAATCAGGTATAGAGACTTGTGACTGATGTGATAATTATTAAGGAATGTATATTTACCATTAATGAAAAGATTAGGATGACTTGTATAGATGAAGATAAGTTCCTGTAACGTGTGGATCACTAGTTTAGTGCCTTGAGTTATGGAGATTTTCTCCCCTTCTTTGTTGTACTTCACTGTATATATGGCCATGTATGCATCAAGAGTGTATATAGACATCACATTTTCTGATCATCTATTTCCAGCTTCACATCTTCTTGACATTTTATAATAATTTTTAGCGAATATATAAAATTAATTAAGTTGACCTCACACAATAGTTTAAACTATTGTGATGAAACGGTCGCTTACGACCAAACGGTCTTGAGTTCAAATCCTATAATTCACCTATTTATCATCAAATTAATTCAGCACAAAGTAGAGTGAGTCTGTTCAAGTTTCAAGCCCTAAAAAAATTTCATTTAAGGGGGTGTATTAGCGAATATATAAAATCAATTAAATTAACTTCACACAAGAATTTAAGCTATTATGATAAAATGTTCGATCAGACAAATGAACCTTTTATCACGTAATCAATTTCATGCAAGCTTGATGTGCTTATTGATCATTTTCGAACACATGTAACAACAAATTACAAATGTGGGAAGCAAGTAAGTTCCTTATAGAAATTAGTTTGATCAAAGAGATCATTGATTTCACGAAGTTACCAAATTAAATTAAACAAAGAAAAAAGAGCAGTATGGCTTTGAGTTTTGACCATTCCAAAACTGCAACTCCAAGTTGCAGAAGGAACGGCTATGGATAATCGGGTGGTCGTTGTTAATGGTGGTCAGTCTTTGTAACTTCCATTGTCGATCGTCTAAGATACAACGTCATATTGATGTACACGGTAGACCTCCGGCCTTTTGTACTAAATTGCCTTCGTCACTGCTTAATTTGACACAATTTTCAGTTTCTAAAAGAATTAATAAGCTTTTAAAAAATTATAGTGACATGATTTTAAAAATTTAAAATAAAAGACATAATCTTCTTATACCGTTTAAAATCTTTTAGAAAAATTATCTAATGTTTAAAATTTTTGAAAAAAAATCATAATTTTTAATTTCTTAAAAAATATTTTCAAAATTCAATTAAAAAGTAACAATGAAATATAAGTAATATGAGCATTATACTTGGATTAATCAAATACAAATGATGTAGCAACTCAACTTATTTCTTAAACTCAACTTAAATTAATAATTTAAGATAATTATAATAAATTATCTATTTAAGTTAAATTTAACTAGTTCAATTAGATTTTAAAAACTAATTTGAATCGTCAGATATGTTTTTTAAATTGAAAATTTTAAAAATTAATAATTTTATTAAAATTTATGACATTATAGGTAAAATCCATGTCTTTTACTCCAAACTTTTATTAAATCATTAATTTAATAGTTTTTAGTATGAATTAAAGGAAAGTCATCAATTATACACAATCTTTCCTTTGTATTTTACAAAGAGATTGTTCTAAAACTGGCCCTCATATTATTTATAATAGAAAGAATAATGGAAGAAATTGTAAAAAAACCTATATTTTTATTGTGAACCTCACTAATTAATCTGGTTTAATATTTTAGAAAATTTTAAAGAACATTTATCCTTAAACTTTGGATTTTCAAAAATTTAAAAATAAATACGTTGAAATGAAATATGTTTATTAATTGTCTTAATTTGGATTTTTAAATTGCCAGTACTGAAACTTTCAAATAATTTAGTGATTAACACTTCCTTTTATATAATATTAAATTAAAAATCTATTAATATGATGTTAAAAAAGGTTGAACTGCCTCAAAAATATTCCATTGCAGTTGATATCGCCAGTATCTTTTCTCATGTCTTTCGTTACTATACACGTAAAATAAATCGCAAAATAGCAAGGTCTCTATGTTCGTGCATGCCGCCGGTGAGTCGAGGACTCAGAGGATGACGACGGGGAATCTCCCGCCAAAATCGTCCCAGAAAACAAATTCGACAAGTAATTGTCTATATCTTCGGGGGCATATTTGACAAATATCCTCACTCTCCTATGTTTTTCATACAACTCGCGATACGGCGACGTTAGCTTCCTCGATATGGACACCTTGACCTCGTCCCGAAGCTTCGGGTCCGGAATAACGCACGAAGTCTGTTTCCGGTACGCTTCCTCAAAACTTGGATTAAATCTCTTGAACATGTCTTTGACCTCCTCCGCCGTTATAGCCGCCGTTCTCTTCTCCGTTAATATTTCAACCACGGGGCCCCATGCTAACCGCTCGTACTTCCCTGCGAATTGTCTCACCTTAGCTTCGTGCTTCGTTACCCAATCGTCGCCGAGTATGCATACGAGATTCGATGTACGGACCTTTGATGCCACGTGTTGGATATTATTGGCTAAGAAGAGATACGCTACGGACACGTCTTTGTAGTGTTGCGCTTTTCCGTCAAGTTTACAGAGAAGTACCAGAATTAGCCAGGCAAATTGGAGAACCAAAGGAGACTTCGGTGAGTCTACGGAGTCCGAACTGTCGAAATAGGATTCTGGCATGGAAGATTTCTTTGGCGGGGGCCAGTCAGCGATAATGTCGGCAATTACGTTACCGTAATCGCCGAGTAGAACGATATACTCCATCGCGTATTTTGTTAAAGGATGTAGTCCGCCGCTGGGAGCTAGTGTTTTGGAAGAGTCCTTCAGGATTGTCGATTCGAACTCGGCGAGCATGTGGCGGACTGACTCGGTGAGTCGAGTGAACGACGATAGTGCTTGGGATCGGATGGCGGAGCACGACTCGAACGAGAAGATTTCCTCAATCTCCTGCCAATGCTCGGAGATTGAGGTGTACATATCGAGGGAGAGAAACATTCTCTCCGGCAACGATCTTTTTCTCTTGGCGACGATCTCGGGGAAGTTGAATAGAAGAGTAGCACCTTCTCTAGATATTTCAGTAAAGCAGCTCTCTCTGATGGAGTCTGAGACTGCGAAAACGACATCGCAGAGAATTCTCTCCCCAGTGAACAGCGTCCTCATGGCGATCTTCATTGCCTCAAGCCAGTTCTTGATTTTCAATTCAAGTACTTCCGAACTCAACTTGTTCACCTTCGAAGAGCTCACTCGCTCCACGCCTAGTTTGTAAATACCTTCGTCGAATGTACCAAGGACATTGAAGGAGCTAAAGTCGAAAACAACAAGTTCTGCATCTCCGTGCATTACCGTAATGTAGATGAGAAGGTACTGGTTCATTTTTTCGCCACGAAGTAGCATCCACTAGTTAGTAACTTGAATGAACAATTTTCCTTTTCAAGCTTAATGATATTGTTGCACCTTTCTTCTATGTTTAGAGTTGGATGACAGTTGCACAGCGTGTTCATGATGTTATAAAAGAGTTCCCACGGCTGAAGTTGACACACGGGAGGAAGGTAATTTTCGTATCTATGATGACTGTTCTCAATCTATTCTATTTTCTGTATATTTTCTGCTTGTCTAATTTTTATTTGGTTGACAAAGTTTAGGTTTTAGAGGTCCGGCCGATGATCGACTGGGACAAAGGAAAAGCTGTACTATTTGTACTTGAATCACTAGGTTCGTGAACCTTTTGTCTTGAAGGTCTTTGATTACTTATTGATACAAAGAACTTCAGTTTCTGAGCCACTTATGAAATAAAAAATGTTTCAGGACTAAGTAATTCTGACGATGTTCTTCCGATTTATGTGGGAGATGACCGGACAGATGAAGATGCTTTCAAGGCGAGAAACACTCATTTCTTTAGCTACATGTTGTTCTGATCATTTCTTGTAACTATAATTTTCTTTGTTTATACAATTCACTGACCTTAGGATCTTTCTAAACAGGTTTTGAGAGAGAGGAAATGTGGTTATGGCATCATAGTGTCGTCTGCACCAAAGGAAAGCAATGCATATTATTCCCTCCGAGACCCGTCAGAGGTACAGTGTGATTAACAGTAATGCTTTGAATCAATCAGGTGTTCTACTGCTTGTAATCTTCTTCTCCATTAACAATAGTGTGACATTATCTGTTACTTGTACCTTTTCCATTTCAGGTTATGGAGTTCCTCAACTCCCTGGTAATGTCGAAGAAGTCAAGTGGCTTATAACATGTGCAAAGAATAAAACAGAAAAAGTTATAATCTTTGATATACTATACAACAAGAAAGCATATATCTCTATGTTTTTGAGTTCTATAGGAATTAGACCAAGCAGCTTTGAAGCAGACTTGCACAGGAACACATTGAGGCAGTCACGTCAGGATCCTTCCCCTACCGAGCAACCTTAGTCTTCTCAAAGCTTCTTGTCTTAATTGTAAATGTCTTTCTGATTACTTTCCTGTGATGCTCGATCCTATTGTCCAAGTGTATTGATCATTCAATTCCAGTTTTGGTTCTCTGGAGATGATATAGTTCCCAACTATTTGTTAATTCTGTCTGGTTTAATAGAGAAATGCTTCATGTTTATTTCATGTTTTTGGACACAAGCTCCTGATAATATCACTGATATTGACATCTGAACTACTGTCATTAAAAATCATTTAACTTTGACCAAAGATCATTACATGGTTGATGATGTAGTAATTTTAGTAATCTGTTAAATGTGAATCAATTTTGTGTGATAAACACTATAATGTTGACTTTAAAGGTAGATGATCGTCTATAGCCATTATAATTAGTGATTGTAGCATAGCTTCCATAAGAGAGTGAAATACTTAAAAATTTTGAAGTCTTTCGTGAAAATAATGACACCTCTGACTATTTCTTCAACTCCAAGCAAAAACGTTTTACATTTGCAGTTCTTCTGCTTCATGTGAGGGTAACTTAAAAGTTGAAGAACTTGGCTATAGGTTTCAATCCCTGAACGAACCCCTGCGATTTCTACACTGTTTCCTGTGTTACTCAGAAACTGTTTTTCAGTTACCAGATCGAACACAACTTGGAGAAAATTGGCTGTCAGATTTAGCTCTAAACACTAAATTGTTGGTGCTGACAAGGATCTTCCATTTCATTTCCTTTTCTGGAAATGCAGAGAAATAGCTTCTCATAAGCCAATGCCATTTTGGTTGCAGTGAACAATTGCAATCCTCTTATCCTGGCAACTTCCCCCTTCTTCTCCAGAATTTCTCTGCCATCTTCCCATGCCCTGTAAAGTGCATTCTTTAGAGAAACAATGGTTGGTGAAAAAATGTAACCCATATCAACCTCTGCAAGAACAGACCCTGTGATGCTCGCAACTCTTGTGGCCATTATAGGTTTACCAGAAAGCATAGCCTCCAACAGAGTATGATCCAATCCCTGAGCTCGTAATGTCGGGTTCACGAAAATGTCTATGGCATTGTAGAACCTAGCCAACTGAGATTGTTCTAGCGATCCCAGAACAATTGCATTAGTTCCAAGATCTCTGTACCTTTCACTCCAAGGTCCATTACCAGCAATCAGGATAACAACATTGTCACGAAATGTGGAATTTTCAGCGAGCATCTGAGTCAATGCTTCAAACATTAATGGATGCCCTTTATCCTTCACCAACCTCCCTGCCATACCGAAAATCAATGATCTTCTACCTCGCGGGATTCCGAACTTCTGATTAAATTCTATGCCCTTAACAGAATCTGGCTTGAAAACTTCCTCATCCACACCATTCAGAATAATATGAACTCTTTCTTCTGGGATCATGTATACTCTTTTCAAGACATCTCCAGCATGATCACTGGTAGCAACATGGTGCATGTAGTCCGGGAAGAACTTGACCTCTTCCACAACCTTAATCACTCTTTCACTCAGTGCATATGCTTGTGGTTGTTTTGGATTCCGAAGAAGCTCTTGAATGATATCAGTATGAATGGTTTCATATGCAATACCATGCCAAGTAACAGCTAAGTTGCTCAAGTTGTGGGATCGGGTATGCAGGAGACTAACACTCTCAGTGTGGATCACATCAAATGGTTTCCCAGTTGAGTTTTGAGCTTCAAATTGTTTCCAGACTAAAGACTGGCCCAGATAACCAGCAGCTGTCAGCTTTGAGAGGTGAAAGTATAAGTTGCTAATTTGATGCCTTGGGAAAGACATGTTGGGGAGAGAAGAGGTGAAAATGTGAAGCTCATGCCCTCTTTTGGCAAGAGCAAGATGAAGGGTCAAAGCATGCCGCTCTAGTCCACCGGCTAAAGATTGACGAGGCCATTTCTTGACAAAAACCGCAATTTTAAGGAGCTTTTGCGGCTGTTTCGAAGAAAACAAGAGTTGATTCCAGGCGGATGGAAAAGAAAGGAGATCAATAGGATGAGGATGGTTCTGATTCTGAAATGTCATTTGGCTTCTGGAATAGCAAGGGCCAGAGCAGCGACACCAGAAGAGGAACGAAACAAAGGAGAATGCAGATAAGATGGAAATGATGAAGCAGAAACAACGGAAACTGAAAACAACAACTTGATCCCTAGCCATCCAAATAACGAATTCAAGACCATATCCTACCTCATTCCCAGAGACAAAATCATTGAAAGAATGAACAGATGGGAAACAGCATTAAGAATCTGTTCTATTCTAATCACCTCCATCACTCATATTTAAGTTCCAGTCTTCCAGAATGGCATCAACTTGAATCAAAAGGCGTACAATCTTCAATTTGGATTAAACATAAAAATCGGGAACTTGTCATTAAGCTCCTACGTCAAGTGTTGACTTCACAGATTAAGTTTATGTGGTGGAACAAATTTGAAGCTACTCTACTGCTATTTTCAATATCATATCATTATAAAAGGGGACAAAAAGAA
>JANIIA010000005.1:67608916-67619590 GCA_027478495.1 Erythroxylum alaternifolium
CTGTGTATATTTGAACATTTGGCTAGTACATGATCATACCCTCGAATTGTACAACTCATATCTTTCAGCTCAGATATTCAAAAATTACAAACTTTATACCAATTTAAATGTATGTAGAAGATGTATAATTTGGATTGATCAGGCAGAGTTAGAAGCTGATCTAATCATCTTGCAGTTAAAAGAAATTGATGTAATTCTTGGCATGGATTGGCTTACAGCTCATCGGGCTGTAATGAATTACTACACCAAGGAAGTAGTTCTGGAATCTCCCAACTAGCCGAGAGTGGTGTTTCAAGGAGTTAGTCAGGTAGTGCCAGCCCGACTAATTTCTTTTATGAGTATGCTGAAACTGATCCGAGGTGGATGTGAGGCTTATCTGGCCCACGTAGTTGACACTTGGAATGAACAAACCATTCAGGATATTCCAGTTGATAGGGATTTCCTGGATGTGTTTCTTGTAGAATTACTAGGTTTACTCCCAGAAAGGGAGATGGATTTTTCTATAGACATTATTTCAGGTACCGCTTCTATATCAATACCCCCATATAGGATGGCACCTATAGAATTGAAGGAGTTGAAAGCCCAATTATAAGAGTTGTTAGATAAGGGTTTCATCAGGCCTAGTGTTTCACCTTGGGGAGCTTCGTTATTGTTTGTAAAGAAGAAGGATGGAACTCTGAGATTGTGTATTAATTATCGACAGTTGAATTGGATCAAAGTTAAAAATAAATACCCATTGTCGAGGATTGATGATTTATTTGATCAGTTACAAGGAGCTCAGGTGTTCACAAAGTTAGACTTGAGGTTGGGATATTACCAGTTGAAAATAGCTGAGGTTGATATTCCCAAGAATGCATTAAGAACCAGATATGGGCACTTCAAGTTTTTGGTGATGCCATTTGGTTTGACTAATGCTCCGACAGCTTTTATGGCATTGATGAATAAGGTATTTCAACCTTATTTAAATCGCTTTGTGTTTGTTTTTATTGATGACATTTTAGTGTACTCCAAGTGTAGAGAGGATCATGTTGCACATCTAAGATTAATTCTCCAGATAGTGAGACAAAAACAACTTTATGCCAAGTTCAGTAATTGTGAATTCTGGCTTAATCAGGTGGTATTCTTGGGCCACATAGTGTCTGGATAGGGCATTCAGTTAGACCCAAAGAAAGTAGATGCAATGATGAAGTGGGAGGCTCCGAGGAATGTGTCTGAGATCCAGAGTTTCCTTTGATTAGCTGGTTATTACAGAAGATTTATCGAGGGGTTTTCACTGATCTCAGCCCCTTTAACAAAACTTATGAGAAAGAATGTGACTTTCAGATGGAGTGATGATTGTCAGAGGAGTTTTAAGGAGCTAAAGCATTGGTTAACTACTGCACCTGTGTTAGCTATCCCATCAAATTTTGGAGGTTATGTTGTGTACATTGATGCGTCACATCAAGGATTAGGATATGTACTAAAGCAGCATGGTAAAGTAATAGCATATGCATCGAGACAATTGAGATTTCATGTATTTAATTACCCAGTACACTATTTGGAACTCGCTGCAGTAGCATTTACCTTAAAAATTTGGAGACACTATCTGTATGGAGAAACTTTTCAGGTGTTCACTGATCACAAAGTTTGAAATATCTGTTGAGCCAGAAAGAGTTGAATATGAGATAAAGAAGATGGATTGAATTCTTAAAAGATTATGATTTTACCATTGAGTATCATCCTGGAAAAGCTAACGTGGTAGCTGATGCATTAAGTCAGAAGTCTAACAGTAGTGCGACTCAAGTATAGTTATCGAGGTTACCAAGCCTAGTTCAGTTAAGAGCATTGAATGTTGAATTAAATCTGGAGAAAAATGATACATGGATAGCCACATTGAAGTTGAGACCTGTGTTGCTTGAAAGAATTAAAAAGGCTCAGAGCAAAGATCCAGACTTAATGAAGATAATTGAGAAGTTGAAAGTGAAGCTAGATGCTGAATTTGAAGTTAGAGATGATACATTGTGGTTAGGGCCAAGCTTATGTGTGCCCGATGCTGATAATTTGAGAAAAGAGATTGTGGAGGAAGCCCATGTAGCAGCTTATGCTATGCATCCTGGTACTACTAAGATGTATAACATGCTGAAACAATATTACTGGTGGCCAAGAATGAAAAAGCAAGTAGCAGAGTTTGTTTCTAAGTGTATAACTTGCCAGCAGGTTAAGGTTAAACATTAGGCTCCTGTTGGAAAATTACATTCGTTACCTATTTTGGAATGGAAATGGGAACAAATCACGATGGATTTTGTTATGGGTTTACCTAGGACTCTGAGGCAACACAACGCCATTTGGTTCATTGTTGATAGACTGACTAAATCAGCTCATTTCTTACTAGTGAGGGAGAATTATTCTTTAGATCAATTAGCTCGATGATATGTAAATGAAGTTGTGAGATTGCATGGGGTTCCAGTGTCTATTGTTTCATACAAGGATCCTCGATTTACCTCAAGATTTTATGGTAGCTACAAGCAGCTTTGGGTACAAAGCTAAATTTTTGTACTGTATTTCATTCTCAAACAGATGGTCAGAGTGAGAGAACGATTAAGACTATTGAGGAGATGCTCAGAACTTGTGTTCTGGAATTTCAAGGAGCATGGGATCAGTATGTGGCTTTGATTGAATTTGCTTACAATAATCAGTATCATAGTAGTATCAGTATGGCTCCTTATGAGGCATTGTACAGCAGGAAGTGTCGTTCGATTCTATATTGGGATGAAGAGGGTCTAAGAATTGACGAAGGTTTAGAGTTGATTCAGGATACCATTGATAAGGTAAAATTGATCCGTAGCAGAATTAAAGTAACACAAGATAGACAGAAAAGCTATGTGGATCAACACAAACGAGATATGGAGTATCAGGTTGGTGATAGGTATTTCTGAGAGTATCACCATGGCGAGGTGTACTAAGATTTGGCAAGAAGGGTAAGTTAAGTCTGAGGTATATTGGTCCATATGAGATAATTGAAAGAATTGGCCATTGGCTTATAAGTTAGCCTTACCTTCGGAAATGGCTCAAATACATAATGTGTTTCATGTGAGTATGCTTAAGAGATATCAATCGGATCCAACTCATGTGATACTGACGCAGGAGAATGAAGTCTCGAGTAATCTGAGCTATATTGAAGAACATGTGAGGATAATTGGCTATCAGAGTAAATAATTGAGGAACCGAGTGATTCCAATGGTAAAAGTCCCTTGGAAGAATCATTTGAGTGAGGAAGCCACATGAGAAATGGAGGAGCATATGAGGAATCAGTACCCCTACCTATTTGATTATTCAGGTAAGAATTTCGAGGAAAAAATTTTTGTTAGGGGGAGAATTGTAATATCCCATTACCTATATTAAGACTAGAATCAATAATTATGAGAAATTTCTGTGAAATTAGGAAAATACACCTCACGCATAAGTTATTTATGACATGCACATTTTTACACATTCATATGATTATACATGCACTCATTGACATTTTTCGGGTACAATTGAGTTGTTAAATGTGATTAAATTATGTTTTGGTCACTTTGGTGTATTTCAGATATTTTAGAATTTTTAGTGATTTTTGAAAAAAAATATTGACAATTGGACCAATCCTTGAGTGACATGTGGCAGCATAGTTATGTGACAAGTGGTAAATGTGAATAGTGACAAGTTTCACATATGCAAAAAAGAAATGTGGCAAAACTCAAAGGAGACACTTAATTCTATGTTTTGGTCAAGGAAGTCTCTGCATTGTCTCCACCGAAACCACCATCTTCTTTCTTGCTCTTCATCACTTAGACACTTAATTTCTGTATGTGTTTGTGTTATTGTCCTTCCATCACCAAAAACACCTTGTAAAATCTTCAACTATTTGAGGTCTTTGATTGTTTCTCTAATCTTGTCTTTGCTCCATCCACTGAAACCCCTCATTACTCTCTCCATTTCTGGAAATTTTTCTAAAGAAACAAGCAAGTTATGCATCGTTGTTGTTTGTAAATGTTTCACTTTAATCTTAAGTTATGAGCTGGTTTAGAGTAAGTTGTGTTTTAGTTTTTTGGATATTATGTGGATGATTTTGATGATGTTTTAGTGTTGGAAGTGAATGCATATATGAAGAGTAGTTTCGGTGATGAGAAAAATGAATTATATAAAAATGATGTGAAATGGACATTGTGCAGAAATTGTTTCAAAGATTGTGAGAATTGAAAGTTAATGAGATTTAGACAAGAGTATAACACTGAATGAGGTTCTGCTTGTTTTGGAGTGTATAAAAAAAACTAAACAAGTGCAGTAAGAATGGAAACACAGTAGAGAGAGGAAGTGTATATGTAGTTTTAGATTTTTGATGTTTTAATTTAATCTTGAATCTTGAGTTGTTTTTGACTTGGATTGGGAGTAGAAATGTGAGAGTATAGATTAGAGATGATGGGATACATGGAAGTGAGGAAGAAGAGTGAGGAAATCTGCAGTTATGGTGAAGAAGATGAAGATTTGCGTGCTAGAGAGAGAAAAAAGAGGTAGCTACATGTATGGGTTATGAACTTGAGTATTTCATTGAACAGGCCTAAGTCTTTTGGCTATAACCTTTTCATCCGAACTTCAAATGACTTGAAACTTAGATCAATGGATTCCTAAGACATTTTTCTTTCTCTCCATAAAAATTTAGATCTATCTAAATTAAATTGAAAGTGATTGATAGGATGAAAGTATGGAATTCTACTGGAATGTTCTGAAATGGAAAATTTTCATGAACATGCTTCGTTATTCTACTTATACCTTGATCTGTAGATTTCCAAATAAGTTGATTCTTAGCTCAAATTAGACTAGAGACATAAGTCTACAACTTTCTTAAAGAAGTAAAATTTTTATTTTGTCTTTAAGACTTTCAAATTTTGGAATGAAACTACATCTTAGCTTAGGCTGTAGCATTACCAGGGATAGAAATCATATCCTATGGTTATTGAATAAACTGTATTCTAGCCTTAACATGGGTAACGGGATGTTAAATTTTTTAATGGGATTGCCAAGGACTAGCGAGAAGCATGACGCAATATGGGTGATTATGGATAGGCTAACCAAGTCAGCACATTTTCTGCCAATTAATCAAACAAATTCTTTGAATGCCTTGGCCAAGAAATACATAGATGCAGTAATCAAACTTCATGGGGTTTCAAGTTCTATAGTCTTAGATAGAGATCCTAGATTCACCTTTAAATTCTGGGAAAGCTTGCAAGAAAATTTGGGAACTAAGTTGCATTTTAGCACAGCTTTCCATCCACAGACTAATGGCCAATTAGAGAACATAATAAGGACATTGGAGGTAATGTTAAAAGCTTATGTTATGGACTTCAAACGCTCATGGGATGATCATCATGTAACTTTAATTGAGTTTGCTTACAATAATTCCTACCACTCAGGAATTCAAATGAAACCTTATGAAGCTTTGTATGGTAGGAGGTGCAAAACTCCTATTTGTTGGGATGAGGAAGGTGAAAGGAGAATTTTAGGACTTAAGTTGGTACAAGCTACAGTTAACAAGATTAATTTGGTGAAGTAGGGACTTAAAGCAGCTCAAGAAAAGATGAAGAGCTATACGGATGCATATATAAAGGAGATGAAATATGAAGTTGGAGACAAAGTATTTCTTAGAGCCTCTTTATAGAAAGGAGTCTTAAGATTTGGTAAAAAGGGCAAGCTCAGTCCAAGATACATAGGCCCTTATGAGATTATTGAGAAGATTGGGCCTCTAGCTTACAAGTTAGCCCTGCCACCAAAATTATCTAAGCTTCACAACGTCTTCCATGTGTCAATGTTGAGAAGATATAGATCAAAATTTTCACCCATAGTCTAACCTTCAGAGGTTTAATTAAGGGAGGATTTGATTTATGAAAAATAACCAATAGAGATTCTAGATTCAAAGGAAAAGGTCTTAAGAAATAAGACTGTGAAGCTAGTTAAAGTCTTATGGAAGAACCATGCAAGAAAAGAGGCAACATGGGAGCCTTTGGAAGCTATAAAAGAGAAGTATCCACACCTAATTATAGACTCATATAAGAATTTTGAGGACGAAAGTCTTTAAGGGGAGGAGAAATGTTGGACCCTAATTTTTTCTTAGAATTTAGTCAATTAATTTAGCAAGCATGAATAGCAATTAGGATTATTAAATTAGAATATATTGGAGTTTAGTTATGAATATATTTTATTTACATGTGATTGCATAAATTAAATAAAAATGTTAGAATTAAGTTAGTGTGTAATAGACACAAGAGAATAAAAGAGCAAGTAGACAATAAATTAAATGTGGAAGGGTAAACTTAGAAGGACTAAAAGTGGTATTAAATAAATAAGAAAAAGAAATGAGAAAGATGAAGTGAAGTGTGCTGGAGAAGCTAGGAAGAAAGAAAAGAAAACGTAGAAAGAACTAGAAGAAGAGAAGGAGAAAACAAACTAGAAAAAGGAAGAAGGAAATAAAAAAAAGGATAAAAAAGAAGAAGGAAGAGGATTTAGCTGAGCTTTAAGTAACCTTCATCTTTTCTTCTTGCTTTGGTAGAAAAAGGAACCAGCGAAAATGAGTTTCATGGGCTGGAAATAAAGGGAGAAAGGAAAGGACTAAGAAATAGGATTTTCAAATAGATCCTAGTTATTCTAGCCTGGATAAACCATGGTTAGACTAAGTCTAAGCTTAATTTTTTATTATTAAAGGTTTATGGATTTTGAATTTGTATATTTGTTTGAATGAAAATTTGTTTATTTGAAGGAAACCAAGAAAATTCAAGGCAAGAGCAAGAGGAAAGGCAAACTTGAGTTTGGAATTACAATCAATTAGGTGAGTAATATGTTTATAATTATTATGGATGATGGGCCGATTTCTTACTTGCTTGTATGCTTAATTACTTGACTTTGAATTATTGCAAATTTTGGAAAATGCATTATGAGTTATTATCATGTTATGGCTTGAAAGATGTTATGGCAGTTTGTATTAATGAAAAGAGGAAAAAGCACAAAACTCATGAAAGTATGAACATGTGATGAAATGAATTGAGCATCGAAATTTACTTATGTTTGGGCAAGAGAGACACCATTTCGTTCATCACATGCACGTTGACTTCAAGCCTTCTTCCGGCTGTCCGCTTATGGCATATGAGCTCCTAAGAAACAGACTCATTTAGTTTATAGTGTAAACTTCAGTTTCTCTATTTCAATTCATAGGACTCTCTCAAGCCATTATGTTTCCACATTTCATTTTGATTTGTTGAGTATGATACATAATTGGGTGTTGTGTTTTAATGGTTAAATATACGTGATATGATTTACGTGATAACATTTTTAACTATGAGTTCTTTAAGCTAGAGCTATAGATAATTTAATTGCTAGATTAAAATGAGATATATATATATATATATATATATATGCTTGATTGTGTGTGGCTCGTTACTAATAGCTATAAACTTATTAGCCACTGAGCTTCTCAATTCAACCTATTATTTTTCCACTCCTCAGGTGTAGTACGAGAAGTAATTGATCCTTGCAAGCTTTGGCAAACACCAAGGTATCTACCTTTTGTAACTAAGTTAGTAGACTATTTTGGTAGCTTTATAAGCATATCAAGCATGAGCATTCATTTATATTTTGTATTATGATATTGATGTGACCTTTGATATGTAATTAAAGTTATGTACAAACTCTGTTTTGATGAAACAATGAAATTAAGAGTTGAAGAAGTTCCCTTTGTACATGTTCAAAACCATCTTCTTTGTTAGGTTGTTAATTGTTGTTAGAAATGGAATAGTACGTTGTTAGATGGCCCTGGATAGATTTAAAATCAATTGTCATGTTAGGAGTCATGTATGTACATTTAGTGTTTATTGGATCTGGGTGTTTTTGGAATATGTAAAAGTTCATAATAGGCAAAAGCAGAAAAGGGGGACACTACTGCAACACTACCCTAGACATAATTAATGGCTCTAACTTCCATGAATAAACAATATTTATCTAGGTATAATTGGACAAAGTTGTCTTTAGGAGAATTGTAGTTCGTCCTCTTAGCTTTCTAATGGTACAAAGTTTGAAATTTGTGGACATCATAATTGAGAGATATGATTTTTACAAATTTGAGTGACAGAACCCTCCACCCAATCCTCAGATAATGTAGCCATGAAATAAGTAACGAGACCCAGGCCCAACACTTGGTGGCCGATCAAAAGCTTCCTCTTTCTATTCTTGTTATTCTATTTGTATTCATTTGTGTTTAAAATGAACTATGATTTTTCTGAGGCCCAAAAGGTCTAAAAAATCCCTCAAAACATGAAGTTTGGAAGTGGTTGCGCATCTACTTGATGCTGGCCATAATCGTGGCCCATGTCAGGCCTTTCTGTCATGCTCTTGCACTATCAGGCCACAATCATGAGTCATTGTTTTAGCCTGAATGTCTTTCAAAACTCCTCCATTCTTCGATATTGACCTGAAACACTAACAAATACATCAAGGTACCTTATAAACATAATATTTAAGCTCAAAAGCTTGGAGTAACCCCTAAACCACTTAAAACACAAATAATTAACTAACCTAAACACATACTAAATGATTAAATTAATAGCAAAACATATATCAATCTATGCCCTAAAACATGGTGCAATTTACACTTATTAACTTCCCCATACTTAAACGTTTGCTTGTCCTTAAGCAAACAAAACAACAAACAACACAAAGCACAAAACCCACAATGTAATAAATGAGGCAATGGTTTCAACTTCACGAAATAATTTAACTCTAAACACAATCATTCAAGTTGTTCCAAATTATTAACATGCGAAATCCATGTCTAAGCTCCTTGGACTCAATATATAAACTAATAAAAAGTTTAATGTTGAGTCTATTCACCCCTATCACTTGCATGCACATATTGATAATCATTTAATCAAAAGAAAAGTGTAGCTATTCCTTAGTAGGTTTTTATGAAAACTCAAACTACTAACAAGTTTGGTAGGTTTTTATTTGCAAACATTATTTTTATTGATTTTTCCTTAAGGAAATGAATCTAGTCTTTTGCACGGAGGAAAACATTTATGATGAATGTCGATCTGGTTACTCAACTAAGTCATGTTGTTATTAAGCTGTTTGGTTGGAATGCCATTATAACCTTTTTACACAAAGGCATACATTTATGATGCGTGTTGATCCGGTTACTTAGCTACATCACATTCTCAACTGGCTACTAGCTCTATTCATAAACTACAGGCTAGCGGAATAGTTATTTTAGTTAAAAATTATAAAATTTTGTTTAATTTAAAAAATTTGCCTACCTTGCTGCTTTAGCTAATAATTGGCATGAAAATGTACTAATAATGCCACTTATTTTTATTGGCCTAAAATTATAAATGAGTATGGAAAAATCCTAGGGTGAATGGACTAACATTGTATCCTAATTAACCAGCATATTTAGCCCTAAGTAACTTAGGTCACTATTTTTATAAGCTAATAAATCTTCACATCCTAAAAAGCTATGTTTAAGGCTAAATATATCCCATTAAGTCTTAGCCATTGAAGCATTCACACAATTCACATCATGCAACCTAAACAAACTATCATACAATATGCTAAATTCACAATCAAGGTGAAAACACACAACCCTCCCACACTTGAACAGCACATTGTCCTCAACGTGAGAAGGGTACACAACACACCAAGGGAAATAAAACACAATATACGATAAACATAAGAAGAAAATACTAACAAAAATGAAAAGAAAAGGGTTAGAACACGAAACCGTCATGTTGACTGAGGTGTTGATGATGATAGAGGCGGAGATCATTTGTGCTTAATGCCCATGATTACTGCCCTATCTTATAATTGCTCCAAAAAAAAGTAAGAGAGTTAGCACTATAAAACATTCCAAATTATTAAGAAATTATTTTAAAATTTAAAATAAATCTAACTACACAATAATTTAAACCTAACTACTAAACGTCCTAATTTATGGTCATTAGCTTGACCTTAATCCTTTAAAACATAGTCGTGATCAATTATGAACGGCTTACTTCCACCCTTCTCATTCAACATCAGCTTTGTAAGCTGTGAGTGAGTTACAAATTGTAAAATGATCAGAAGGATAATATTAATAAAATTGAGAAAATCAATTAAGCTCAGTAATGTCTTTTATTCTAACAAACTGTCAATGAAATAGGGAATGACAAAACTCCCTAAATCTTCCATCAAATCTAGCAGTTTGTCCTGTAAGAAGGTGAGTTTCTCTCTTTCTTCCTTAATCACCATCAACTCCTTTGCTTCTTCCACTTCATGAACAGAGACTTTCATAGCTTCTTCAAACTTGATTTCTGTTGTCTTCTATTCTTTGTCCTCTTGTTCTTCAGGATATTCGAACACATCAATTATCCTGAATGAGCTACTATACTTTGGATTCTTTAATTTAGCATATTGTATATCAAGAACTGGTGAATAAAAGGGAGGGTTGGCATTCTTTTCTTCATCCTTTTTCTTCATCTCTTGGTCTTCAATAAGGTGGGGTTCAACTTGGTGTTCTACTGGTTCTTTTAGCTCTTCCCCATTCTTAAGTGTGATAGCCTCGTATTTGTAACATCCCCTCACCAATTGCTAGTGAACAGTGACATATGCATGCATTATACATGCACATGCATAGTAGAT
>JANIIA010000005.1:67718911-67730666 GCA_027478495.1 Erythroxylum alaternifolium
AATTAAATCAAAATTACTTCTTGAAATAAGAGATAAAAATGAAATTATAATAGTTAAATAAAAATAGTGAGTTCAGTATGATGACTAAAAACTAGTAATAAATTACTATGATGATAAAAAAAAAAAACCTATAATGACTAACACTTAACTTTCAGGTTTACCCACTTTTGCTCTACAATGTGTATTTATTTAAATACAAGATTAAAATAACCGTTCCTAACCATCTTTTTTGACTTTCACGTTTTATCTTAGAATGGGGTCCCAATGATATACTTCCCATCATTACATCTACGTTAGAGCCAGAAAGACTCTTGACTTGCCTACCCTACCATAGGCTTGGAGCAGGTAAGCTGGAGACATCAGACCACGTCGCCCGTATTACCTACGTACCCAGGACTTATATACACCACCAAATATTACAGTCAACAATTTTTCAGTCAATTGGTGTTCTTTTTCATATATTTATTTTATGAGTAGACAAGCTGTCGATGGTATGGCCATATTAATTACGACATGGATACTTATCAGCCTATGCACCTTTTCAAAACTGCTATCATTACAAGTTAATATATTTTTAGAAAATGTTTTTTCCTTTTTTTTGGGGTAAACGAGAGGATTGCTTTCCATCTCATTATATAATTTAAGAAAATTATAATAATTTATTACTTTAGATCAAATTTAAATATTTTAATTCAAGTTTAAAAATTGAATTAAATTGTCACCATATCAAAATGTACTTTAACCAATAGATAAAAGTGTATATATAAGTACAAATTTTGTTGCCTTTTTATTATAAGAAATGACGTTATAATAAGTATAAGATAACAAAATTTTTTGATTAAGCAACATAATAAAAAATGTTGCTTTAAATTTTGACTAAAACAATACATTAGTTTCAATCTATAGCAACAATGTTAAATAAATATTACAACACTTTTAAATCTTTACAAGGTAATAAAGTGAAATTTTTTAAGCAACAATTTGTAATAATAAAAGCAACAATTTGTTCTTTCGTTAGGCAACATTCACCACTAATCCTTGAGAAAATCAATTCTTTTGGTGTTCATGCAAAGAGTGAAGCACGTGAAAATGAGCTATGAGAATGAATATTCATATCTTCTTGATAGCTTGATATGCTCTTAGCAACAATTTTTACAAATTATTTGGAGTCCATCCTCTAATGGTTTCAACAAGGTACACACTTCATTTGACAAAAATTGAGCACAACACATCATATTCATCCACCCTATAAAGTACAGTTCAATGAATATAAGACTATCTTCAAAGAATAAGAATCTAAACAACCTTTTGCAATACAAAAGTAGAAGTAATCGATAAACTGTGTATCTTCTTTAGCTTGAAAGTTGAAAAGCAATCTCATATCCTAGTTGACACTGCAAGTACTCAAGCATATGGAAAACTATGAATCCTATGAAAAATGTGAAAATTTCAATGATCTTCCAGTCTCATTGGCTCTTTAATGACATAAAACTCCTTTCGACAACTCTCTTAAGTTTGTGTTAACATAGAGATCAGCTTTCCATCTTCTAAGAGAGTATTTAATACCTGAATAGTTTATGGCAACTTGACAATTTAACAAAAAATTTTCAATTGTTTACTTTTATCTTAATCATGGAAGAGAAAGAAGAATATGAGCAGCTAGCCAACAGTACCTTAGAACTTCAGGCCTTCAGACCATATCAGTTGTACTGCTCTGAATATTCCAATCAGTAACAGAAGGAAATGTTTTGAACTTTTATCATGTATAATTGTGAAACTAGGCTTCAAAATCTACAAACATATCAAGATAGTTAGAGGAAAAGAGCTTGCTCTATCATTCTTTCAACAAACTGAATAGTAACAATGTTTATCATGAGAATTAATAAATTAGAAAGGCTAATCCTAGTCACAATTCCCACAACTTTACAAGTTGGTTAAGAATCCAGAGGGCTGGTATACCCACCCAAAGAAAGAAAGGATATCTTATAGATATTACTGTTGTCTCCTAGCATCCTTATAAACTCCATAACCTAGCTTTGAACTTAGCAACAATTTGAATTTAATTTGAATGAATTAAGAAAATTAAGAAGAGAAACAGGTTTACCCAAAAATTTAACTGATAACTAACATAGATAATGGAACTTGATAGCACCTTGAGTAGGTGAGTTTAAAGTATAATAAACAACTATAATTTGAATGAATTACAATACTTGGACCTTGTATAAAGTTAGAGCCTAACCATTTCCAATGAGGTGACAGTCAACACATTTACAATTATTTAAATATCAGTAATGAATATATATATGAGCAATCATCTTCCTCTTTCCTATTCACAAGAATGCATAAACAACCATTGGTTAGTGAATCTTGCATGGAATAGAAAATACAAATATATTAATTTATTAATTTACTTATACTTTTTAAAATATTTAAAAACAAGAAATTGAATATCAACTTCAACTAAAAGAAGTTTTTGTTATCTTTTCAATATACTTTAATTGAAATTTTGATTTAGGTAGTTAATTTTAAACTCTTAGCATTGAACAAACCTACCTCTTAATACGAGATATTGAACAATTTTTAGAGAATTCAAACTTAAAATTGTCAATTATTTGAGGCAGGTTGGAAATGGCCACCCCCTTTTGAGTCTACAAAGAGATTTGTTTACATATATATGTGTGTACATAAGTTCTGTCACTTCCATAAGTCTTCATTATGTGTGAGATGTTCGACTACTTGTCGATTCCCCATCCATTCACGATAGCACCCATTTGAAATTTAGTGTACTAGTCATATTGACGACACATGGAGTTCCTGCATACCATCCATGTTTTGAATTCCTAAAAAATAATAGCCAAGTTATTGTCCAACATTGACAGATAAAGAAATCTCTAGTGTTTCCAACCTTACAATCTTGGAAAAACGCTAGTTTGTTCAATGACTTTCCATGTTATAAAGTGACAGGAGATGTGACTTGAGTATCTTACTTGTAATCACAATTATTGCAACTAGTGATTAAGTTCCCATATGCAACTAAACCAAAGTGCATTTATCGTAATTTATATGGTTTTAGATTGTTTCCTGCAGAATATATTGTAATTATGAATTATTACAACAATTATCTATAACCCAATCTTAATGGTAATCAGGGTTACGGTCCATAGTGTATTAACTTTACTTGTGGTTAACTTATCCATTCAAGCATACTAAGTACCAACCAAGAACTTTCAAAACTGTAATTTGAAATTAATCCCTATTTCGATGTGAAATCATAATGTGAATGATGTTTATAACATAAGAGATGCGTTTGACTTTCATTAGCCATCGTTTCATTTCCAAGTTTGAGGGTTTTGATAATGAATCGGTAATTCAAGCAATATGAAACTCTCGACTCTCAAGTCACATCCGACGGCCTTTTGGTATTTGACATTTCTTTTTTAACTATGAAACGTGTGCAATCTTAGATAAACAAAAACAAGTTGACGATTCTTAATGTATTGTAACTTGTTATATATATATAAAAGCTTGAAGCCAAATCATGCATACGATAAAGCAAACACACGCAAGAGGAGGATTAATTGTGTGTAAAAAAAATTTGCAACTTACTTTAAAAAATGATAATATCCTTCCAAATAAGATAAGTTTATAAATAGAACGGTTCTATCAACTTTCAAAAGGATCATGTTAATGTTGAAAATAAAAGGATCATGTTAATTAAAAAGAGTCTGCTAACGCTCAAAAGGAAATGAACATGTTAATTTATAGGAGCCTGCTATCGTTCAAAAAGAAAGGAACCTATTAATCAACAGGAGCTTGTTAAAATGAAAGGAGTCTACTAATCGATAAGAGCCTATTAATTGTTTCAAAAAACGATAGGAACCTCTTGCGATATAAAACAGAATGAGCCTATTATAAAACTGAAGGAGCCTCTTGCAAGTTGAAAATACAAATAATGCAAAAATTTAAGAGTTAAGAGAAAGACACACTTACAGTCGATTTATACCGGTTCGACTTATAACGAATATTACGTCCAGTCTTAAAGTATTCAACTTGAGTGTTTCACTATAAAATCTAAGCAATAAATTTTCACGAGCTTCTCTAAGCTCATAAGTACATATTTTTCAAGGTTCTTCAACCTTCCATACTTGTAGTATTTAACAAATCTCTACAAGCTCACAACAAGAAAAGTGTAAAAGATTTAATAGTCTCTCTTAATAAAGTGATTTCACTTTCTAATGCACAAGGAATTTGATATAATTTCCAAGAATTATTGATGCTGCTAAGATATTTTGCAAGTCTCATATCTCTTATTTGCAAATGTTATGGCTTCTTCTTTAAATAGATATTTTCTTTATCTAGTCATTGCTTAATCTTCGATGTCATCTCAGCTGAAATCTTCGATATTTAGACGATAAGATAAACATTCTGTCAAGGCTTTTGGAGCTAATTATTTGAATTAGTAAGATCCTTCCAGATGTCATAAAACTATTTCTGATTAGGTAAGTTCATAAAGAAGGTTCTTGTAAGAAAGGAAACAATTATCCTATAATTTTATTTACTTTTAAGAATTATATCATTGCCTATATAAGGAAACAAATCTAATTTGAATTTTGAAATATTATAAAGTTATCATCAAAATCATTGAACATAAACCTTGAGCTAATAATTTCCTCCTTTTTGATGATGACAAATAATAGATATATTTGAATTTTGAAATATTGTAAAGTTATCATCAAAATCATTAAACATAAACCTTGAGCTAACAATCTCTCCCTTTTTGATGATGAGAAATAATAGATATATTTTCAAAATTCAAATAATAGTAAAAGATTTCGAATGATACCTATAAACTTTATATGTTCTTACTCACAGTTGTAATTAGAAGGAGCCTGACTTCTAAAAGAAGGAGCCTATAGCTTGTATATCACAAATTTAAACTTCACAAGTTCAATAAAATTTTAGCAGCAGTTAGCAGAATATATAATCAATGACAAGTATCATCAAGGTAATATTAAAAATATATCATATATGCAAAGTATATCATTAGCTATTAATTCTCCCCCTTTGTCATTATAAAAAATTAGAGGGAAAGAGTAATATCATAAGTCATTAAGAAACAGATTCATTAAGAGGTTCATATAATTTTCTTAGTAAGAGCTACATATCAAGAATTTGATTTTGTATGTTGTCTATTTGGCTATGCATTTGATCTTGATTAGAAAGAACTTATTTCAGATGTTGAAAGATCACATCATTGGTTCTCTAGAGTGTAACAAGGGTTGATTTTTGTGAGGTAGGACCCAAGAGGTTTGTTGCTCTTTCAGTTTTCTTCTCAACCCACACATTGTTTTTCAGCTTGTATTCAAATTGGTAGGGAATGGAAGAATGGAACTTACTGGGTGCATACCAATCTAGATTATCAAAGGACACTCCATAGTAGGCAAAAATTTTGGTTAATCCTATATGGTGGACCACCAGTTATATTCTTGTGACTTCCCTTATCTTCCATAAACTTTAGAATCATTGCTGGTAGGTTCATCTTGTTGTCTGTTAAAAGATTGTGGACCATATACGTATCTAGAGGCCTGCATCTTTCTATTGAGCTACTCCTTGGAAAAATTGAAGTAGCTAAAATGGATGCAACCTCTCCTAGACATATACACCAGGGTATTCCTTCATGGGCATTCTCAGTATGTAGACATTTAAAGTCCATAACCTCTCCTAGATCAAGGTCAGGAATGTCCCACTTATAAGAGGGAAGATCAATCCTAACTATGAGAAGTACATTTATAATGTTTGTCAAATTTTCTTCTGTAATCAAGATCTCACACTCACATATCCAAGAAATTATTTCCAGCTTTCCATCAATATAATTTTTTCCCATGTGTTTGTAAAAACATCTAACCAGGTCATCACACACTGTTTCATTCAAGTTCGCAAAATTTTTCTAGCTAATAACAATCAAAAAGGAAGAGATTAGAATGCCGATTTCATTAAAAATGTTAGGAGGATGTAAGAAGTGTCCAACTACTAGCTTTCTTTTCTTGTAGTGTACCTTGCTTCAGCTTCCATTGACTGAAATAACTTCACTGATGCTGAGGACTATCCCTTCTTTTGTTTCTTCGATTTTGATCATTTTGCCTTTGGGATTTCTTCAAATATGGCTTCTTCAAAATCTGGCTCATCCATAACAATTGGATCATCAATCTTTTCTTCGACCATATGCACTTTGCCTTTTCTTATTTGTTCCCATTTTCTTTTTCATAAATCTTCTTCTTCTTTCTTTTTGGCCTCTGGAGTTTCATCTTATATAACTTGCTTTGTCATACTTGCTCTGGTCCGTAGTCTCCTTATTAATGGAGCTAGTTCTTCATCTAAGTCATCATTGTTTACAACCCAGTGCACTTCAGGCACTTTCTTATCCTTAGGACTAGTTTTAGAAGTAGTGGAAGGAGGAGTAGTGGAAGGGGTAGGAGTGTTTAGAGTAAGAATGGGCATATGAAATCTTACTTTTCTTGTTTGCTCCCCCTCACTCGATGATTCTTGCTTTGTCATACTTGCTTTAGTCTGTGGTCTCCTTATTAACAGAGCCAGTTCTCCATTTGATTCATCATCGTTTACAACCCAATGTACTTTAGGCACTTTTTTATCCTTAAGACCAGTTTTAAAAGTAGTGGAAGGAGGAGGAGTAGGATTGGTTAGAGTAAGAATGGGTATATGAAATCTTACTTTTCTTCTTCTTCTTCTCCTCCTCCACTAGAGTCAGAGACAAATTGTTGTTCGACTGAAGGATCATTATTCTTAGAGGATGAGTCCGATTCTAGGGATAACATAGCCAAAATCTATCTTTTTCTCTCCTCTGAAGTTTCCTGAATGGGTGTTTCTGAAGTTTGGGGCTTAAAGGAGTTAGAAATAGGTTCAGTAGGAGTGTTCAAAGAGTCTACTATTGGAGATAGAGAATATAACCTAGAAATGAGAGTTTATCCATGGTTGGAAGTTGAAGCCATGGTTTTCTTCTGTCCTTTTGATTTCGTTCGTATCATTGAGTTTTAGGAGTTTTTAGAGGAAAGAAACAAGGAGAAGACAGAAAGTTAGGGTGCAGAAAGGAAAAGAGTGGCGTTCTGAGAAAAAACAATGATGAGTTGAAGAGAGAAGTCTATTTTTAGTATATTAAAGATTCTTGAGCGTTGATCTTGTGTGAGGATGGTCAGTCATATATGCGAACACATGCAAGAGGGAGGGGAATTATGTGTGAAAAATTTTGCAAAGTACTTTAAAAAATGATAATATTCTTCTAAACAAAATAAATTTATAAATAGCAAGGTCCTATCAACTTTCGAAAAGGTCATGTTAATGTTGAAAACAAAAAGATTATGTTAATTGAAAGGAGCCTACTAGCGCTTAAACAGAAAGGAGTCTGTTAATTGATAGAAACTTGCTAGCGCTCAAAAAGAAAGAAACATATTAATCGATAAGAGTCTGTTAATTGTTTCAAAAAATGAAAGGAATCTCTTACGATATAAAACAATTATATCAAAGTCATTAAACATAAACCTTGAGTTAACATAAGCAAGAAGCAAGAAGCAAGAAGCGTGCTTAGCATACAAATCTGTACTTAAAATTTAAATCAAATTCTATTCTTTCCAAAAAGCTTTACCTCGGTTTTTGGTCATCAGATATGGTTGATCAAATCACACCGTTTCCTCGCATCACGAACTGATTCGGAATGACATTACCTTATTCAACAACTTATCTAAACGTGTTTTCAGTTTCTTCTTGATCTATTGCATCCTTTTGGTCCCAAAGACAATATGAACTTGAAAGGCTTCTAGTTAAGATTTTACGAATATGATCAGTATTGTCAAATCCACGTAAGCCTACAATGAGCATTTGTGTTGTATTTATATCACACGTTTTGATTGAAAAGTATACTGATCATATGAACAGGAAAAAAAAAGTCCATCATATCATCAGAAACCAAAGGGCATGCATGTGTGGTTGACTCTACTATGGCAAACAAGAACCGCAGTTCACACATCTAACGAGACCACGGAGTTTGCTTGTAATGACCGTATAACTTGGTTCCTTTCACAAAAAAAAAAAAAAGGTAGAAGTTGATAGATTAACGTTTTCTAACGCATAAGCATATGATTTCGATAACAATATTGTCAAAAACCTAGTTTTCGGGAAGAAAAATTTGTCAAATTTTGAAACTAAAAACGATGGGATACAAATTTCTTCGAACTCAATTCCTTTTATTGCTGCTAAAATGACGTAAAAAGACCTTTGGTTTCAATGTGGAAGATGAGTTTCAAGTAGGAATACGGTACTTACTGATCTTTTTTTGTTGATATTTTGCATGGCAGAAAGAAAAAAAAAGTCAAAGACCGTACATATGTTTGAAGCTAAGCCAGAGAGGAGAGATGAGTTCGATAGAGAATGGTCCATGTTGCAACAGAACTTGTAAAAAAAAGCCTTATATTCTTATCAACAAGATCCATTTTTTAGTTTTATACATAATAACGATGAGTGATTCACTTATTTTTGTGGTTAATAGTAACAGTTCAATGTAACCCAAACTGGAAAAGGACTAGTACATGTACGTATCTATTTGGATTGTGAGAAAACGAAATTAAGAAAATATCAAGTTCTTGGTCCAGTGGTGTAGGATGAATTGGAGTGATTTATCTATCCTATTACTTCTTTTCCGATAGTTGAAAATAAAAAGCATAGCAATAGTTATCCATACTGTGTATTCTGAATTTTTGATGGCTTGGCTTGTTTATCCCACGTGTTTTACGCGAGTTGCTCAAACAATCTCAATCACATTAAGAAACCACTTAACAACTTTCGTTGAACACTTTAAAGGCAAAATGTTTAATGACTTACCTTCACCGTGCAAATCCAAATTAACTACTGTAACACAACACAAATCCAAATGCACCACATATAATCAATCAAAACAAATGTAATATCACTCTCAAAATTAGATTAAATCGTCAAACACAACTTACCTCCACCAAAACACAGAAGCACTCCTAGAAGACAAAACAATGGTAGACAGCAGTACTCCGACAACCAACGTAAACGTTAGCAATGACAACACAAATCAACAGTCGAAGGTGACTCCAAAGAGAGGGAAAACGCAACAGCAGCAGGCGGTTGACGAAAAACGACTTACCTCTACATTTTTTTGGTGACACCAAAGTTAAGACGACGTCGCTTTCTTGAGATGGAGGGGAGACGACGTCGGTTGGAGGGGGGAAAGATAATCAGGTAGGTTTTAACACAACCAAAATGACGTCGTTTGGTCTTTAAAATAAACGGCGTTGTTTTGCTCTTCAACGAACTCAAAACAATTGGTCAGCCTTTCGCGATGTTTTCTCGATAAAAACATCAAGGTTTCTTTTTTGCGGCGATTTCCTGCTAAAACGTTACAAAACATATGACAAATCCACGACGTTATTATAAAATGTCGTGGAAAATGAGTAGTTTTCATGACGTTTTTAAAAACGTCACGAAAACTCCGAACAATTCGCGACGTTAAAATAAAATGTCGTGAAAAATGAGTAGTTTTCATGACGTTTTTAAAAATGTCACGAAAACTCCGAACAATTCGCGACGTTTTTAACGTCGCGAATTGCACTAAATTGTTGCAGTGAATATTGACCATACATGTGTTAGTAAGTACATAATAAATTAAAGAGTTGAGATTAGTTTTGGTACAACATCATTGTATATTTATTGTGCATTTCAACTAGCATTTGTTATTGGAAAAATGTCAGTTGTAGCCTTAAGTGAGGTTCCGATTGTATCCCTTCTTATTTTCTTTCTCCCTTGTTCTTCTTTGTCATCAGTAAGAAATCCACAATTAATTTAATTTATTAATTCAAAAAATATTTTATTATAAAAATATTAATTTATCACATTATTATTTTAAAAAATTGTATATAAAAACGATATATACTATAATATTTTAATTTCTTTGCTTGACTTTGCTTAATTACCAAATTAAGCAAAGAAAAAAGAGCAACATGTTTTTGACCATTCCAAAACTGTAACTCCAAGTTGGAGAAGGAATGGCTACGGATAATCGGATTGTCGTTGTTCACGGTGGTCACTCTGTATAACTTTCGCTGTCGGTCGTGTAAGATAAAATGTCAGCTTGATGTATTAGGTAGGCCGTCGGCCTTTTGTAATAAATTAGCTTCGTCAATGCTTTTCCTACGTGATCATTCACTAATTTGACCCAACTTTCAATTTCCAAAAGAATTGATAAGCTTTTAAAAAATTTCCAGCAACACGATTTCACAACGCATCCTATACACGATTTTAAAATTTTAAAATAAAATATATATTCTTATACAATTTTTAAAAACTATCTAATGTCTAAAATTTTCAAAAAAAATTTATAATTTTTAATTTATTAAAAAATATTTTTTTGAGTACTATAATTGAACTAATTAAATATCAATGATACGGTAACTCTTTTAAACTCAACTTAAACTAATTAAATTTAACCTAAATTAATAATTTAAGATAATTATAATAAATTATTCATTCAAGTTATATTTAATTAGTTCAATTCAAATTTAAGAATTAATTTAAATCATTAAATAAATTTTTAAAATTTAAAACTTTAAAAGGTTAATAATTTTATTAAAATTTCTTACATTATAGGTAGACTCCATGTCTTTTACTTTTATAATCGTACTCGTAATGATTCTCAACATTTGCTTTGCTATGAAAACCATTAATTTAATAGCTTTTATAATCACTATAAATATTATAGACTAAAGTGTCCCTATATATTATAAAGATTATTTATTAATAGAAAGGATAATTGAGTATATAACACCTAGAGACGACCATATAATTACTTCATTATATTATTTATAACTATTTTGCACAAATTTTAAAGATCATTTATCCTTAAACTTTGGATTTTCGTAAACTTAGAAAATAAATATGTTGAAACGAAACATGTTTATTCATTGTCTTAATTTGGATTTTTAAATAATTTAGTGATTAACACTTCCTTTTGTACAACATTAAATTAAAAATCTATTAATATGATGTTAAAAAAAGAAGGTTAAACTGCTTGACAAATATTCCATTGCAGTTGATAACGCCCAGTATCTTTTCTCATGTCTTCCGTTACCATACACGTTAAAAAAATCGCAAAATAGCAAGGTCTCTATGTTCGTGCATGCCGCCGGTGAGATGACGACGCAGAAGATGACGACGGGGAATCTCCCGCCAAAATCGTCCCAAAAAACAAGTCCGACAAGTAATTCTCTATATCTTCGGGGGTATATTTGACAAATATCCTCACTCTCCTATGTTTTTCATACAACTCACGATACGGCGACGTTAGCTTCCTCGATATGGACACCTTGACCTCGTCCCGAAGCTTCGGGTCCTGAATAACGCACGAAGTCTGTTTCCGGTACGCTTCCTCAAAACTTGGATTAAATCTCTTGAACATGTCTTTGATCTCCTCCGCCGTTATAGCCGCCGTTCTCTTCTCCGTTAATATTTCAGCCACTGGGGCCCATGCTAAACGCTCGTACTTCCCTGCGAATTGTCTCACCTTAGCTTCGTGCTTCGTTACCTAATCGTCGCCGAGTATGCATACGAGATTCGATGTACGAACCTTTGATACCACGTGTTGGATATTGGTTTAGCCGGATTCTGACGAGGCTGTACGTTGCCGTTTGGATCCATGGAAACAACTATTGAACACGAGAATTCT
>JANIIA010000005.1:67830570-67842810 GCA_027478495.1 Erythroxylum alaternifolium
AGGAGTAAATGAGGGAAAGAAAGGACAAGAGAAGAGATGTGTCAACTGAAACAGAAGAGGAAGAACTTGGAGAGGAAGAGAATGAGAGTCCAAAAAGGAGTAACCAACAAAAATATGTTCACTGATTGGATGCATCTAAATCAAAATCAAGAACAAGAAAATGACAGTACAACCACTGCCCTCTAACCTACACTTTGATCGCATACTTTCTCATCGGGAAATACATTTCACGCTTCTTCTCCCGCTCCGTCTTCAAAGATGCCTGCAACAGAACAATTCCAGGTGAAAAATCTACAAGATGAGGTCAATAACAATCTCTCTCCAGATTTGCAGCAATCATACTTGCATAGGGAAACAGCAACATTACTGGAGTAGAAGTAAGAAAAATTGTTCACATAATGTCATGTTCTTGCAAATTCATACCAAAAGCAATTGTTACTAACACAATGGTATTGATCCAAAAAAGAAAACCTAGAACAATATAATCACAATATTTAGGACTACTTGCTAAAGGAAAAGCTAGTCCATAGATATAACTCTAAAATTCAAGATGTGAAACCAGGTACACTTCTTATCATCAAGAAGACCCTAACTCTATTAAGAATGAACTGACAAGCATAGCAACTAAACTCCAACTTCATTTTGTCGCTTCAACAAAAGGAACAACCGGTTTAACCAATTATGCACAACAAAGTACTAGAAAAGTACAAGCCTTTTCCAAATCCAGCACACAACAATATGTTTAGGATCATGATTTAACCACGAAAGGCAAAGCTAGTACACTTAAATAGATAAAACTCTAAGATGTCCTCTAAATTTCAAGTTGTGAAACCCAGTACACTTCTTATCAGCAAGAAGACCCTAGTTCTGTTGAGCAGGAATTTAGGATCATGGCAACTAAATTCCAATTTCATTTTGACGCTTCAACCTAAGGAACAACCGATTTAACAAATTATACACAGCAAGAAAATCATATGCTTTTACAAATCCAACACATGACAACACATTTCTTTTCGCTTATTTAACATTATGGTCTTATTTAGTAACCAATAACGAAAAAATCAGAATAAAAAAATAAGAATGGGGATAAAACATGAAAATCGGAATAAGAATGAAATTACAGATGCGTAAGCATTATAAATGGAATTATAAAAGTTAATAATTATACTAATATTTGGTATCAAATATTAAAAATGACAATGACAATTTTTTACTTACATTTGACTATTATGTGATTGATATTGTAAATAATTAATTAAAATATTTTATATTATTTTAATTGATGAAATTTTTTGCATTTAATAAATAAATAATTAAAATTATTTTTAATTATTTAATTAACTATTAATTTTTAAATAATTGTTTAAGACTTTTCTTACAAGAATAAAAATAAAAAAACAATAATGAACTTATTTATGATACAAAATCATTGAAATAAAATAAAAGAATGTGCAATGTTGATAATAATACCGTAATAAGAATCAATATATATTGTAAAAATAAATAAACTATTCTTAAATTTTCAAATGGAAAATTTTCAGCTGAGACGAAACACAAAGAAAAAGGGGAAAAAAAAACTATTCTTAGTATTTGTTTGATACCAGTATAACTATTAACTTCTATAATTCTATTTCTAGTGCTTAGATACTAAACATGACTCTTATTCAGATTACCACTTTTCATTCCGATTCTCATTTTTGTTATTCCAATTCCTTCGTTACTGATTACCAATCGAAAGCTATAAGTTATAATCCATAAGCAAAACCAAAGAGAACAGAAAAAGATTGGCTTAGGAAACACAAACAACACCTGGTGTTTGGTGAGGCGTCGGCGTATGGCGCGAGTCTTCTTGGGACGAAGATCCAGAGGCAAAAACTTCTTGTTCTTGTAAACTTCCCTCAATGCCGCTTTCTGTTTCTGGGAAATGACAGTCAACACTTGCGCAATCGAAAGCCTCACAACCTTTCTGTGCAGGTTTTCATTTTCAATAATTAGAAACAAACACTCCCAAAACAGAACAGAAAGAAAAAGCACGAAAAAGAGAACGACAAAGGATGATAAGAGGATCCCACATCTTAGAGAGTTTGTTGGGAGCGCCGCCGGTGACCTTAGCGACGCGGAGGAGAGCAAGCTCCGATTTAAGCTCCTTCAACTGGCTCAAAAGCTCAGTCTTTGACTTGTTCCTCAACTCGTGAACTTTTAACCTTGCTTTAGACCAGTCAAAGTTCCAAAACAAGAAAACCCATTTAGCTAAAGGATCAATGAACAACACTCGATAGTCTAAATACATCGAGATCGATAGACTTACCCATTTCTGCGGGCCTCTGCTTCTTCTGTTCTGTTCTCCTCTGCTCCGCCTTCGAAACCCTAGAAAGAAAAATGAGTCCTCTTATACCGAAAAGTTGACCTAATTCGATATTGGGCTAGACCTTAAAATAGTGTATATATAACCCATTAGCCTTCCCTTAAAACGACAAGGAGGCCTAATCGAAAAACATCAACTATATGAGAATATAGGCCCATCACCATCGAACGACGTCGGACAGAAGTTTACAGGTGGTTTCCATGTGAGCCGAATGAGGTTCAATTCCTCGTTCATGATTTGGTAAGTAATTTAAATATTTTATTTAACATGTGTGACTTATATATTTTTTATTTTTTAAGACATTAATTAAATTTTTTATTTAACCTAACACTTTTGTGTATAAGTAAGTATGTATTTTTGGTTTATAATACACATAGTATGTATATATAATGTTCTCCCAATAAAGAAATACTCAAGTTTTATTGATAATAAGATCATTTTCGTAATACATCAGGTTGCATCTTTAAATAAACACTAAATGATGAAAATCCTATTAAGAAATGTCTTTTTGACTATTTATAAACTTAACTAAATAGGAAAGACTTTACCAAGAATAATTTCTTAACTAATATATGCAAACTATGCTTAATCAACTTTAAATTTGATATCCTTTCAAAAATAACTTGACAACTAATAATAATTAATGAAAGAAAGTTAAAATATAAAATTGCCATCTAATCTCACATCTTTAGTCTTTCAAAAGATAAAGATGCAGATTGAGCTTCATTCAAAACAAGCATATGGGGACATCATCCTTCTATATTAGGCTTTGAGTATTATTTTTCAAGTGTTCTGCTTTGTCCGCCATATTAGGCCAGAAGATAAGTAATCAACTTCAGAAATGCCTTAGAATCTTTAACAATAGCCATATTGTCTTGAATGTTTATAATCAATCCTTACAAAGCCTTCTTCATGCACTTAGTTCTCGAGTTTGTCATATAACCTTTAATGCCTTGTATGGCAAGGTGATCTCCATCATTTCTTTCCTCTTTAAAATGATTCATTCTCGAATAACCAACACCAAATAAAATAACTCGATAACATTAAACGTAGTACTAACATTGTCATAATGACTTAGTAAATCGAGCTTGTAGGCGTTGTCATTGATTCACTCCAACACTTAGAAAAGTTCATCTCCTCTAGGTTGCAATTTTAGTTTCCTTTGGATAGTAAATCTTTCTTTACGCATATGAACCCAAACTCAATCTCCAAAAGGTAATTTTCATGCGCCTCTTATTAGCTTACTTTGTATATTGCTCATTCTTTTTCTCTATATTAACTCGAATCGTAGCATGCAAATCCCTAGCAAAATTTGTCTTTCTTTTTCTATCAAAATTAACATATTCATTATTGGATAAAGGTAAAACATCTAATGGAGTAGAAGGATTAAAACTATACACAATTTCAAAAGGTGAATAAGACGTAGTAGAATGCACAATCCTAATATATGTAAACTCAACATGGTGTAAACACTTTTCCCATTGTTTAAAGTTCTTTTGAATGATGGTATACAGCAATCTAGTAAGGATCTTATCAACTACGCCAGTTTGTCTATCCATTTGAAGATGCACAATAGTAGAAAATAACAGTGAAGTGCCTAAATTACTCCACAAAGTGCACTAAAAATGATTTAAGAACTTAACATCTATATCCCTCACAATTGTTTGAGGCAAACCATGCAAAGACGCTATCTCCTTAAAGAAAAAATTAGTAATATGTGATGCAACATTGGTTTTAAAGCATGCAATAAAATTTGTCATCTTATTGAACCTATCAATAACAACAAAATGTGTTGTCCTTACCACTACCAGATCTAGGTACATCCAATACAAAATCCATAGATATGCCAATCAAAGGTTGATTAGGCACAGGTAAATGAGTATACTAACCATGAGCCATTACTTTTGACTTAGCTTATTTATAGGTTATACATTTATCACATACATATTGCACATCACGTTTCATGTTAGGCCAATAAAAATGCTCATGTAATATATCTAAGTTCTTTTTCAATACCAAAATGCCCCATTAACCCACATCCATGGGTCTCCCTAACAAATAATTCTCGCATAGAACATTATACAAAGTTTATCTTTCTTGAACAAAAATCCATCATGCTTATAAAAATCATCATATACACACTTAGAACATATAAGCCATACTTGCCCAAAATTAGCATCACTATCATACAAATTCTTAGTGAACTCAAACCCAAGCAATTTAGTTTGTAAAGAAGCCGATAATGCTTACCTTGTAGACAATACATCAGCCACAACATTTTCTTTTCCTTGCTTATATTTGATTGCATAAGGAAATGTTTCAGTGAACTTTTACCATTTGGCATGTCTTTTATGTAGTTTACCTTAGCACCTTAAAAACTTCAAGCTCTCATGATCTAAATGACAAATGAACTCATTTAGCCATAAGTAGGGTTGCCATGGTTATAGAGTCCTCCCTAATGTATATAATTCCTTATTAAGAGTTGGATAATTCAAGCCTACTCCAAAAAAATTCTCAATAAAGTAAGCAATTGGTTTGGAATATGTGATTTTGCCGATAGGTCGACAATCCACACACGTTTGTCATGTTTCATCTTTTTTTGGTACTAGAATTATAGGAACCAAACATGGGCTAAGACTATCCCTTATAAACCCTTTCTTCACTAACCTATCCACTTACTTTTGAATCTTCTTGGTTTCCTCTAAATTAGCTCTATAAGCTAGTCTATTAGGGATTGTTAACCTGGGATGAAATCAATTTGATGCTTAATCCCTCTTAAAAGTGTTAATATTTGTGGTAACTCTTCAGGGAATAAATCAGCAAATTCCTTGCTATCCATTTGACACTGAGTATAAAAGATATACTCACAATGAGCCTCATAACTTTCATCCTTAGTGTGAATGTTAAGAGTTCGCCTAATGATCAACAATTCTCCACTCAGAGGTCCTTCATCATTCACATCACTACAATCCTCCAATGGCAATATTTCATCATCACTTAAGCTAACACTCTTTATCTCACCATTTTCCAAAATAAACATAATCCTTTTATTTGGACATTGAGAGGCAACGTGCCCAATTTCTTGACGCTTGAAACACTTAAAATCACATGATTTTAAGGAGGGGTTAATTTTGGTTTTACCTTTATAAGAAGAAAATGATCTTTGGCTTTTTTATCATCTTTTGGTTTTCAGGCAACCTTGTTATCATTCCTGTTTAACCTCTATGAAGAGTTAGAAATCGAACTAGATTTGGAAGTTTCCCTAGACTTTAATTGCCTCTCCACCTTGATGGCCTTACAACAAGTCCTCCATCTCTATAAAATATTGAAAATCCACTACATATTTAATCTCCCTATTCAAACCATCAATGAATCTAGCTTGTAGTATTTCTTTACACTCTTGGAACTGTAGTCAAACTTTGTAACTTCCTATAAAAATATGGATAGTAATGGCTAGGCATGAATCGTTTACGCATTACCACCTTCAACTCTTCATGTGACTAAATAGGTCTCTCTCCTTTCTTATACCTACTTAGTACCATTTGATCCCACTAAATGCTATTACAATTCGTGAATTCAACCGCTGTCAATTTGACCTTATTCTTTTTATAATATTTATGATATTCAAACATATGTTCTACTTTTCCTTCCCACTCCAAATACAACTCCATATCATTCTTGCCCTAAAAAGAAGGAATCTTCATCTCAATACTATCCAAATTATTATCTCACCTTTGGACAACCTCTCTTCCCCTCATGAAACTAACTTTTTTAAAATCGTCTTCTCCTTTTCCTCCACATTAAGTGGTCGAGCTCTATAATGGTTTGATTTATTTGATGTCTCCAACTTATCCAAATTCATATTAAGAGTCTTGAATTGATCTTGGATGGCTTTCATGAACATCTTGAGGTCAATATGAAGATTTTCTCCACTGTTGCTCATAATTAAACTTATAAAGAAAGAATTAGTAATAATACAGATCGGATTGTCCTTACTTTCTCCCTTACGTGTTTACACTCTAATTGTTGTTTGCTCATTTTTTCACTAAATCTTAGCTTTTGTTGATGTTGGACTTTCTACTATTTCCTTTTACCACTCAACTTTCTCTTATAAGCCCTTTAACTAAAAAACCTTATCAATGATCTCAACAAGAAAAACATATAGTAAGTCAAACTTAATTACCTTGAATTCCAAGTCAATAAGATAAGTAAGACAAAATAATAGAAAGAAAATTTGAGCAGGTAGATTAAAATAAAAGCATAACTTAACGAATTAAGGAATATTAGATGTCCATAAAAAGAAAGAAAGAAAAGATAAGTAAGTAAGAATAAAGAAAGTACAATTAAGGCAGAAAATGATTGCAGAAGGAAAGTGAGACTAAAGAAAATAAAGCAAGAATAAAGAAAGAAGAATTAAGACAGAAAATGCTTATAGAAGGAAAAAACATAAAAAGAAAATAAGCACAATAAGAAAAGAAGAATTGTGGCAAAAAATGATTACAAAAGGAAAGAACATAAAAGGAAATAATCTAATGATGATAATGGAAATTTTGAATCAAATGGAAGGATTAAAAATGTGTGCAACAATTGAAGATAAGCATAATCTTACAACTTTTGATTGAAACATATTTGTGCAACTTTGTGCAATAATTGAAGATAAACATATATTTTTATAACTAATACAACTCAAACTAAAGGAAAATAGATTGATAAAACAACTATAACGTAATTTTGGCTAAAGGAAAGAAAACACAAGGAAAGAAATACTGAAAAATCAAAGACACGAGAATAAGAAAACAAAAGAAAGCAAGACTAAACAAGAAAACGAACAAAAGGATAGATGTAACTTGATTTAAGGAGTTTGGCTCTGACACCAAATGATATGAACCTTAGCAAAGGAACACCTAAGACCTAAAATCAACAATGAGAAGAAACACATAATCCTTCTTGAATCAGGAAAAGAACCTCATCCCGACCAAACTTGCCGATTGGAGCCAAAGTTATAAGTTAATCGTTACAAGTTACATTGAAGTGACTAGATTTAGTTCTTAAATAAATAATCAAGAGAAAGTTCTCCCAATAAAGAAACACTTAAATTTTATTGATGATAAGATGATTTTTGTAATATACCAGATTGCGTCTTTAAATAGGCAAATGATGGAACTCCTGTAAGGAAATGTCTTTTTGGCTATTCTTAAACATAACTAAATAGGAAAGACTTGATCAAGAAGGATTGCTTAACTAATGTATACAAATAAGCCATAATTAGCCTTAAATTTGAAATCCTTCCCAAAATAACTAAACAACTAATAATAGTTAATGAAAGAAAGTCAAAACACGAAATTATCATCTAATCCCACATATTTAGCCTTTTCAAAAGGTAAATATACTAATTGGACTTCATTAAAAACAAGCATATGGTTTATAAGCTCTAAGCATTATTTTTCATATGTTAGGCTTTGCGCATTATCTTAGGCCCGAAGATAAGTAATTAATTTTGATAATACCTTAGAATCTTCAACAACAGCCACATTGTCTTAAATGTCCATAATTAACCCTCATAAAACCTCTTTCACATGCTTAGTTTTTGCTCTTGTCATAAGACTTCTAACGCCTTGTAATGGATCAGTAAGAGTTATTGCAAGTTGACCTCCATCAAGTTCATACACTTTTTTTGGTTGATTATTCTTATTTCAATTTACTAACTTTTACCCTACACACAAATTTGTTGCTCAGTTTTACTTTAATTTGAGCATATCAAAATATTATTCTCATTAAAACGATTCCAATATTGTGATTGAATCTTCATTGGAGTCTCCATGCACCCACACTCCCCTTCACAAGTTATTTTTTAGTTCACTAATGCATACACTTCATGTGTTAGAGACTCTCTTCTAGCACCATATCAACATCTTACATTAGTCATCCATCCAATTATAGTGTGCCACATTAACCATTCTTCTTTTGGTTGACCTAATTAAATCGAACCAGTCCAGATATGTTTGATCGATTAATTTAGTCCTTTTTTAGTTGGTTTTTGTGCAACCTATACTGATTTTTACGATTTTGGCCCTGTTAATTCATCTTTTAGGTATGATTTTCCAAATTTCACCTCTATCTCTTAGTTTCAGGTTTGAGTATCTTATTTTATGCACTATCTTATATTTTTATTTTTTGTGGGTGATTTGAATAATTCTCACTTTATAACACATCATATTACTATGAAATTTAATGATTTGAATTATGATTTATAGGCTCAAACGATGTGTAATTTTTTGAAAGGAAGACTTCTTTGGAAAATTTTAACTGGGGAGGTCACCAAAATTGCCAAATAGGACAGAAAGTAAGTTCATTAAAAGGCTCAATCAATAGGATATTAAAAATCATCATATTTAACTCGGTTTCTTAATGCTTATTAACTTAGCATTGAGATGAAAATTCATCATTTTGATTGTGCTAAAGATGTTTAGGATTTTTTATGGATATGTTATGCAATTTTAGATGATGTTCATCACTTTTAACTTTATCGTCGCCTTTATTGTATGCATAAATAGCCTATTTAAACCATTCACAATATGTTTCTGAGTTACAAACTTTATAGGATCAATTGTCAATTTATGATCTAGTTTAGCTTGAAATAGCAAAGATAATCATGAAAATGTGTTGTATGTTTCTTGTTATTCATCCATAGGGTAAATGATCTATAATATACAACTTGAGAACATACAATACAAGTAGAAATAAGATACATGATAAGAATGAATGAAATATACAACTGAAATGATTTAGGCCATGTGTCAAATAATGGTAAATTATATAATATTAGGAGTTGAGATTCTGAGATTGGATTATCTATTATTGGCCCCCACAAGCTCACAGGATGAAGAGATCGCGAGCTTTTCTTGAAGTTGACAAAATGTTGAAGAAGAAAGAGCTTTAGTCATGATGCCAACAATTTGATTAGAAGAAGAAATGTGTCGAATAAAGAGAGCCTTATTAGCGACTAGATCACGAACAAGTGAATACCAATTTTAATGTGCTTGGTACAAGCATGGGATACTGGGTCTAAAGCTAGAAATATAGCACCGAAATTATTACACTAGAAGGTAAGTTTAAGTTGAAACAATCACAGTTTACCAAGGAGAGTAGTAACCCAACATAATTCTATATAGATGAGAGCAATACTTTGATATTCAGCTTTAATGTTAAAGCGAGCAATAATAGTTTGCTTTTTGGAGTTGAAACTATAATCGGGTTGGAGTATAAGTATAAGAGGGCTGATATGTGAAGTGGGTTTGGGCCTCATTAAATTGCACAGATGCAGAGGAATTATGTAGCCCTTTAAAGGTCTCAGCCCATTAGGTACAATGTCCAAAATAATTAGGTCTTAAAGAGGAGTATTGTCCTTGTCTAATTCTATCGCCACCTTTGCCATTTGAGCCACACAAGGAGCGACTGTTGCTGGAGAAGGAGTGAAAGTTGACTCTGATGAAGGTGGCGTGTTGAATAAGAGTAGCCGTTGTTAATAGAGTAGGAGTTTTGCTTTGAGTTTGTGTTGCGGTTCTCTATAGTGGTGATAAATGACTCAAATTCTGCAAGTAATCTACTTAAGGTCAAAATGACAAGGTCTTCATTTAAGATTGTATCTTTAATTACGACGAGTTTGTTTATAGTTATGGAAACAACAGAGAGAAATCGATAATAGTGTTGGACCCTTTCTTCAGAATGAGAAGTTTCTGGCAAAGGAGAGATCGTTGAGAAGCTAACTGTCTTGCCTAGAGATCACAAGTTGTGTGGTTTTTTAGTGCAAACTATGCAATTAAGCTAAAAAGTGACCCAGTGAGGAAGTAGTAAACCTACTAATCAAATTTCTTCCATTTGATGTACTTGGTGGATTGGGATATGAGGTCTCTTCTGGAGCTAGATTAGTGCCATCATATATTCAATGAGGTATAAGGTAATTAGGATAGCTCATATTTGATTTCTCCACATAAGATATTTCGTAGAGTTTAGTGGTGTAGTTATGAAATTTGTGATTTGATTTAATGGAGCATGGTTGTTTTTTTATATCTATGAAATTGGCTTGTTACGTTAATTCTGCTAGTACTTGTGTGATATTGTTGATAGGATTCTGAATATAGGTTTATTTATTGAGTGTAAGCTTTGATACTATGAAAGAGCAGGGTTAATCATTAAAATGTGTTATATATTTCTTGTTATTCATCTGTAGGGTAAATGTAGGCCACATGTAGAATGATGGTAAATTATAAAATATTAGAAGTTGAGATTATGAGAGTGGATTATATCTTATCATAGCCAGATACAGCATTTTCAAAACTTTATACTACTTTTCATAATCATCAGTGTGAATGACATTTAATTATGACTCTTCGCACTAAATTTGGAGATCAAATTCTCTGTTCTGGTTAACCAGTTCCTACCATATTTTATTAAATCTCATCAACATATTTATGTAAGGTTCACACAAATGTGTTGGCAAGATTAAGTGGCATAGGGTTGGAACGCCCTAAATTTGAGTCCTTTTTTGTACTATGTTTCTTGATTTTGTGATCTTGTTTCTAAAACTATCCACTTTTCTAGTGCCTTGAATTTTAAATGCCATAAATATTTATCTCACATTCTAGGTAAAGAATAAAAGAATTAATAATGTTTATTATTTCCTAATTTAGCCTACAATCACTTAAATTCAATTTAATATCTAATTTTAAATTACTAATTCATTAAATAACCCGTCTAAGATATGTAATTTAGGATTATTATATATATACTTGATGTATATTTAAATAATAGCATTTTTAAATTTGAGGAGAAAAAAAGACATGACGTTTATCTTTCCTAAAAATTGCATCCGTTACTATCTAAATGTTAAATAAAAAGTAAGTTTCACTATCATATGGGTCTTCTAATCATGTGGGTATCACTGTTTACACATTTTAGATAATGAATCATAATTGTCATCTATGAAACTCATATATTATATATTTCAAATAGTGAATGTCACTTGTCGTATGACACGACAATTAAAATATATAAATATAACTCTTATTGTCATGTAACAATTGAAATTTACTCTCTGAAATGTGTAAACAGTGGTTCTTGCTACCACGTAACAAAAATATAGCAAAGGACAGTCAAAGTTTTAACAATTTGTTCAAAAATTGATGGGCTTATTTAAGATTTTAAATTGCTTACTCAAACGAAAATATATAGCAAAATAAGTATATTTTCATTTATACAAGTTCATAGTTAATTTTTGGGGGATTAATATAGTTTGTGTTATATCTAATATGTAGCTTCACAAAAGTTCCATAATTATATAAATTAAATAGAGATTTTCTAGAATTACCATTAAAAAAATTCATAGAAATTAATTTACTTTTGTTTGAATACATTATTGGTTTCTGTTTGAAAAATTATAGAAAATGAGCGAAAATATAGTTTATAATGATTTTTAGTGAAAATTGTGGGAATTCACTGAAAATCAGTTATAATAGTCGTCAAAAATCCCTTATCCAATGGCTAGATAAAGAAGTAAACGTCTCCAATATGAAGGCCAAAGTGGATATGCACTATAGTTATCTAATGTGTGTCCTCTCATTCGTGGACAATTAGAGCATATAAAAGGAAAACACACGAGTCAGAGCGTGTTACGTATGCTTTATAACCTGCGTATGGTTATTGTGATCCATATATTAAGACAAAATGAAACAAAAATTTAGAGACAGAACAGAACAGAAATTGAAGGCAGTGAGATGTTCGGTTGTAATGGACAAAACGGATAAAACTGTGTGTCTCGAGGATAGAAATGTGTTTAGTTGCAGTTGACAGAACATAGAAAACAGTATCAATGACCA
>JANIIA010000005.1:67845685-67871289 GCA_027478495.1 Erythroxylum alaternifolium
AAATATTTTTTATAATTGTATCAATATTTTTTAATTGTATTTGTATTTTTTTAATTACGATGAAATAAAATGAAGAAATTAAATATTTAATGAAACGAGAAACCTAAAAATTTAATGAAATGAGTTATTAAATAAAAAAATTCTACAAGTTAAAAATCCTAATACATAATAATTTAATAAAATATCTAAGTATTCATGGAATTAATTACATAATAGGTTAAAGATACATTCAAGCCTTATATTTTATTAAGAATGTCTGTTTTTGCTATTTATAGTAATAATATAGGAGTATTTTTGTTCAACAGCCCACGTGTCTTGTTTCTATAATAGGCACAAGAAAACTTGTTACAGTAAGAAAACTGTGTTATAGTTTTAGAAGAAACAAAAAATTTGTATTTTTGTGAACTAGAGACGAAACAAAAATAGGCAGTGTCAGTAACCAAACACTACTAGACGCAAGATTTTTGTGTTTTATTATCTGTCTCGTCTCTAACCACGAAGACATCAACTATACGCAGCGTAGAGGCCAGCATTTGTATGTGCATGTGCCACACAAGTGCTATTTAGGAGAATGTGTTAGGCACGTGCTACATCACGTTATATGATGAGGAGCATCCTGTGAAAATTTTGACTTCTTTCTACATTCTAAGCAGAGCCCTAAACAAGTAAGTGCCAAAACCACCTTTTAAGCGATGAAAAGGTTGAAAACCAAGTCTCACTCATTTCGAATTTAGTTTTGCCTTGTTGAGATACATTTTTATAATTTAGATTACACTATTATTTTGCTTGTTGCAATTTTATAGGTTTTCCAAACCACTATAAAAGCTACATATTATACTATAGAGAAAGGGGGTTTAGAACTTTAGATTATAAATGGTTGAGTTTATAAACTATCATGTGTGTAACGAGGTTGGTCATTTTCACGTTTCCAATGATAACAAAATTAATACTAGTACAGTCTTATACCTTCCACCCATTTAAATAAAGTTACTAGATTATATACCTATTGCTACTCTAGTATAGAACTAGGAATCAACACTCAAACAAAATGATGTTCCTGTAGCATAAGATCATGTTGAACAAGTTTAATTAAAGAGATCCACTAAGGTGAGGACGCCTAATCTATCTTCTGATTATATAGATTATCTTGGTGATAATGATCTTGATATTGGTCATATTAATTTGATTACTAATTTAAATGATGTTTTTGGTCTTCACGTTGATTTACTGTGGGATTCAATAAGAGATTAAATGCAATCTATAAAACATAATTAGGCTTGCAAATTTGTTTATTTACTTTAAAATTAGTGGATATAAATGCGTTTATAAAACCAAAAAGGACTCCTAAGGTAAGGTTGGGCAATTTAAAATTTGATTAGTTACCAAAGGATTCATTGTGAGAGAAAAGATAAATTGTAATGCCATTTTCTTTCTTGAATCTTTCAAATTTATGTTTAGAGTGATTATGGCAATAATAACTTATTAAAATATTAGGTTTTATCATATAGACGTTAAAACTTTCTTTTGAAATAGAGACCTTTACGAGAAGTTCTCTATGGTACAACCTGAAGGGTCTCAAGAAGATGATAATAGCCATACGATTTATAAGTTGAGAAAATATTTTTATGGATTGAAACAAGATTTTTGTTACTTTAAACTCCATTCATATTTATCTCACATTCTAGGTATTGAATAAAAGAATTAATAATGTTTATTATTTCCTAATTCAGCCCACAATCACTTAAGTTCAATTTAGGATTTACTTTTGAATTATTAATTTATTAAATAACCCGTCTAAAATAATCAATTTGTAATTGTTATATATCTATAAATTTCTTTGATGTATATTTAAATGATAACATTTGTAAATTTAAGGAGAATAAAAGAAATAACATTTATCTTTCCAGACAATTGCATTCATTACTATCTAAATCGAGTTACAAATCCATAAATAGGTCACTATTTTGCCAAATGAAAAGCACATAAAGTTCTTCAACACCAACCCCACGTTAATTCCTCTTTTTTTAATACTTTGCACTAAGTTTGGCAATACTAATTTAGTTTAATCTAATTTAATTTAGTTCGAAATTAACAATTTAAATTTAAATTAAATTTTAACTTCAAATTAAATTTAAATTAGCAAAAAGTGTATTTTTAATCTCAACGTTTACACAAGAATATAGGATAAAGCTTAACGTTTCGAAACGTTTAAATTAAATCTTAATATTTTTAAAACACTAAAAACAGACCTTAAGTAGATGAAAAATTTAGCTGAGTTAATTCTCTATCAATACTAACGTGACATCATTTTTTGTTTTTAAATAAAAAGTAGGTCTTACTGTCATATGGGTCTTCTAATCACGTGGCTACCACTATTTACACATTTTAGACAATGAATCATATTTGTCATGTAGAAATGAAACTCATATTTTTATATTTTAAATAGTGGATATCACTTATCGTATGACGTGGCAATTAAAATATATAAATATAGGTCTCATTGTCATGTGATAATTAAGATTTACTGTCTGAAATGTATAAACAATGCTCCCTACCACCACGTGACTATGAGGCCCACTTTTATTTTAAAATATTAAAATAATATTATGTAAGCATTAATATGACATTTATCTAATAGAGGGTTAATCTCGTCAAATTTTCCACCCATTTAGAATCTATTTTAAACGTTTTGAAAACGTTATAGTTCAATTTGAATGCTTCAAAATTTTAAGGTTCAAGTTTTATTCTATTGTAAACGTTAAGGTTAAAAATGTATTTTTTTGCAATTTAATTTTGAAAACTAAATCAAACCTCCTCTTTAAAGCAACTTAATTTTAATTTAACTTTCTAAATCGAATTCATAAACTCGTACTGCCCATTTAAAGTTCTAACAGAATCATGCATTCTCATTAACTCACGTAATATTTGGACCACAAATGAAAGAACGAAGTGGCCAGATTCTAAACTATGGTCGGTTAGCTTTATGCAATAAAAGCCTAGAATTGGGTTTTTAGCTTGCACAAACTAAAAAATAATCTCTCAATCATGCAATGGAAGCCAAGGTTTGAGGGGTGCTTCTGTTATTATGCACAATTTGAACATTTTATCTCTTTTAGTCATTGCCAAAAGATGACTTCTTATTATAACATTTCATGCAACTAGAGAGAGATGCTCTTCCTTCTCTCTACATTGAAGCTCTATTTCCTGGCTTCTTGTAATTTCATCATAAGGGCTCTTTGGTAATTCCCTTTCTCTTTAGTCAAATTCTTACCCAAATTCCTCCTGCATACCTCGTCTTTCCTTTTCTAAAAAGTTGTTATTTCCTTTTTCCTATTAACAAAACCCCAATGCTAACTGATTTCGCCGATGAATTTTCCCCGTTACCCTTACCTAAGCCCTCTTCCCTCACCATCCATGTCGAAACACAACTCTACCCCCAAATCCATATTCACCCCAGTAGATTCAGTTGAATCTACAAGCCTCCCCCCCAACACCTCAAACCCTCCACTTTCCTCCCCAAATATTACACTACAGCCTACACAACCCCCTTCTGGACCTACCCCTTCTAGTACCCTATGGAACAAAAGCTGGAAACACGTTGTGGGTGAGCCATCTAATACTACCCCTCAATATAACCCTCCCAAAGTTATTGATAGCAAGGCAGTTGTGCATCCGGACATTGAGACTCTACGGATTGGTGCTAGAATATGGGAATCCTTCCTGGTTGGTTTCTTCATGGAAAGACATCCTGATTTCCTTATCATTCAAAAGTGGGTGGCTAGTCATTGGAAGAATAGGGGACTCACCGATGTTCTTCTTACTGAAGACAATTTGGTATTATTCAAATTTACCTCCCAAGATAAAGCAAACAGGATACTAAAAGAAGGTCCATGACATATAGCTCAGCTACCCCTATTCCTACAAAAATGGCAGCCAGGTATAAAGCTTGAAAACATCAAGGTGCATAACTTTCCACTGTGGATTAATTTACATTATATACCATTAAAGTACTAGACTACTCAAGGTCTTAGTTCCTTGGCTAGTTTTATTAGTAGACCTCTATGTATGGATGAAACTATTGCTAAAAGGAAGAGGGTTGGCTATGCGCGAATTTGTGTCAGTGTGGATAGATCCAAGGAGCTACCGATGCATTCCCATTATACGGCTAGGTATCGACAATGTCCTGCAAGAAGAAATGATATATGTCTCTTATAGTTGGAAACCCTCGGTTATGATGCAAGGGAAGGTGTGGAAAAAAACTGGAAAGTTTTTTTCTCTAAAGGCAATTATGTGGAACTAATGGACCTTGAAGATGGTCTTACTTGCTTAAATGTACCTCAGTTGGAACTAGATGACACAGTACAAGGGGTGAGAGAAAAAATCATATCACCTCCATCCAATATAAAGGGAACAAAATATGATCATGCGATGGCTGCATAATCTGAGGTTCAGTAGGAAGCAAATGTGTCGGAACAGATATAGGCGGGTGATAAGGTGAGTGAGCTGCAGAATGAGGCAATTCTAGCTAATGTTAACCACTATGGGGGTAAATTAGATTCTTTACTTGACGAGGATGCTCCTTCTTACACCAATTCCTCCAACGGAAAGGTGACGGAAGGAAGTGAGATTGAAAATTTACAAACAATGACTAGTTCAAGAAGTCAAAGGAGTGGAAGGAGGAGAGGGGATAAAGGTAAAAATATATCATTATGCCTAAAAATTTACAAACAGTGACGAGTTCAAGAAGTCAGAGGAGTGGGAGAGGAGAGGGGCCAAAGGTAAAAATATATCATTATGTCAGCCTTAATATGGAATGTTCGAGGCATAAACTGCCTGGTAAAAAGCTTTGAGGGATTTTATCGAGGGTATTAAGCCTTTTATTGTAGTTATGCTTGAAACTAAAATTAGGTATGAGAATATAAATAAGGTAAAGATTTTTAGTTCTTATTGGTCCTTCTTATCCAACCATCAATATCATTACTATGGCAGAATAATTATTAGGTTTAATATTAATTTTTTCAAAGTAAAGGAGGTTCTTTCTAATGATTAGCTGTTACGACTTAAAATCCACTTCATCTTAGAAGGAACTATTATCTACTCTTCTTTTGATTATGGTTACAATACTGTATTTCAAAGAAGCTCTCTTTGCGTAGCATCTCGTCCCCATACTAAAGGTTATAACCTCGATTTCAATAATGGGGAGAATGGCCAAGAGAGAGTTGGAGGAAATTTGCATTTCATGCTCAGCGGAATGTCAGCATACATGCATGTGAATTTGAGTCTTTACACACATGAAAATAATTGTACATGCACTCATTGACATTTTGGGTATAGTGAATAGTAATAGGATAGATTGAGAATTGTGGTTATAGTGAATGATTAGAATAAAATGGAGTAGGAAAACTAGAAATAAAATCTAAGTGTTGGACTTAGTGAAACAAAATATGTTGAAGAAGTTTACTGAGAACATTTAGTATGGGAGTTATAAATGGTGGAGTAGAAAGTTATGGTCTTAATAAGGGGAAGATGTTCAGGAGCATAGACGTATCGTCTGTGATGACGTCACCATACGTCTGTGATGACGTCACATCATATGTGATGATATCATTTCGTCTGTGAAGATGCATCGTCTGTAAAGATGCATCGTCTGTAAAGATGTATCGTCTGTGATGACGTCACGTCGTCTGTGATGATGTCATTTCGTCTGTGAAGATGCATCATCTGTAAAGATGCATCGTCTGTAAAGATGTATTGTCTGTGATGACTTCACATCGTCTGTGATGACGTCATATCGTCTTAAGAGTTGCATCATCTTAAGTTAACTTTGCTTCGTCTTAAGTGGACCATCTGAATCGTTTGCTTATTGCATTCGTCTGCTTTCTGCCTAAGTGACTGAAACTTCTTCTTCTGTATATTGTTCATTTTATATCGTCTGGTCCATCTTTGACCCTTCAAACGATAGAATTTGTTCCTAAGGTCTTCAAGAAAGTTATAGACCTATAAATCCTATTTCAAATCATCTAACAAGGATCTTGATCTGATACCTATAGCGAAAGTTATGCTAGTTGCCCTAATAGAAAAAGGTTCAATATGATTGAGGATATAACCAAATTGAATGATTTTGGTGTCAATGGAGACATAAGACATAGGGGAATATGTTTCTAGAGGAAAGTGTTGCAAAATGACTTCAGTGTCGGGGTCAAAAAGAGCATGTAAAGTTGACCCGAAATGATGTGCTATAGGAAAAATTTGAAAGTAAGTAAAAGGCTATGACTTGTGATTGCAGTGGCATTACTGAGTCATAAACTTAAGTATAAATTATACTTAAGTGAGTTTGGATAAAGGGAAGTGGATAAGTGGATAAGAATTGGACAAGTGTCTTAGCTAGTTAAGATCTTTATTGCTTTTAAAAGACAAGCTATTGTCCTTGTCTTTTATCTTTCTTGAAACTTCTTTCTTTAGAATTCCTCCAACCCAGAGCTTTTCATGAAATATTCATCGAAGCTAAACCTTGCTTTTCTCTATTTGGCCCCACTTCCACTTGGATATTCCTTTCTTCCATTCTAAAAAAGACTGAGCCTCCCTGTCAGCTTTCAAATTGCTGTATGTTGGTGCATGAGAGATTAAGGTTACGTGATTTTATAGAGATTTGAGCTTCAAACAAGTAAGCTTGTTATGATTATGTAGTTTTTGCATGAAATGAAGCATGCATCGTTAGTTCACTGCTAAATTGTTAAGAACAGTGATATTCTTATTTGTTGGAAAATGAGTGAGGAGATTTAATGTACCGTACATAGTGATTTTCTTTGGATTGATGACTGGAATATTATAGGATAGTGTTAAACCAGTTTTGGGAGTTGAAAGATCAATGAAAGTGTGTGATGGTGTGAAAGAATGATTAAAGTGATAGTTAGAGGAAATATTGAGCTTGAAGCAAAAAGTTGATAATGTTATATACATAGTGATATACTCTGTTTTCCTCTTCACTAGTCGTATATGGGATTATATCGGTAAAGTAGTGAATGAGTTATTGATTTCAAAGTACCAAAGGATTGAGGTTATAATTCAAAGAACTGATGAGTGATTAAGTTATGAAATGGGAATATGCATCAGATGTGAAGTTGTTACAATACCCGAGTTTGTAATTGAGCATGCATTGTACATAGTCCAATTATACATTGTGCATGAATAAATGCTTATATGTGTGCAATTATTAATGAATGTGCAATGTATGCCTTGCATAAATGGGTTGTGCATGTCAAGTGTCCGCATTCAGGCATTCCCAAAATTTGGAAGCAAATGCTAATCTGGAGCGTACAATGAGTAGACCGAGATGGTCTCACTTCATTATTTGTTATTTGAATTTTGTATAATATGATTGATTATGTTGGTTTCCGGACAGGAGGTCCGATGATTGTGATGTTTGTTTTGGATATTGAAGTGCTACTTGAATGTGAATGAGATGAACTAAGTGTACTTAATGTGATTGTTAAATATGTTTCAAATGTGCATTTGTATTGCATGTAAGTGAAGTGCGAATTCTCAACTTAATGTTGAATGCCGGACTAAGGTCTAATGATATGGGAAAGTGATTGAATGAGATCTTGCAAATGTGAGTGATGCATTTCATCTCATGAATGCATGAAATATAATGGCAGTTGTGACCGTAGTAGCCACCGAAAGTGAAAAGAGCTTAAAGCTCAGAAAGTAAAAAGTGAAAATGAGCCTCGAGTTCAAAAGTGATTAAGAGCCTAAGGCTCACTATGTATAATTAGCCTTGTATCCCCCAAGCAGATAAGGGACAGTTATTAATGAGCCCGGTATCTAATGGATACGGGACAGTTTAGGCGCTCAGTCACAACAAAGTAAGAAATGGAAAGTGAGTCTCATGTACATTGCATATGCATAATATGAATGATTAAGTGTATTGCATGTGAAATGTGAAATAATGTGAGATGTTTAATAACGTGATTTATGTGTTATGTGACTAGGTGAGCCATCGATGATAGTCACTCATTAAGTTCGCAAAACTCACCCAAAATTTGTAATTACTTTTTAGGATCAGAAAAATGCCCCGTTAGGCCAACGGGAGTATACCTACAGCATACAAGTGAAGGATAGAGGTCGGGATCAATTCGCGTCTGCATTGCATTTCCTTAAGTTGTATTGAATTGTTTATTCTGTAACTTTTTGTATAAAATTGTATTCTGAAACTACTAAAGCGTTTTGTATTTGTGAAAGGGCCCAAATGGCTATTGAAATTATTGTTGATTTTATTACTATGATTGAAAGTGTTTATTAATGAGAGTGGGCCCTATGTGATGCTTAACTTCCACATAATATGTGATTGTGGTTTTCTAAGAAAACAAAGAAAAAAAGTTTTTATACCGATTTCTATATGAGTGAGTGTCTTAGCACGCCACCTTCGCGGGGCACGAGCTCGGACATCACCCATTGATGTCAGGTTTGGGTCTTGCGGGACTGGGATGCTACACTTTGGACCTCTCTAAAAGGCATTCAAAGCACCATATCTAGCCCCTGGATGATTGCAGGTGATTTTAACACCACTATTTTCAGAACTGAAGCAGAAGGGAATTATAGCCTGAGAAGATACAATGAAGATCTTAAACTTTGTGTCGAACATATGGGGGTAACTGACCTCAAAATGGAAGGTCATTTCTTCACCTGATCTAATAAACAAAGGGATTCTTGACTGATTTGAAAAAAATTAGATAGGGCTCTTGTCAATAGAGAATGGCTACTCCAATTTGTTAATAGTAAGGCTCTATTCATAAATCCTCTCTTTTCTAATCACTCTCCCATTCTAGTTGAGGGACTCTTTCGGAAGTCCTCTGCCCTATATCCCTTTAGATTTAATAAATATTTTGTTAAAGTAGATGGATTTGATGATGCAATCAGGAGGGGATTATCAGTTAAGGTTTCGAGTTCCAGGCAATTCATATGCTGCCAAAAACTTAAAGCAATTAAAGCAGAGTTGAAGATACTAAAAGTTTCTCATTCCCCTACTTCTCAAGCTGCTATTGATATTGCTAAGGAAAGACTGGCTGCTAATCAAAGTTTACTCTCTCATAATCCTAATGATTTGGACCTTCTTTCAAAGGAAAAGCTGGAGCTTGACCTCTATTTAATAGTAGTCCAAGATCACTTTTTGCTTATCCATCAAAAGGCTCAGATTAACTGGATTAAGGAAGGGGATAGAGCTTCTAAATTCTTTTTCAATTCCCTATCTGATAGAAGGAATGTCAACAAAATATGCTTGATAATCAATACAGAGGGAATAAGTCTTAATGATCAATCAAGTATCATGGAGGAAGCTGTTAAATTCTATAGAGGTCTTTGGGGTTTAGATACGGATTCTGATTCCTTTCTAGACCCTATTAAGAATTTTATCATTAACAAAGTCACACCTGAAGCTGCTAGGAAATTGGTGGAAGACATTACAAATGATGAGATCAATGCCACGATATTTGCTACAAATGGGATGAAAGCTCCCGGATCAGATGGGCTCAATAGATTTTTCTTCCAAAAGACATGGCCCTTTATAGGACCCATGGTTAGAGAGGCTATTCATGAATTTTTTGCTAATGGAGTGCTCCCAAAGGAGTTTAACAAAACTTTTCTCTGTTTAATCCCCAAAACTCCTAGCCCTTCTACTTTTGGCGATTTTAGATCGATTAAATGCACCAATTTTCTCTACAAAATCATTGTTAAGATCTTTACTAACCGACTGAAGGGAGTACTCAACCTCATTATCAGTGAGAATCATAATGCTTTTATGAAAAATAGAGATATTGGGGACAACATTCTTATTGCACAGGAACTTCTTAAAGGATACACCAGAAGGAACTCATTCCCTAACTGTGCTGTCAAAATAGATTTCAACAAATACTACAATAAAATAAGGAGTTTTTAGACACAAAAGGTGAAAATTTTAGACACTTTTTTCTGTCTTAAAAATAATTTTAAACGCTTTATAAAGCGTTAAAAAAATAAGTGTCATAAAAATTATTTTTGACGGTTTTCTTAGACACATAGATGCGTCAAAAAAATATACATTTTTTACATATCTAAGTGTCGAAAATCTAAGCGTCAAAAATCTACTTACACATAGATGCTTTGAAAAAATATACATTTTTTACACATCTAAGTGTCGAAAATCTATTTACACATAGATGCGTCGAGAAAATACATTTTCGACAGTTTTCTTAGACACGTATATGATATTTTAGACGCTTTGTGTAAACTTTTATATGCTTTTCTTTGTCGATATTTTTCATTTTTAGATAATTTTTACGTCGAAAAACTCTACCATTTTTTAGTAAAAAATAAGCTTAATTATAATTTGCTTTGTGCATATCTTTTAAGATTACTCACATGCATATTATTATAATAAATTTTACAAATTAATCTAAAATATTTATCTGCATATGATTATAATAAATTCATGTAACATTTATAATTATCTATAAGTCAAACTTATATTAACTAAACATTTTTATAATTACTTGCTTTTTATATTAATTAATTGCTATTCCTGGATGCATACTTATTACAAATTATAAAAAGCATCAATTCTTATCCCGCCAATTAAAAATTTTAGAAGTTTTAGACTCTTTTTTAGTATATTTTTTTGATAAATTTTACCGTCTAAAAACTCCACCAATTCTTAGATTATTTAAGACAATTATTAAATGTGTCTAGATATAAGTGTCTAAAATCTTCTTATTTTGGTGCAGTGAAAGCTTTCAATTGCATCAGTTGGCCCTTCCTATTAAGAGTTCTTAAGGAGTTCAATTTTCCAAATCCTTTTATTAATTGGATTAAAGCTTGTGTTACAACTACAGCCTACAATGTGCTTAATGGCTCACCTTCCAGAATTTTCAAAGGGAAGAAAGGAATCGGACAAAGGGATCCCTTGTCCCCATACTTATTTATCTTATGTATAGAAGTGCTCTCGCTAATGATTAAGGCCAAAGTCTCTCACAATCCTAAATTCAAGTTTCACTCTAAATGCAGGAAATTATCACTCACTTATCTCTGTTTTGCAGATGACCTTATTCTCTTCCCCAAAGCTCATCCAGATTCGGTGAAACTACTAATGGACACTCTCAAAGAATTCTCCAGGATGTCAGGTCTTAAAGTAAATTTTCACAAAAGTCACTTTGTTCTCTCTACTTTAGCAGACTCTCTCCAGGGCACTATTTCCTCTCTAACTGGTATAAGCAGGAAAAATCTTCCTCTATAGTACCTATGTCTTCCTATTTCCACCAAAAGAATATCCTTCAATGATTGTCTTCCCCTTATTGAAAAAATTCAAAGGTGATTAGGCAAATGGACAAACAGATTTTTGTCTTATAGTGGTAGGGTTCAACTTATTAAATATGTTCTATGTTCCCTTCATCTTTACTAGAGTACTCACTTTCCCTTATAAAAAAAGCTAGTCAAAACTTTGGAGAAAAAGATAAGAGATTTTTTATGAGGGAAAGCAAATGGAGGTTCTTAGGTTCCTAAGGTTAAATGGACTGATCTGTGTAAACCAAAGGTAAAGAGTGGGCTAAGGATCAGCTTTGTAAAAGTTGCAAACAATATCTTTCTGATCAAAAGGCTTTAGAGAATGATCCAAGATAAGTGTTCATTATGGATGAAATGGCTCTACTACTTTTTAAAGGGATCAGCATATGGTCCCTTCCTATAAGGCCATCTCATTCTTGGTTCCTTAATCAGATCTTAAGAAAAAGGGAAGAAGTAGCAAATAATGTCTTCTATAAAATTGGAAATGGCCAAACTGCTTTCCCATGGCACGATAATTGGACGGGCTATGGTCCCCTTTCCTCTAACCCAATTGTTGTTTCTGCTTTTTTAGATCGTGACCACAAAGCTAAGATAGCTAGTCTTATAAATCATAATGAATGGATACAATTTCCTAATTCAATCAGTCATCTGAGACCTCTATACCCTCCTGATCCTAACTTACATGACTGTTTTCTATGGAAAGAATCTTCTATTGAAACTTTTTCTACCAAAATCTACAGGAAATGGCTCTATCACTCTGATCAAGATGATCATTGGGCCAAAGTTATATGGTGTAATATTCTAAGGCCAAGTTCTACTTTCCTACTATGGTTGATGGTAAAGAACAGGGTAGCAACAACGGACAGACTCCAATTTATCCAGAATTTGGACCAAAATTGTTGTCTGTGTAGAAGAGGTGTTGAAACTAGGGACCACCTATTTTTTCTATGCCCTTTTTTCCAATTTCATCTGGAACAAGATCAGAAATTGCCTTTATTGGCATGGGACATAAAATTAACTCATTGAGGTTGCTAAGATTCTAGCAGAAGTGCAAACTTCCTCCCCATATGGAAGAAGGTTCTATCTCTTACCATATCTACCCAAGAGATATGGAAAGAAAAAAATTAGCGAAAGTTCCAAAACAAGGAACATTCAACTGATTTGGTGCTACAAACTATCATGCAGAAAGAGAGAGAATAATATACTTGCTGGGAAATGGAACAAAACTAGTAGACAAGGACTGAAAGTCAGATCTTACCTAAAGAAGTCAAATATTGCAAGTCGTAAGGAGAGCCAGTAACGTGCCCACGGTTCAAGATATCCACCTTCACTGCAAGTATAAGGGAAGTTAGAATCATCTTTGGATAAAGTTTCGATATGATGACAGTGAAGATCCTTACTGGACGATCGCAATTTGTATCGCGGATTGATAGAAGCACCAACCCTAATTTGGAACATTTTGGGAAGCTCAGAGGATGGGGGTGGATTTGAATACTAATTTGGAATGAGTCAATAGTGTATGTCGTTTTTGTGCGATGCTTAGTCAATATATCTAAACGGAATCGTATTGTCACTTGCTTTTATGTAGTATCTCTATCGTGCTTCTTAACAGAGCTCTCCAGTAGTTCTGTATACTACTCTACTTTATTCATTAATTTATCTTTAATTTCTCAAAAAAATAATGACTTCTCGCGTTTCAACTTTGACCTCTTATAATGAAGAATTGTTCTAAATGGCCAAGATTGTGAACATGATACCAATAGTCATAATTAGAACTAATAAAAAAGGTAAAAGAATGAATTTGAATGTAATTTAAGACATTTTAGAAAAAGTATTGATTTAAAATATTAAAAAAGTCCTAATTTTTCAGTTTTTCAAAAAAAAACATCTTTTCTTATACTTCAGTTAAAAATTAACAATAAAACATACACATTATAATCATCATTTGTAAACTAATCGATGTTATTTACATAACTAGTCAACATAACTCTTAAAATCGATCCAAACTAATTAAATATAACTCAAACTAATAATTTATTATTATTAACTTAATTTATTAATTTAATTCTAATTTAATTAACTCCAATCGAGTTTAAGAATTGAATTGAGTTACCGTATTAGTGAATATTTGATTAGTTTATGTTTAATATTCATATTATGTGTATTTTATCATTATTTAACTTAAAATTTACAGGTTCAATTTTAGATAATCCGATCCAGCTTATACTTGACATCTCAGGTTATTACTTATTAGCTATAAGTGGAGAGAGAGAGAGAGCTGAAACACAGTCGAGGGACCATCTCACGGAATAAGCGTAAACGAATATGATATGGAAGATGGGAAGGCAAAGGAAAACAAAAGCCATAGTATCTGATACCATAAGCTTTGTGGAGGAGAAAGAAAAAAGAAAGCCACTTTGAGTCTTGTCCATAGAGTTGAATCCCTGGCAGTGGGAGCATATGTTCCATGAGAATCTTAATAACTTTCCGCAATTATATTCCGCTGGAAACCTTTTTTCTGTATCTCTGTACTTCTTCATGCAACCACAACTAAGGAAGGCCGTCTTGTCCTGTCCGTCTCGTTTACTTGACACGAAACCTAGAAGCCCAACTCGTTTCTAATCGTATGTCTAACTTGAATTTTGTTATATTGAAGTTTTAATAATTTACCTTATAATTACTAAAATAGGTTCAAGCAAATTGACTAATCTCTCTGTTATTAAGCCAATCCCCTAATTAAATGAATGTTTTCTTATAAATAATGGTTTTTGTTAGAAACTCTGAATAGCAGAAAAAGGGAAACTTCTTTGCATGTACAATTTGGAATTGACATCAGGAGTACTCAATAAGCTAAACCCAGCTATTCAGTGCACATCACATTTTACCGTTGCTCTGTCTCATCTGCCTCTTCATTTGTCAAAAAAAAAAAAAAAGGTATTCAGATTTCATATACAGCTACCATCTCTGAAGTCTGTATTAATTTAGCATTAAACCTGTAGGCCATGCCAGTGTGGACCAGCAGCATCTGCATTGATTTGAACTGCTAAGTTTGTTCTGTTCAGCCATAGTTGCATTTTCATAAGACTAACCAATGAATCATCTTATGGAAATGTTGCCCGAGCACAATTTCTCATCTGGGTTCCATTTATTTTATCATGTAATGATTCCAATGTAATTATATTTTAAATTCTGTCAAATCTTATCAATATCAGATTCTGCAGAGACACATTTGGCTGCAATAGGATATTAAAGTATAAACACACCAGATATCAGATAGTTAATCTCAAGAACTAAATCATATTATTACGGTGGATTGAATTGTGTTAAACTTCATCTTAAATATGAACTCAAAAGAAGAAAAAAACAAAAAAGAGTAGTTGAATATCATAAAGACCACTTTCTGTTGTTCTGTTCTTTCTTTTTCTCTGCAATTTTATGCTTATACTCTGGAAAATTTCTTAGCAGGGTTTTTTGCACATTGCATTGATAAAATTTGTCCCAGGTGGTCTTTTCTTGTAAGAACTATTTGTAAGCAGCAAGTGTAGTGATTTATTTTACTTTTAATTCCATAACCTACTCTCCATCCCTATCCTTACGGATCCAAGCATAAAAAGCAGAACAACCAACCTTCTTTTGAGAAGTTCTATCTCCATCTCTCTCACAAATGCAGATTCTCTGCCACTAATTGATTGTCTTTTCAATATCTAAACTCGCAACCATGAAAGGAATAGACATCTTCTGTGCATCTCAAGCTTCAACAGCCATATGCATGAGCATGGATCAACCTTCATCATCATCATCCACCATTCAACTCGGCGGCCGAGCAATCGACCGCTATAATCCCACATCAGAGACCAGAAAAGAATTCCCAGAAGCTTTCCTCTACCTCCTTGTACTTCTGAGCCACCTATTAATCCACAACCTTACCACCTGCTTAACAAGATCAGAAAAGCCTCTGATAACACCAAGACAAATGACAAAACCAAGAGACTTTCTTCAAAACCAAAGGATCAAAGAGCAAAGAAAAGCCCTTGCGACCCATGTGAAGATGTCATCAAGAGTTCTATTGTTGCAAAACACATTGTCGAGAGCAACTGGAGTGGTCCTAGGGATTTTATCACCCCGCCAGGCTCTTCCAGATATCTTCTAGGCGAATCAGCTTTCTTTGATGGGTTGCAACAAGATAATGGTCCTGCTTTGTCGTTGGTTCCCGTTGAATCCCAGAAAGCTCAAGCTCATAATCGACATGAATCTACTGCTTCAAGAACAACTTCATCTCTCTCAGACAGGTCTTCAACCCAGGTTTGGTCGCTTATTCACTCCCCGTCTGTTTCTTAGCATATCCAAATTCCACATAAAAAAAAGTTTAAAGCTACATTGTGCGATTGCTCAATTGATTCATTTTGTGTTACAGGTTGTGGTTTTGAGAGTTTCACTACACTGCAAGGGGTGTGAAGGAAAAGTGAGGAAACATTTATCTAAAATGGAAGGTATGCAAAGAAGACTTCATCACTGGCACTACTTATCTCGTTGTCCCATTCCCAATTCCATTTTCAGAGTCTTCTTCCAAATCCAACTCAGTAATAGCTATTCCCATCATCAAAGTAGTTCTTCTTTAGGGTCCTTTCTTTTTCACTCTAGTATTCATGTAATTTCACAGAAAAATTGGTTGTCACTTTTCTGTCTATGGCAAGCATCTTCCATTAGAACTCTAATTACATCTACCATTTTCAGTCAATTATGTGCTCAAGCAAGCACCGACATGATGGATCAATCAACCTCCATTTATAATACAAAAAAATCCAGAGGAAAGATTGATATCATGACTGATTATTTGAACAGGTGTGAGATCTTTCACCATAGACTTTGCAGCGAAGAAGGTGACAGTAATTGGAGAAGTGACACCTTTGAGTGTCCTGGCCAGTGTTTCAAAGGTGAAGAACGCTCAACTCTGGTCACCTGCAATGCCAGTCCATGTCTCAAACAAGCCAGAAGTACTCAAAACATGATAAGGATGGACTGATTGGAAGTAGAGATTAAACATCTTGACGGGTTGTTGGTGTGAATTAGGTGGTTGTATGCATGTAAATCGAGTCTTAACATGAGTAGCTGGACCCGAACATGAGTTGCATGGAAGTTAGTAAACAAAAGAAACTTAGGTGTATGTATTTATGCTCCTTTCCACTCATGTCTTGTTCTTCGTGGATATAAAAGGGGAGTCTTTTGGGTGTTAAAATCATAATTTATTCTCATGGTTTTGCTGAAATACTGCCATAACTTCGTGCTTCGCAAACGCATAGACTCTCGTGTACTTGGCAGAGGTATTACCTGAAAGATGTGTTGGTTGGTTCAAAATTTATGCTTTAGTGAATCGATACGACCAGTAAGTAGATGCAGTCTTGTGCTTGAGAGCAGTCAGGCAGACATTAAAAGTTACACCTGCAGTCCTGGAAATCAATTTGGTCTAACATGTATCTTCAACACAGTAGAAACATGCGTGAAAGTCCTTGTGATGATCATGCCATGTCCCAAATAGTAAAGAGGTTTCAAGATCAGCATACAAAAGTGCAGCAAAAGGAAAATTAAATACTGAAATTCATAGTAAAGTTTAATGTTTTGATTTCCATCCATAATTTACGAAATAGCTTAATCATATACCATCAATTGAGGTAACTTCCTAAGTGATTGAAAACAATTGCACCCAATAATTTAATTGAAACACATAATCTATAAAAAAATGTAAAAGACATAAAGTTTACTTTTAAAATACTTTGCAATTTTTAAAATTCTCAAAAAAAATTTAGTTTTTAGTTTTTAGTTTTTTAGAAAAATATTTTCTATTAGACTTTGATTAAAAAATAACAATGAAATATACACAATATAAATATCATACGTGAATTAATTAGATGCTAATAATATGAATATTCATCACAACTCATAAATTCGAACTAAACTAATTAAATTTGATTCAAACTAATAGTTTATTATAATTATCTTAAATTATTATTTTAAGCTAAATTTAATTAGATTGTATCAAATTTATACATTGAATTATATTAATGAATTAATAATATTTGATTAGTTTACGTTTGATGTTCATATGATGTGTTTTTCGATGTTCTATTTTAACCGAAGTCTAAAAACAGATAAAAAATTTAAAAATAGTAAGATTTTTTTAAGAATTTAAAAGACAATAAGGTTTTTTAAAGATTTCTTAAACTATAATAAAAAAGTCAACGAATTTAGTGCACAAGATTCCTGTTTGCGGGAGTTTGGGAGGGTCATTAAACTATAATGAAAGTCTATGTATAAAGCCTAAAAAAAGAGTTGTGGAATCTTTTGTTATGAAAAATAATTTAGCTATAATTTGAATAAATAATTTCAACTAAAGTTTCAGCATGAGAGAGAGACAAAATAATGCAAAAGGCATTAGAGAGTAAGGACTAGGCATTGGAGCTTTTTTGTAAGGTTTAGTTCACTCAATGTGCGATGCGCAGCAAGAGAAACATACTTATTGTAAACTCGTACAGATGTTCCCATGCCTCACAGGGTAATAATAATATCATGGGATTGATTGAATATTGAAATTTTCTTCAAAAAAGAACATAAATCACCACATATTAGTCACATATACACATATATTTGTGTTTTATTAGGTATGAATCTTAAATTAATTAATGTGATTTAATATAATTTAATAATAATTAACATATCAATTCGGTATTTTCAAGAAAATAATATCATTGTTTGTTTTTTAAAATTAAAAAATATATAGTTAATTAGATTCGAACAAGTTTTGAGCTACTAGAACCCGATCAGACCTTCAAAATTAAGTCTCAAGCTCAATTGTTCGAGCTGACCATAAAAATTATCCATTCTAATCTGACTCATTGTCACCATAATATATGTAACGATTTCTAATCAAGTTTTATCTTTCTTAAGAGGTAATTTTCTAATTCTATTACATACACATATTTCAAAATTATGTAAAATTGCTTAGCGGTTTTAGTAATGCTTGTGATTTAAAATCATGTTGATTGTACCCTTAATGCTCATTGATTATTGCCTAAATTCCAAAAATCAATACACACATTAACACATTTATGTTTAGGTAATATAGTAAAGTTGCGAATACCGTACCAAACTTGGTACCGAATTAGGTTCTGGTATGATACTATACAGATATCAGTTAATAATAGGTATCATTTTAGGTAATTTTTTAAATTTATGAAATAATCCCTGAATTTTTTTAAAAATTGCAAAAAGTCCATTGATATATTGTACTATTATACTGTATACTTTATAAGTTTACGTCAACTATGTCTCCAAAAATCATAATAATAAATAATAATCAAAATTAATATAAAATAACAATAATTTTTAAATATTTCACATATAAATAATAACCACAATTAATATAAAAAAGACAATCATCATCATACAAATATAAAATTAAGAATAATACAAAGCATTTAAAATATTACAATAATACAATTTCATCATATAATAAATAATAATTACATCAAAACGTCTAATAAAAAGAACAATAAATATCTTTAACTCTCAAATTATTGCAATTTACAACAAGAGTTTGTGATGAGGAAACAATCAAGTAGAAATTAAACCTGAAACAAAAACATTTACAATTACATTACATATATAGAATTTAAGATATACATCAAATATAAGTAAAATTAAAAGAAGAGGAAAAAAAACCTGGAACAAAATTCGATCGTCTACAGGAAGATACTCGTTGTAACTGCACTGACCTCAGTTATCATTTAGTACAAAATCATCATCATTGAGAGAAGCTTCATCATCATTATCATTCAAATTTAATGTACAGAGTTACATGTCAATGCTTTCTCATTCAAGATTATCTTCCAAGTCATTGACATCTACCAAATTCGATTCTTCAGAAACTCAATCCTCCAAAAGATCAATATTATCAATGGAAATTGGATCAATTGAACTACTTGTGCTATTAAGACTCCTAGTAAACAATAAAATTTAATTATTAGAAATTACAAGAAAGTATATTGAAATTAATAACGATAATAACATACCTTTCCTGAAGCTTTAAATTGTAACGGACAAAAACCAAGTCATTCAATCTCTTACGCTCTAATCTATTCCTTGTCTTTAAGTAGATAAATTTAAATGTGCTCCAGTTTCATTCATAGCCAGTTGCACTCACATATTGACTTAAAATCTTAATTGCAAATCTTTTCAATTTTGGAACATCATTTTTAAATTGATCTCACCAAGAAATTGTAAGTCGTAAGATAATAAAAGTAGCGTTATATACAAAATAAACTGATAATTAATTTTCAACAAATAAGAAAATGGAAATAACTAATGCCTAGAGAAAGTTTTCCTCTTTGTCGAATAGCAATTGGCATTTCAAAATCCTCATTATTGGTTTTCTTCACTATCAGCCAAGCGAAGAACCCTCACCAAAGGCTCACAAATTTGGATAACAAATTGACATTGGGACCAAAATTCTCGATCTTCCAGTATAATTTTACAAACCTTCACTCCAGCATTAAACCTAGCATGCTGAGATGCAATCCACTTATCACTTGTAAACATTTGTTTTAACTCTTTCTTCATCGTAACAAAAGACTGAATTGATAAAAATTTTGTTTCAAATCTTGTCATAACAGGACGATACAAATCCGTGCCATTGGTAAATTCCTTTCCTATTAAATTCAATACCCATGCACTATTATAGATGAATTTGGTCACCTTTTTAGCTTTCTGCATAGTCTCATCAATAATAGAAAAATACCTAGGATCTCTTATATTCCCCAGTATTAGGTCAATGTAATGTACAATATAAGGAGTCCAAAAAAATAATTATACTTATTCTGCAACCTTTTTCCTGCTGCTTTATATGCGGAATCATTGTCAGTAATAAATTGAACAATGTTTTCTGGGCCTACTTCATTCACAACTTCATCAAATATCTCAAACAAAGTCTCATTATTCCTCATAAGACCAGATGCATCAATAGATCTCAAAAACATTGAGTCATTTGTAGAATAAACCACAAATTTAATAATAGGCTCTTGTCTCCTATTTGTCTAAATATCACACATGATTGAACATCCATAAGTAGCCCAATTCACTCTTCTTTCTGTCAAATAACTTCTCATTTTATAAACAGAACAACTCAAAAGTTTACCTCTTAAGTCATCAATTGAAAGACCTTTGTATTCCGAACCATAAAAGATTATTCAATCCATCATAGGTTGATAATAATAAGATTAAGAAGCATTGAATGATAAACCTATATCACACCACCAACTAGCTACTGCCATATCAACATTGTGATGCATCTCTTGATTACATTGCAATACGAATTGAAGGTTAAGCTCCAGGAGTTGTTCGTGGTGCAAAAAAACTAGTCACCTACCTTCTTTTCTTCCTCACATCAAGTCCAAGTGCTTCTTCTTATGCTTGAGATAGAACACTACCACTACCACTACCACTATCACTTCCACCTTCAACATTTTCACAATCACCACGAAAACTAGAAAACGAGCTTCCACTACCTATTTCAAAGTTCAACATTTCCCTTCTATCTTTCTCATGTTGATATTCTTCAATTAATATTTTCATTTGTCACTTCACATCATGACTTACTTTTTTACAGGGTTCCACATCTCTTTTAACCCCAACTAAATGTTTCTTTAATTGGGTGATTCCTCCAACTTTCAAATGTTTGTTACAAAATAAGCAAATAGTATAGTTCCTCATACGGGGAACCAATACAACATGAGCTCAAGCTGGATCGTTGTATCTTCCTGAAGTGGTTTGATCAAGAGTACTTGAACTTTTTTCTATTTATCTGTAAAAATAAATGAATACATATATCAAAATAAATAACTCATAATTTCATTAAACAATACACATATTCATCTTATATAATATAACTCATTTTATATGATTACATCATACACAATTCAATTTCATCGAACACAATTCACTATAAGTCAAAAATAACAATTCAATTATTCAACATATATAATTACACAAAACATACATAAACAATTTTCATTTTCAACAATCACAAAACATACATAAACAATTTTCATTTCGAACAATTTCAATTCAAAGTTTCAAACATGAGGATCAAGTTGAAGGGTATGATTTACAGAGTCACCAAATAATGAATGACATATCTTATACAATTATTCATACACATCAATTCATAACATGAGAAGGATATATTCATAATATGAGGATCAAGTTAAAGGATATAACTTATTTGGAAATATTTTTCTAATTTAAAGCTTTGAATCTTCTATTAATTTCTAACAAAATATAATATTATATACACCATTCTATATTTGGTTCTTAAATATATAAGTTGCTTCTACGATTTTTAGTTGACATTAATAGTTTAAGTGGTTGGAGTTTAGCCTACAACATGTTCATAATTTGAAAAACAAGTTCCTTTTAGACATATTTACATCATTACTTTCACACATTATCTATTATAAATATTTATGATAACCCACGCATATATATTGCCAAATAATTTAATATATTTTGTACTCAATTAATTACTTACCCAAAGCCAACACCCAAATACTACTAACTACAACCGAATTATTATTAATTTACAATAGCATAATTTTATACTCAATTAATTATTTACCTAAAGACAATACTCATCATCATCATCATTATCACCCAGTTTGGAATCCCGCAATAAAGCAAGGTCTAGAGAGGTCTGATAGTACGCAGCCTTAGCCCTACATAGTAGAAAGGTTGTTTCCAGTATATTTACATGTAAATGTGATAATAATAAAAAGGTGCAGGTGAAAAGGGTAAAAGGTAAAAGCGAATATATTAAAAGATAGGGTAAATGAAAAGGAAATAAATACGTTATGACATGAGAATAAATATGTAAATAAATAAATAAAATAAAAGGAAATAGAAAACAAAGGATATACCTGATATGGAGCCCAACTCTGTAAAAATACCTGATAGGCTGTAATAGAAACATCTCTGCTCGCCTCTAGTTAGACTAGGATTACTTGTGCTGTAACCCTGAGAGTACGGTTATCCTATGGTTTCCGACATTCTTGCTGGGCCTTTCCCCTACACCATAAACAACTCCTAATAAACTTTCTCCACTGTCGTGGCGTACTTTAAAGGTTTTCCCTCACCTTTATCCTATTCCGCCAAAATTTTCTATTTTGGCCGCTTCCGTAGTGAAGGCTAACTCTGTCATATCTTTCTTGACCACTTCCCTCCAGTTCTTATTTGGCCTGCCTCTTCTCCTCCTGTAGCCACTAAGGATTATTTGTTCACATCGTCTTACCGAAGCATCAGGGGGTTTTCTGCTCACATGCACAAACTACCTAAGCCTGATCTCTCGCAACTTATCGGCAATACTGGCCATCTGAAGTCTATCTCTCACGACCATTTCGTACCTTATCTTGTCTGGTAATGTCACATATCTACCGAAGCATACGCATCTCTGCTACCAACAATTGTCCTATATGTCGACATTTGGTAGGCCAACATTCTGCCCCATATAACATGGTAGGCCTAATCACTATTCTGTAAAACTTACCTTTAAGCTTTAAAGAAATCTTTTTATCACATAAGACCTCTGAGGCGCTTTACCATTTGCCCCACCCAGATCCGATACGATGGACTATATCATCATCGATATTACCATCTCTCTAGATAATGGACCCAAGGTATTTAAAACTCTGATTTTGTGGTATGACGTCAGACCCAATAGCTACCGACACCTCGTGGGCCATTTGGGTTCTCGAAAAGTTGCATTCTAAATACTCCGTCTTAGTCCTGCTCATTCTAAAACCTTTCAACTCTAACGCTTCTCTCTAACATTCTAACTTGGAATGGACCCCTGCTCTGATCTCATCTACCAGGACAATATCGTCAGCAAATAACTACACTAAGGTACCTCTCCTTGAATATGTTTGGTAAGCTCATCTAATACCAATGTAAACAGAACCGGGCTTAACATGGAGCCTTAGTGTATGCGAATACCAATAAGAAACACTTCAGAGTCGCCCCCTATCGTCCTTACGCTAGTCAATGTACCTTTATACATATCTCTAATAACGCGTATATAGGTCATAGGAATTCCCTTTACTTCCAAACACCTCGATAAGATTTTCCTAAAAACCCTATCATATGCCTTCTCCATATCAATAAAAATCATATGTAAATCTTGTTATCGTTCCCTGTAGCATTTCATTAGCCTACGGAGTAAATGAGTTGCTTTTGTCGTGGATCTACTAGGTATAAATCCAAATTGGTTGGCTGATATAGAAGTAACTCGCCGGACTTTCTACTCAATTACCTTCTCCCACAACTTCATGGTATGAATTATTAATTTGATGCCTCTATAGTTGTGACAAAGTTGGATGTCCCATTTGGCCTTGTACACTGGGATCAACCTACTCAATCTCCATTCATCCAACATTTTGACTGAGTCTAGGATCACATTAAAAAGCTGGACTAACCACTCAATACCGACTATTCCTATTTACTTCCATACCTCTATAAGGATCTCATCCGACCCTACCGCCCTTCTACCCCCCATCTCTCTCAATACTTTTATAATTTCTCCCCTTGTGACCCTATCATATTCGGACCAGCTTGGAGAAAGCCTTGAAATGTCGGTTCTCCTAACTCTATGGTGACCAAGATGCCTTCGTTATATAAGCCATAGAAATATCTCTGCCACCTACTCTTGATGGCCTGTGCATTCGTGAGTACTTGTCCTGCTTCATCATGAATATAGTAGACTTGATTAAAATCCCTCGTCTTACGTACCCTATCTCGTGCTAACTTGAAAATTCTTTGTGCTCCCTTGTACATGTCTAAATCCTTGTATATAGTCTCGTATACTTCCCCTTTAGCTACTGAAATTTCCTTCCTTCCCTTTTGCTTTGCCAGTTGGTAACTTACTCTATTAGTTTCCCTCTCCTTCTGCTTTGCCAGTCAGTACCTTACTCTATTAGTTTCCTGCTCCGCACCTAATGCACTCGCGACAAGATCTTTATATGCCCTCTTTTTCGCCTTTACCGTCCCCTGAACCTCTTCTGACCACCACCATGATTCCATCCGCCTGCCCTCTGTCCTTTCCAGATGCCTAGGAGATTTGTAGCGGATTCTCTCACTATGGGGGCTACTCCCTCCCACATCCGGTTAGCGTCCCCTCTTAAGGCCCATACACCTCTATACCGGATTAGAGTCTTAAATCGTTCCACCATGTTCCCTTTTAGATTCCACCATCTAATTCTACGAACTCGCTTTGTAAATTGATGTATCCTCCATCCCTTAATTCCTAGATCCAAAGTCAACAATTTATGTGAGGTTGATAAGCATGCGGGTGGGAGCACTTTGCAATCCTTGCACTATGTTCTTGCTCTCTTCCTGACAAGAAAGTAATTAATCTGCGTCTTGCTCATGCTACTCTTAAATGTCACCAAGTGCGTCTCATTTTTCTTAAAACAGGAATTAACCATCACCCACTCAAATGCCACGGCCATGCCCAATAGGGCATTACCATTTTCATTTCTAGTGCCGTATCCAAAACTCCCATGAGTTCCTTTATAACTGTCTAAAGCAGCCCCTATATGCCCATTAAAATCACCTCCTAAGATAACCTGTTCAGCATCAGGTATTTGGAGAAGGACTCCATCCAGCGCTATCCAGAATTCACATTTTTTTTGTTCGTCTAACCCAGTTTGCGGAGCATAAGCACATACTACATTGAGGACCGTCATGTTAATAACAATTTTTGCTACCATGATCCTATCATTTACCCTTGTGATCCTTACCACTTGGTTTACAAGTCCTTAGATCGTTAGGATACCTACCTCATTCTGCTTCTGCGTAGTTCCAGAGTACCATAGTTTGAACCCTCTATCTCCTTTGCTTTAACTCCTGACCTCCTAGTCTCCTGGACGCAGGCTATTTGTATCATATACTTGTCTAAAATCTCTATTAATTCTAAAGATTTTCACCTAAGGGGTCCCAATGTTTCAAGAGCCTATTCGCAATATGTCATCACCTTTTTTATTCTTAAGTGTTGTATGCACCGAACCGCTTACATGGATCCTAGATGCATCATTAAAAGTCATTCCTCCTAGCTCGTGACCCTCGCACTATCCCGATGTTACTAACCTACCACGTCCTTGAGAAGTAGATATAGCTGGGTAGATATATATAGATAAAGATAGATTAAATAGTAGTAGTAGTAGTAGTAGTAATAATAATAATAATAATAATAA
>JANIIA010000005.1:67904990-67931467 GCA_027478495.1 Erythroxylum alaternifolium
CCATTAAAACCGAAAATCCACCTCCTTTTATCTTTAATAACTTTGATTTAATTTAATTAATCTAATTAATCAAATTAAACCAAAGTCTAGTCCATTTCTAAATGTTCATTTAGGCTTCTAATTAAAGTAGGCCTAACATTCAATCGTAGGCTCTAAAATCTCTATTTGTATTTCTTACTTTGCTTGATAACCTTACTAGAAGCCAAATAGGGAATCTAATTGGACTTATATAATTCAAGCTCCAATAAGCATGGAATTAATTTAATCTCATTAGAATTAATTGTGGCTTATTAACTAAATATCATTCCACTAAAAACAATTAGTTGAACTCTTGAATTACTAAATATTATGAGAACCAATGTTTTAAATAAGATGTCCAATTACAAACTCTAATATGAACCATATTATAGATATCCGCACAATAAAGGTGAAATTACCATTTTGCCCTTATATTGAATTTTCCTTCTATATCTCCCATTTTACTCTATATGGTGATTAGCACATAAGATCTCATCTTGGTGTTAAAACTCGATGGATAGCTAGTCCATCAAACTACTGGCGCCAGTTTAATCACCAATCTCCATAAAACATATAGAAGTGATGATATCACTATAAACTCTTTATTTGAGTGAATATTCCCTGATACATTTTTCAATTAATAATTTCAACATGCAGACACTGGATTAATACTCTATAAAAATCTGTTCTGATCATCTCAAGAATTATAACGAATAAATTCACCACTCATCAAGGTTATAGTCCATAATAAATGAATAGTTAAGTGTATGTTTTAAGATTAAAGTAACAGCCTAATTTATTCTTTAAAACATACATAATTCTAGATTCATTTAATAGTGTCATTATCGATAGTCAACTACTATCATGATATGTTCCCTTGAAGTAAACTCTTTTACTTACATGGAGATAAATTGCAACACTACAGTCTAAACCATAATCAAGCAACCAACTTGATTATTCAACTGTGAATCAATTATTTTAGATTCTAATAATATACATGTTTCCCGCACATCTCTATGTATATGTATATTACTTACAAACGAATATCTGTACCATATGACTAGTTTTATTATGCTCATACATATAAAACCAAACTCTTTTATTTTATTAATAGTAAATATTTTCATTGCAAAAAATAACTAGAAGGAAATTAAGTTATAAGTAAATATAGTTGCTTTCCAGGGCACTATATTTACATAACTCCAACAACTAGTTCGGAGGTGACATTAACGCCGACAACCCATATTAAACATTTTTTTAATATTTTGTTGTTTCTTTCTCTTATTAGAAATTGATTAAGTTATCTTGTGTGGAATGATTGGGTATCTAAATGATGATAATTTTAATGCTCTATTGAATGGTTTTTTATGAAAACCCATTGCTAGAATCGAATGCAATACATAATCATTGTATTCCCGATTCATGTATAAAAAGTAATGATTCTGAATCTTTAAAGATAACATAACATAGGTTAAATAATCTGGGATTATGTGATTATTGCCTAGATTATTTTGTTTTTCTAATTTCTAAGGTGATTGTCGGGATAAACTTAGAGAGCTTATTATAGGTTCCATAATAGCTAGGCTAATTAATGAGCGCTTCGTAATTAATTAGGATCTAAGGAAAAATTAGGATTAACAGAGCTTGTTGTTAATCTATGACCGATAATTTCTATGAGAGATAAAAGGACAACAAATCAATGAATTATGCTCAATTAGAGTGTAGGCTGAGATTGAACAAAAGAACCAGATCCCTAACGAATTCTCCAATTTTAGCATGTTTTCTTTAATTTGTTTTTATTAGGTTTATTTTATTTTATTTTCTTATTAAATCCAAACCCCCCATTACCTAAACATAAATTAATTTCATTTCATAAGCTAACCGAACACTCCCTGTGAGATGGACCTAGACTTTATCAGTGCTAGGTCTAGTTATTTTATTTTGACTAGCGTTATGGTGCACCGATCAACAAACCTCAAGATCACTCCTTTCAACCTCCAAAACTCTTCTGGACCCTTAACCTCTCAATTGAGTGTGTTTTAGCTTAATTTCATGTGTACATAAGTTAAAAACTCACTTATGTACCACCTATCATAAAGTGGGTTGTGATTGTGACTTGCTCAAAATGACAGTCATGCACACTTTGCATTTCATCTAATCTTTTATGTATGTTGGGCCCCATTTATGGTGCCCAACATCGGACATGGGATCATGAAGCTTGAGCATGAAGGAAGGCTTATAGTTTGCAAATTTAAAAGAAAAATCCTTCGGAAGCAAAAGTGGGCTTCGTCGAGGCGAACATATGCGAGTAAACCGGCTTTGCTGCAGCGAACATATGCGAGTAAACCTCACTGACCCTTCAGGTGAATTACGCTGTGGTGACAAGTATAACTTCGTCACGGTGAAGTCGCCACGAGAAAATCAGAATTTCCTTCGGGTGAAGTATGCCGCAACCACTCTTGGCTTCGCCGCGGCAAAAACCCCCGTGACAGAACCTATAACCCAAACTACTTATCTCACTAAAATGCATATTTAAAATCCTTCTGCCACATTCAACAATTCAACCCAAAAACAAAATGGATAAGAACATAACTAGAAACAGTTTCTCAAAATCTTACTCTCATTTCCATAATCGGATACTTTGACAAAACCAAGCATATATTTCATTAATATCAAAAGTAAGAGTTTTACAAAGGTTTAATGGCATTTCAAGCCATAATACATCATTTGTTTCATAATCCAAAAATACAAAAGATACTTGAAATGAAGCTAAACCCCTAAATTCCCAAAACCTAACTCAAAATTCAAAAGTATGTAAATTCGGAATGATGTTGTAACCCTTGACTACTCGATCTTTTGCTCCTTACATGAAGATGGGACGAAATTGGGAGGGGGTGAGCTTAAAGCTCGTGGGTAACAATTTTATAACTAGTAACATGCAAAACTATTGTAAAAATTCGCATGGAATCATAAAGCACATATTTTTCCAAATTCTCTTCATGCAATCTCATTCACTAATAACATGATCTATGCATTCATCAACTTGTTCACAAATCATAAACACGTAGGCACATCCAAAATGGTTTGGGTGGATCCAAAATAGAACATACTACACATTTCCTATAAGAGTCTTGTGTAGCCATGAACATAATGTACTATCGTAATCCCACTTAATGGTCTTGCGTAGCTGTGAACTTATGGGAGTCCATAAAGGAGCTCCATGCCACTAGCGGGCAGGCAGGAGAAGCCTTTTGTCAAAGTTCACTTGAGTTAACTTAGGGGACCACCAAAAACCCATATAATCATGCATTTCACAACTCATAAACATATTGCCTCAACGACATTTTTTCAAAACTTGATTTCATAATAATAATATTGTTTCAAAAATTAATATCCTTTCAAAAATCATTTTTCATCATTCATTTCATAAACCAATAACACAATTCATATACAAACATATGACACATTATCAAAGCATTCAAGAAACCTTAACGGCACATTTAAAACACAATTGAAAACATTTCAAACTTTCTTGGTTTGGAAGAAACATTAAGGGCTTATTACTTAATTATAAAAGTGTAACCCACTTTGAAATCCTTGTTTATGAAAGTGGCTTAAGGATGTCCTTCCTCTTGCTCCTCTTGCCTCTCTTAATCACCTTCTTTATTTCCTTTAACAATAACCAATATTCCATTCAATTTGGTTTAGAAATCGGAAAGTCATACCTCAACAATTTAAACTATTTCTCATGATGAAACAAAATTCTATGTTTAGCTTCCATCACGAAATTGAAATTCTTAGAGACTGAATTTAGACTTGATTTCTTAATACAATTTGTATTCCTATGTCTCTAATTTACAACAAATGAAAAATCAGTCAATTTGGATAACTACACCAAAAGTTATGTTCAAAATACCAAAGCATGTTCATGCAGAAAAAATTGAGTTAGCCGCGGTGAAATCCAAAAGTTCGTTGCAGCCAACTTGTCCAGAAACATGCTCCGAAGACTTGTTCTGCGACTTTTTTCCAGTTTTTAACTTCCCACCTTTTTCATAAACCCTTCTTAACCCTAAATCATCTCTTTTACTTCATTCCAACCTAAAATCATTCACAACAAATTCATAATCTAATTTTGATCATTAACCAAATACTAAAACATTCACATAAACCATTTATAAACAACTTCCTACACATATTCACTTTATCTTCACTTCTAACCATCACTAAATATGCTTCATCTAACAATCAAGAGGGGTTAATGCTCATACTTACTTGTTTTAGCCTTAAAATCTTCAAACTCTTCAAGAATCTCCAAAACCCTAACTCTTTTCTACTTTTTCTCCTTTCTCTTCTTTCATTCACAATTTTTTGCTTCCCTAACAATACAAGACTACAATTACTTCTTCCCCTTTTTACCTTTAATGAGTGTGAAATTTCCAATTTGCCCTTCCATGTAATGCCTTAGCCTTTTAACCTTTAGTGATCTTTCAAAAATGCCCTTTATGCATTCTTATTTCTTTAATTTAACTTACACCATACTATACTCTAACTTAATCTTAATTTTTACACTTAGTACTTCTAATTCCATCAATCCATGGTATAAATCCTCCTAACATTGACATGCTAATTAAACTCCAAATAAAATGGTTTATCTAACAAGACCACAAAATTTATTTAGATCATGCTTAATAAAATGAATAAAACAATTTGGGGCCCAACATTTTGAATGCCACAAGATAATAATCTTGATAAGTTCAAAGGTTCCCAAAAGAACCAAAGAGATATTAACTTCACTCGTACGCATTCTGAATTTTTCTGAAGTGTCTTGAATAATAAAATGCTTTACTTTATATAGGCATTAATTTTGAGCTAATTAAAGTAAGCAATCACCCTAATTGAACAATTTGACTAGTATCAAAAATCACCCATGATTTAAGCTAAACATAATGTGAAACCCATGATTTAAGCTAATCATAGTATATACACAATTCTAGCAGCTAGTCTAGATAAACAACAAGAGGAAAACATATTATTTGATGCTTAAAGTCACTCTTAATTTGTTTAGACAACTTGCAAACATTTTTTATGCATAAACTTGTTTATATGGATAATATAGATTTTCTTCCCTATATTTGAATCATGAAAAGGTTGATACTATTAGATCTTTGGCTTGAAATCCAACATGAGAGTTTGGTTGAGAAAGCAGTTTATTGACCAAGTCTTGTTACATGTACATTTGGTATGATCATTGTTTTTCTAGTCTCTTCCATTCAACTTGTGGTGTATGGAATCCCTAGAGTCATTTCTTGGTTTCTTATGTTAAAGTCTTTCATGATTTCTGATTTCATTATATTCTCGTCAAAAGCAGTCTTCCATTCTTCATTGATTTGATCAGGCCTTATGCTCAATCTTTTTGCTTTATAAACAATTAGTGAACCAATATCAAAGCCTCTATATTGAATGAAGAAAATGGAGCTTTGCATTTCTGTCCAAATTCGAAAAACACGAGCGGTAGAAATTTGGAGATAACTGAATGTTATCTCAACTCGAACAAGTTTTAAACAGATAAAAAGTTAGTTATAGTAGACATCTCATCAAACATGTCTTTGCCTCACGTCTTGAGTTGCTAACAGGCATGTCCGATTTGTATATGACTTCCTACAAAATTTGTTAAATTTAAGGTATATTTATTTTCATTTTAATTTTTGGATTTTAAGTTTAATTTTTAAATTTCATAAAAATATTTGTTTGTTTGAATTTTTAGTTTTGGTTATTTCCTTTCTTATAATTTATGAAAATCATGAAAATTAGTTTTTATTTTCTATTTATAATTTTATTATACCTTTGTGCTCAATCTTTTTGCTTTATAACTAATTGGTGAACTAATATCAAAGCCTTTAGACTGAACGAACAAAATGGAGCTTTGTATTCATGTCCAAATTTGACAAACATGAGCGATAGAAGTACGGAGATAAATGAATGTTATCTCAACTAGAACAAATTTTAAACAGACAAAAAGTTACTTATAGTAGACAGCTCATCAAATATGTCTTTATCTAACATCTCGAATTGCCAAGAGGCATGACCGATTTGTATATGACTTCCCACAAAATAAGTTAAAGTTGAGTTATATTTATATTTATATTTATTTTTAATTTTTAAATTTCGTAAAAATATTTGTTTGTTTGAACTGTTAGCTTCAGTTTTTATATTTGAATTCTTCCTATTTCTATAATTTATGAAAATCATAAAAATTAGTTTTAATTTTCTATTTCTAATTTTATTATAGTATGACTTTACATCAATTAAATATATTATTTAAGTATGTAACATTTAATACCTAATAAGAAACCACAAATAATTTAATTTATTTTAATTTTAAAATTAACTTTTATTTTAATTTAATAATTACTTAACAATTATATGTTAAATTTAAATCATCTTCAAAATATATAAATTTTAGATAAATTTTCTTTAATAATGAAACTATACAATAATTATTAGTGCTCTAAAGGCAATCACGTTTAGCACTTTTCTATAAACTTTATTTTGATTAATAAAGCAAAAGGCATTTTTTATTGATTTGATATTCATTTATATATTAACTGATATTGATCTTAAATCGAATTAATGAAGTCCATGGTACAAAACATATCATGAAGGAAATCATGATAAGATCATGATAATGAGATTCCTATCATGTGCAATTATATTAGTATCTAAATGCAATCCCTAGTCATAGGATTAATAAGATAGGACATTATTAATCCAAACAAACTAGCACATATTATACTCCTTGATTTGATCAAGCAGTGGATCTCATAAATTATAAGCATGAGATGTTTAGAGTTAATATGTGGATGCTTACTAAGAGTAATAAGTACATCGAATGACCCGCTATGAGATTATCATATGATTGATCTATCGAATGTCAATGATTAATCTCATCATAGCAATGGTGCAAATATCCTTAGACTTGAGGTACTCAAGGATATCTTGGATACTAATCTTGTTCTTTGACATCATTCCTTGTTACCTCATGACAAGGTCGCTCTTAGGGTGGTGATTGGATACAGCTACTGGTATTCGAAGGTAATTAGGTAGCTAGTAAAGGATTCACCACTCCTAATAGAAGGAGAAGATACCGATGGCCTCTTGTTGGGGTCATTACTCAAGAGTCTCTGACCAGAGCAGTTATATGTGATAAAGAGATTCTTCAATGACACATAAGAGTAATGAGATCCTAGGACAAGAATTAACATCACCTGGACTAGATGTGACGTAGTCAGTCTGGTGGGAGATGGCACATAGCCCATACTCCGAACCAAGTGGGGTATAGTATGGTAAAAGGACAAATTACACAGTAATTGCCTATAGAAAGGTTCATAAGTGGACAATTAACTATCGAAGAGTTCGTGTGTTAATCCACTTATATTCTAGTAAATTATTGAAGAGTTCATGTGTTAATCCACTTATATTCTAGTAAATTGGCATCATCCTGAATTAAGAGTTAATTCAAGGGCTTAAAATAACTGGGAACCTAAGGGTCACATGCATAAAAGATTGGATGAAAAACATAGTGTATATGGCCAAATTTAAGTAGGCCACGATCGTGGCCGAAGGAGATCCTAGGCCACGATCATGGCTTATTGGCCACAATCATGACAGAGGGCATGAAATGGTACATAAGTGAGCTCTTCACTTATGTACACAAGGTGTTACCACTTCTTACACACTCAAATGAGAGCATAAGGGATTTAGAAGAGTTCTAGAGTAAGAGAGAGGTATCAAGAACCTTGATCTTGCTATTTATGCAATTGTTATATGAATAAAAGTGCATACAATAAGATTCTTAATCTATCTTTCATCATTTTGGGCATCTATTAGAACTTATCTAGTTTGGTGCTCAAATTACCCTTATACATTGTTTCTTCATCTTCTTTATGTGTTCTTGGGTGACTAAAGAAGGGTTTGGTATTTGCAACAACCCAAACAAGGAGAAGCAACAAGATAGGAGGAGAAACAAAAGGTAAAAAGTTTTATATTTTATGTTCTTTACATATCCATACATGCATGTATAATTCTGTGATTTTCAGGTTATCATGGTGTTAGAATCTACATTTTGATAGTTCCGCTGCATACACATGCATGTGATGCATAGAACTATGGCAAACCTTTGAGCTTAACATGAAACATTTTCTTTCTTTGAACCCAAAATATGAGCCTTGACATTAATTTTTTTATCATTTTCATTGTACTTACCATAAAGCAAGTTGAGCATTTAAATGTGTATGATTGGCTTTAAGGAATAATTTTTTGAACAAGTGTAGGGGAATGCATATAATTGGCTTTTGAGTTACGAATAGGTAGGGTAGTAATAATTTGTATCTCTCCTCTATATTTTTCTCTTCTAAACTTGATCTTGATCTAAAAAAACAAGAAGAAAAATATAGTAAAAATTAAAAATAGAAAAAAAAAGAGGTAAAAGTAAAAAAAAGAAGAAAAAGAAATAGAAAAGAAAAGAAGCAAGAGAAGATGACTAGAAAATGAAAAGAAGTGGGAGAGAAGTAAAAAAAAGGAAGTGTTAATTTTGTTAATGAGAGGAAATAATTGAGTGTTTTATGGTTCATTGTTTTGCATTATTTTAAATGTTTAATTTGTGTTATAGTTTTAAACTACAAGTTTCCTTTTTCCTACCCTTAGCTCGACCCATTATAACCAAAATAAAGACCTTCGAAATGATCTTTATGTTTGATATGGGTGGTGGAGAATGGATTAGTAAGCAAGCTTATGGTATATGCCTTACATGAAATGAATGATGAGTAAATATACCCTACCTTTGAATGCTTGAGAGGATCGAGAGTGGAGTGAGTATCTATAACACTTGTTGAGGGTTATATGAATTGAATTGCTTGTTGATTTTGGCTAAATATGCAAAGAATAAGTTGTTCATGGAGTATTATGAGTTTCAAGTTCTTAGGTTGTGTTTATTGAAGAAAAAAAAAGAAAGATGGTGACTAAAGTTATCACTACCGTGATAAGCTTAGTCATAGTGGTGACTAAACATCTCACCATCGTGACATGTTAAGTCACGGTGGTAACTTAACATGTCACCACTGTGACAAGTTAGTCACCAAGGTGACTAAACTTATCACCACCGTGACCACCTCATACATACCCGTGCAAATTCTTATGCAGTCTAGTTGTGGATTGTGTTGAATGGAAAACAGACTACTAGTTTTACTCTCAAAACTGCAAGTATACAGATCGTGACTTGTAGTAATAAGCAAATATCGATCCCACAAGGATTGTGCTTAGGCACCACTTAATTTAGATTCGTTTTTGTTTAAAAACCAAATTTTTATGAAAATAAACTGGAAAATTAAATTAAATTAAACAACCAATAAAGCACAAATAATAACGCAAAAATGCAGAAACTTGGAATTCAAGATTTTAACAACTAGAGATCACTTTTTCCCTATCTTATCTCCCTCTTATTTTGTTAATTGAATTGTGCCTCAACTAAGATGTCCTAATGTATTAACGACCTCCTCTCAAGGTGTAATTAATTGTCCCTAGTCAAATTAAATGGAGATGATTAAGCAATCTCTCAGTCTACAAAATCAATCGACTAATTTAACTAGTTATTAAGTTATCCTGTGGGTGATCAATTAATTAGCCAAGATCTCTCTTCTAACTAATCAATTAACGTAATGAATGTAGGTCTATAGAGTGCCAATTCTCATTGTACAACCCTACACAAATTACCCAACTCAATTTCTCAATATATTGAAAGGTATATATTCATCATTCATTAAAAGCTTCATTTATTTGAATTAACAAAATAAGAGTTCAATAAGAAGTTCAAAAGTAATCTCTATAAATAAATCATCCAATCATGATGTCTATAACATACCCAACAATCAAATAATCCAACATACAATTGCTAGAAGAGAAAAAATAAAAGAAAAATAAATGAATCAAACTTCGCCTCTTCTTGGCCTAAATATGAAAAATCCAGCATTGGTGTGGTGTGATATTTTCCCAATTGTGAATGAAAAACCTTAAATCTCTACCTCCACCAAAACTTTAAACCTGCATTACTCAAGGAGGCAAGTCTTTACTGAAGCTCTGTCGTCTATAGGGGTTTATAACCTTATATAATCATGAAAACCTAAAATATAAGTAAACCATGCGTGTATCCTCGAGTTAAACATCCCACAATCGTGGGGATTAGCATAAATCCTATGATCGTGGGTTCTTACATTATAATTCCTCCTGTTCTCTTCTCCTCTCTTCGTCTCTAGCTCAATGACAAAAGTTGCCACCTTCATTCCTACATCACCTCCAGTGATAGTTGTGATTTGCATTGTGTTTTAGGGTGATAGTTGTTAGGCATTTAGTGTGAATTTGGGTGTTGAGTGTGTATTTACGGTTTAGTTGTGTTAGTTTATGTTTTTATGGGTTAGTATGAGTCTTTGAGGTTAATTGTTATAGTTTTGAGGTATTTTGATGTGTTTGTTAGTGTTTTAGGGTAAATGGCAAAGAACGGAGAAGTTGCAAAGAGTTTCAGGCCAAAAACATAGCCCATGATCACGATCGTGATAGAGAGGGATGAGCCAGAGCAGTCAGGCCACAATTATGCATTTTGGGTCACGATCGTGATAGAGAGGGTTAAGCGCTAGCCACGATCGTGGCCTACATCGGGCTGAAGCAAAAACTCAAGTTTCGCAAGATTTTTCGAACCGTTTCGACCACAACTTAAACCTAGGGCACCCAAAGTATATACACATCATAAAGGGACATAACCAATAGCCTTGGAGAGTCTGAAAAGAGAGCATTCACATCAGCCACTTTCTGAAAAAACCTAAAGAGTTATTGAGAGATTGAGGTAGGAGATGAAAGAAGAGAGTCACGGAGATGAAGCTTGACGCGACATACTTCCCGAAACAAGTGGTTTCCCATAGTCACTGCCTCCACAAATCTGTTTCGATAGTATTTCTATTTTTGTTTCAATTTTATTGATGTATGAAATTGGAATGATTATTGATATTAACTGTTGTCGAGTGTATTCATATCTAAACTCACCTTCGGGTTTTTAGTTCTTGAGATTAGTAAAGCTTAGTTGATTGTGTTTTTATTGATTTAATTATGATTCAATATCTGTTTGCAATAATTTCGCAATAAACTAAGAGGTGAGCCGAGTGAAAATTAGGCTAACGAGAGTTAGGTAATTTGATAGGTAGAGAATTGAATCAAACTGGTAGAATCGTGTAACGAGAAAATGAGCATAAATTCCCAGTAGGTTATTACACAATTTTAGAAAAAACGTTGCATGGGAGGTAACCCATGGAAAAGTAGTTCTTTGATTACTTTGTTAGAATGTTTGAAATTCTGTAGTTAGGATTAGTTTTGTTTTTGAATAAAAATTGAAAAAGGATTCAGACTTCGAAATTACATGAATGATGTCTAAGCATGAAAATAGATGTGAAAAAGGGCCACAAAAAAATGAAGCAGTGGAAGTGGAAAGACTAAAAAAGAACAAAAGAAGTATATCAGGAAGTGGTGATACCTAGCAGGCGACGATCGTGGCCTACGACTATGCAGTAAAATGGAGGACGAAAACTTTTAAATTTTTTTTACCTTTTTACCCTTTTACCACTTATATATTCAATTCTAACTTCATTTTCACTTTCACTTTCATGTTCACTTTACCTCTCTAGAATTCAAGCATCCAAACACTCCTACCTCTCACTAAAAATTTTAACCTTTTAGAATTCTTCCAAATTCTACTTAAGTATGTCGCGCATTAAACAATCAGCCCAACGGGAACCATATGGACGACAGCAAGTTGCGAGATGGAGGTGACGAAACTAAATGGCAAACTTTAACGTGCCTTTCTTAATCTACACCAAGGAGAAAGGTACTCGTGTTAGATCCCTTCGTGCTAGATAAATTATAGTACCTAAGTACTTTGATTTTGACACCCTTGATAGGCTAGAATTACGTGAACGAATAGAAAACCTAGCTGAGAGGATCCAATGGGCCCAATTCATTTGATTTCAATTCCCTGTTTATGAGAAGCTTATACTGAAAATTTTCACTTCCTTAATCTACGACCCTAGTAATCCAAAAAAAGTGTGGTTTAGATTGCAAGGATGAGCCTATGAATTAAATGTTGAAATCATATGTCAGATGTGTGAATTCCCCGAATCCTCCATCATCGACCATCGTGAAGATTTTCATCCTTCCCAATACTGGAATTGAACAATTTCATGCCAAGAATGCTCACAACAACATTATACAGTCCTATGAACACTTGTTGCTACACATATTTATGTGTCAGCTAGTTTTCGATAAAACTGAAACCAACAAGTGTTCCACCAAGGAATTTTTTATATTGTGGTGCATGGATCACAATATTCTAGTCTACATATCTGCGCATATGCTTAATGCCATTATTGTAACTCTGCGTGAGAGGAGCAACAATCTAGGAATGGGGTATGTAGTGTCTGCCATTGCAGAACATTTTAGTGTGGAACGAAGGGGTTAATGGTCCATCCCCCTGACTTTCTATATCATCACCACTTACAGAGGCCTAAAATCCTACATCATAACATGAAATTGAGGGAAATGAGTAAGAAGACACATGTCCAGAACAGGGCAAGTCATCGAGTTCGAACTCAGTGCCACCTCTGCAAGAAGAAGCGTCAAGCAAAGAATCCGAGGATTAAGAACAAGGTTGGAAGAAGGTTTTAGATGCAATCACTGAGACTAACAAGACAATGGCATAGATGGAACAAACACAACGATGCCAAAGCCGGGATATCCATTGGATCCATTGATAATTCGAGTCTTAGGGTGTTCAATTGTCACCTCTGACACCATTGTCACCTCCATCTCCTTAGGATTTATACCTAACCCAATTTTTCTTTTCCAAATTAGCCTTTAATTCTATTTTTTATATTTATTTTGATTTGTTTTCTGTCACTTTAATTTCTGTTTTATCTTTTCTTATCTTATGTGATGTGTACTTCCCTCTCACATTAAGGACAATGTGTTGTTCAAGCGTGGGGAGGGAATCTGTGTTTTGCTTGTGTATGTGATTTTACATACTGTATGATAGTTATTAGGTTGCATTGTGTGAATTGTTTGAATGTGTCAATGGCTTAGATGAACTGAAATTCATTTAATTTTAAACATAGTCTAGTAGGTTGTAAATGATCAATAGCTCGCAAAATTAGTGAATTAAGGTTCTTTGGATATATACAACTTAATTAGGATTTAGTGTAAATTTATCACACTATAGGTTCTCGCATTTATTCATAATTTGAGTTCCTTTAACTAAAGTAGCTTAACTAGTATTTTTCATGAAAACAAATAGCTAAAAATAACAAGGTAGGCAAAAAAATGTGTATATTTTGTTAATAAATCACTATTCCGCTGACCTTCAGGTTAGGAATAGAGCTAGTAGTCAGTTGAAAAAGTGATAATAGTTGAGTAACTGGATCGACACGCATCATAAATGTGTGCCTTCGTGTCAAAAGGCTATAATGACGTTTCAACCAAGCTGTCTAATAAAAGTTCATAGTCGAGTAACCAAATCGACATTCATCACCAATGTTTGCCTTCGAGTAAAAGATTAAGTCTGTATTGAAAAAATTAAAAAAGTGTTTGTAATAAAAACCTACCGGATATGTAATAAGCTTGAATTTTCATGGAAATGTACTTAACAATAGTTACAGAGTCTGAAGGACCAAAGAATTATTAATGTGTGTGTACAATTTAAAAGGGTAAATAAATTGACACTTATTTGAATATTTAGTTCAAAGACTTTAGACATATTTTCTGCTTTATAATGATTAGATTTAATTTGTCAAATTATGTTCAAGATTAAATTTATTTCATAAAGTCGAAGCCATTGCCTCTTTTTTACATTATGTGTATTGTTTGTTGTGTGTTTTTTATGTTGTTTGCTTGAGGACAAGTAAATGTTTAAGTGTGGGGATGTTGATAGTTATGATTTGCATCGTGTTTTAAGGTGTAATTTGTTAGGTATTTAGTGTGAATTTGAGTGTTGAGTGTGTATTTATAGTTTAAATGTGTTAGTTTATGCGTTTCAGTGTTTTTTATTAATATGAGTCTTTGAGCTTAATTGTTATATTTTTGAGGTAGCTTAATGTGTTTTTAGTATTTCAGGGTAAATGACAAAGAATGGAGAAGTTGAAAAGAGTTTTGGGCTAAAAACATAACCCACGATCACGATTATGACAAAGAGGGACACGCTAGAGCAGTCAGGCCATGATCGTGCACTTTGGGTCATGATCGTGACAGAGAGGGAAGACCCATGGTAGCCAGGCCACAATCGTTCGCTTTGGGTCATGATTGTTATTTTTTCGATTCATTTGTAGTGATTAATAGTTCGTAATCATTAGGGATAATATAACCTAGGTTAAATAATCTGAGCTTATGTGATTATTGCTTAGATTGGTTTGTTTTTCTCACTTATAAGGCGGTTGTTCGATTAAACTTAGCTAGCATCTCCTAGGTTATCCGATAGCTAAGGTTAATTAACGAACTCTTCTTAATTTACTAGCACCAAAGGAAAAATCATGATTAACAGAGCGTATTGTTAATCTACGACTAATAGTTCAAGGAGAGGTAAAAGACCAACAAATAAATGAAATATTTCTAATTAGGGTTTAGGCCAAGATTGAGTCAAAGAATCGGGTCCCTAATGAATTTCCCACTTTTATCATTTTTAAAGTTTTTTATTTGTTTTCACTAGGTAAGTTTTACTTTATTTTATTGTCAAACCAAATAAACCCCTTAATACCAAAGCACCAATTATTTTCATAACAAAGCCTAACCAAACACTCTCTGTGGGATCAACCTAAACTCACCACTGTTACAGTAGTAGGTCTAGTTTACTTTGACTAACATTACAACGTGTTACTGTTAGTGACAATCTTGGTCTACTACAAGTCCATATCTTATATGATGTCTTATCAATCGATTTGGATGGAGCTCTATTCAAAAGGTAAGTAGCAGTTTCAATGGCATATCCCGAAAAGGAGACAAGAAGGATTGCATGACTAATCATGGAACATACCATATATGATAGAATATGATTTCCCCTCTTAGATACTCCATTATTCTATAGACTTTTAAAAGGAGTCTATTATAAGAGAATCTCATTCTCTTTTAAGTAACCGAGAAGCACTTGGTTCAAGTACTCACCACCTCAATCTGATCTAAGTGTCTCAATTCTTTTACTAGTTTGTTTCTCAACTTCAAGTCTAAATTTTTTGAACTTTTCAAATAATTCAGACTTTTGTTTCATTAAGTACATATAGCCATATCGAGAATGATCTTCTTTAAAAGTAATGAAATATGAGAGTCTACCTTTTGCACTAATAGGCATAGGCCTATAGACATCTAAATGTATAAGCTCAAGTAACTTAGTGGTGCATTCTCCCTTTTCTTTAAAGGTTAGTTTGTTCATCTTTTCTAATAAACAAGATTCACAAGTTTCATATTATTCATAATCAAAAGGAACCAAATATCCTTCTTTATGTAACTTTGTGATTCTAGTTTCATTGATATGACCCAATATACAATGTCATAAATGAATGAATTTTGGTTACTTAACTTTCTTTTCTTGTTATTTATGTTAAAGATTGGCCTTTCAAAATCTAATTCATACAAACCATTTGAATCTTTATAAAAAGAACAACTCTTTTTCTTAATAATAAAGACAAATGCATTCAAATCTAAATAAGAAATAGAAATGATGTTTCCTATAACAACTGGAACATAATAAAAATTATTTAATTCTAGTTCAAGGCTGGAAGGCAAAGTTATACTATAACTTCCTACAGTTAATGCAATAATTCGTACTCCATTTCCAACTCGCAGGTCCACTCTTATTTTCCTCAATGATCTACTCCTTGTTAACATCTACATATTACTATAAATAAAAGAACAAAATCCAGTAATTAACACCTAAGAATATGGAAAAAAAAGTAGAAATATTAATCCCAATCATAAACATACTTGAAGAAACAACTTCCTTAAGCTTCTTATCTTTCAAGATAGCAAGATAAGTTGGGTAATTCCTCTTTCAGTGTCTATCAACTCTATAATGAAAACATGTGCCCTTATCATTGCTCTTCTTCTTAACACCACATTTTTGTTTTACTACTCTAGCAGAAGTCTCTTGTTTCTTGTTATTATTCTTCTTAATGCCATTTTTCTTGCTCTCTGAATAATCCACAAAAAGAATAAAATTAGGTTCCTTCTTAAGGCACCCCCTCTGTAGTCTTGAGCATATTAAGCAGTAAAGGAAATGACACATCCTTTGATTCATATGAAAGTTCATAATGAAATGTGAAAAGCTTGAACTAAGAGACTACAACACCATAACAATGTTTAACTCATAGTTCATGTCAAAACCTAATTGACCCAATTTTTTAATATAGTCAATCATCTTCAGCACTTATAGCTCAAATGAAGATCCTTTTGCCTTCTTGCATTGAAATAATGCTTTGGAGACCTGATAACTCTCCACCTTACTTTGTGCACTAAACTACTCCTTAAGATGCAAAATTATAATAGGAGCACCTATATTCTCATGCTACCTCTGAAGCTTTGAAGACATACAAGCCAACATCACGCATGTTCAACATGATCAATATAACACTGTTGTCTCTCTCAAACTTCATCAGTCACATTTGAACTAGGCTCTGATTGAACAACAATGTCAAGAACATATAACTTCTTTCCTTGTATAAGAACAATTCTCAATTTGAGAAACTAGTATGAGAAATTAGATCCAATTAGCTTATTAGCATCCATGATGCTCCTTAGCGTCAGATTGACGCTCATCTTCTTTTGACAACCGAAAGACATAAAAGAGCACGTATTAGTAATAAATATTTGATTACTCCCACTATTGTATTCAAAATAATAGCCCTCACTATTAAATCAAGAAATTATCAAATAATTTCTTGGTTAGTTAGGATCTCATTTAAAAATAGTTGATTTTCTGTTTCCTTTACAAACCAACTAAATTTAAATAAGGTAGATAACAACTTTATCAATCACATCTAATGAGACTCCTAGATCTGTTAGGTAACAACTTTTTGCCAAAATATATTATACATATTATTCTTAACCTACCTATAAATTTGTATGATCATGAGTTTGCTTATCTAAATCATACAAATTTAGTTAAGTAATACCCTTAAATTAAGATAAAACATATTTGGGTTAAAGATGCCTTGAGTTTGCTCAACAAGCCTTAGAATAAATAGAACTCTAATTTTATTCATGAATAATAGAAGGCAATTATTATATTTTTAACGTATACTTAATATTTAATTAAGGGATTTGAAATTTTAAAAATTTTTGGTCTCATCGAAATAATATAATCTCAATATATTAATACTTTCTAACATAATCTAATTATGAAAGAAATCCTTTAAAACATTTGCTTAATTATAATTATTGATTTGATAACTAATTTAATTTAATAATTAAATTTCTTAAAAAATAAACCAATTCAAAAATATTCCTAATAATGATTATCCTTGGGAAACAATTTTCAAACATTTAGAAAAATACTTTTTCAACTTTGTTATGAATCTAAACCAATTTAATATTAATTAATTAATTAAATTAAAATAACGCTTAAAACATATAAAAATTAAATTAAAAGGGTGTGGGACTATCTGGTGCGTGCAGTCTAGGCGCTAGAACACTTTCTGTGCACTCCTCCAGTCAACCTCCAGCATTTCATGCACCAGTAGCGTTTGATGGTAGTCGTTTGGTCCATACGATACGAGCCCCTAACGTTTTCCATATTAGGGTTTTCTCCTTTCTAGAACATTGGTGCTTCCTGCTTTCCATCTGTAAGCCTCGTCTATTGGAGTTCCGTCGTCACCTTCTTCTAACTTCAGTTGTGGCTGAATATCACCCTTGCAAGTGGCAACAATTACCACTAGCGTCGTCACCACTGGCAACGAATGGTGACTCACTAGTGGCGATACAAGCCACTGGTGATACTCCATTTATACAATCAAAGCCATGAAACGTACAAACATATCAAAACCTAATTCAAAGCTAGGCTGACATGCATATTTATTTTTCCATAATAAAAATAACTAGAAGAAACAAAAAGAGGAACATGCATGATCATCGCGGAAGCAATCCAGTTTCTAGAAAGCAGCAACATAAAACAAAATCTGATAATTTTCAGACTTCCAAAATAAGATGTCAAAAAAAGGAGATACGACCTAAAATTTTCCATAAATGCATATTTGGAAATTAATTGAATTATAAATCTTAAAACAATAAACAAGATTTCCAGCCTTTATTTTTATCAAATCAATAACAATCAAGCAATTAATTCAAGTTAAACAATTATAAGAGGCTCTGATATTACTGTAGAGAAACCAACCTTAATCGAATCATGAATGCATAAAAAATAAAAGTTTTATGGTTTTTATCGGATCTCAATAATTGAATAACTTGAAAAATAGGAATCATAAAATATAAAACTATAACTTATTCGATATTCCTATTGAAATCCTTTCGATAACTTTTTTGATGTGTCAACTAATTAAGAGGCATTCACACCTCCAGCAGTTAATAGTATCCACAAAGTAGTAAAAGACATTTAACTCTTGGAAGAAAATTAGGAGTGCTAACTCCTTTATGTTTATTCCTATAAATAGAAAAAGCATACGGTTTTTATTTTTATTAAAATTAAATATTTCAATTATAATTAAATTTCAATTCTAATTATAACTATTTTAATTTTAATAAAATCAAATATATCATATTAAAATTTCTCAAACTTTACAACTAAGTCCAAATTAATTGAAATTGATTTTTCTCTTTTAAACTACTCTTTATATGCGACCCATTAAGTTCCTAATTTATTGACAATGATTACAAATTATAATTCATAATTAGAATTAAAATTATATAAATTAAAACTCCTTTTAATTTATCTTTAATTCTCTAAATAAATAATTTCTAATCATAGATCAAGAATGATGTCTACCAATATGTCATGACCACCCAAATGTAATGAATGTCAAAGTGACTTGACTTAATCTGTCAATGCATGGTTATGAACTACAATTTAAGCCATTCGTCATTTAATGTTTCAGTTTTATAGAGTATGGATATAGTATCTACTCTTTTGAATTCAATCATGTTTGTTATTCCTCATTACTAATTGACTCATAATTGATATTTCAAAACACTTTTTTCAAATTTCAATTCAACTACTACTAATAAAGAATATTAGAACATTCTCGCTAATTACTTTAAAGTGATAAGTCCTTTATTGACTTACTCAACTCTTCATATGGTTCGTACTGCATTTAAGTACTACCAACTAAGCTACCCTAAGCAGGATTAGTCATAAGTAGCATCAAAACACGGTAATTCTCACATAAGATACCTTAGTAATATAATTCTAAGAATCAATTATAAATCATCATAATGAACTAATCCACATATACATAGATAATATTCCATTCGGGATCGTCATAATTAGGTCAGTTTGGTAAACTTATTTTCTAGTAAGCACCCACATATAATTTATGAGATCAATTAGTTTCTTCATAAGAAAGAAACATAATGTGTGCTAGTTTAACATTTCATCAATATCATGTCTCAATGAAACTATTATTAGGAACAATTTAGGAATAATACATAAATACAAATTGAATCTCATAATTATGAACCTGTCATAATTTCAGTTACACAGTAATTATTATGGGGATTTTACTTTTAGTATTAAAATATAAAACGTAATTAACATAATATATAAAGGTAATGAATGCCTGTATTAATTAACTAATAATTTCATACATAAAATTACAACCAACGGATTAGCTATAAGGGTATAAACTAACACTTTCCAATGCTAGATTACAATCCAAGTCTAGAGAATGAGAACATGTATATTTGGCTTCAATAGTCAACAAGTGTGTTTACTAATGAATCGTGTTAGGAAGTGTTAAAACGTGGGAGAGAAAAAGTGACCTGGCATAAAATAGTATAGAACAAAATTTTAATCCTTAAGGTATCCTTCTTATTGTGGTTAATCATCAAACAAGTTGACCACCAAGGACTTTTTAAAATTTCTCAACATTGAGATATGTTCTCTATTCAACGAAGCTAGAGACATAGTTACACACCTGTACTTTGATTGTAATTACATAAGAAATAGTTTAATTATGGGACAATAAAGGATAGCTAATGGAGGATAAAACAATTAAGAAGAGAGAATAAGATATGATTGTCTTAAGCTTGGAGCACTAAATGTTTTAGGGTTTGGAATGCTCTAAAGAGAAGATCCTTAAGGAAATCATACAATGAGTCAAAGTGCAACTATTACTCAATCAAGAAGCAAGAAATTGTTGATCGGGTATGGAAAAATCATGAATGTTAGTTTATGCCCTTGCAGCCAATTGGTTGGTTGCAATTTGATGTATGACATTATTATTTAAGTAATAAACAGGCATTCTTTATCTTTGTGTATTAAGTTAACTAAATTTGATGTTTTAATATTAAAGGTACAATTCCTTGAATAATTACCATGTAATTGAAATTATTATGAGATCATAATTACGAGATTCAATTTACATTTATGTATTGTTCCTAAATATTCGTAGTTATAGTTTCATTAAGACAGTATATTTTTGAAACGGTAAAACTAGCAGACATTATTTTTCTTTCTTAAGAAGAAAGTAATTGATCTCTTAAACTAAAGTATAGAGATACTTAAACTAATGTCTAGGTGTTTATTAGAGAATAAATCACTGAACTAACTCGACTACGAGAATCTCAAATAGAATATTACTTATATGTCTGTGGATTTTCTCATTTTGATAGTTATATAATTGATTCTTAAATTTGAGATTACCAACTCATGTGGGAATTACTGTGTTTTATTGTTACTTATAAATTGTCGTACGATAATTAAATCGGTAATACTTAGATGCAGTATGAACCATATATAGATAGTTGAATAAGTCAATAAAGAATTCGTCACTCTAAAGTAATTAGAGACAATTTTCTAATTTCTTGATTAGTAGTGATTTATAAAATTCTCTGACCAAAGTGAATTGGCATTTGAAAAGGCATTTTAATATATCTAGTGTAAATCAATTGCTAATTAGCAAGGACAAACCTGATTGGATACAAAAAAGTAGACACTATATTCATACTTTGTCTAATTGGATTATTAGAAGACGAAAGGATCAAATTATATATCATAACCATGCATGGACAGGTTAAGTCAAACCACTTTGACATTCCTGATATTTAGGTTATCATGACATATTGTTAGACATTAATTTCGATCTATGATTACAAATTATTTAATTGGAAAATTAAAGATAAAATAAATAAAGTTTTAATTTATTTGTTCTAATCATAAATTAGAATTATAATTTATAATCATTACCAATATACTAGGAACCTAATGGGTAACACATTTAAGTGCAATTTGTGAAGGAAATTTTAATTTTAATTAAGTTGGACTTAATTATAAAGTTTAAGAAATTTTAAGAATCAAATATGAGATATTTGATTTTATTAAAATTAAATTAATTATATTTATAGTTTGACTTTAATTATAATTAAGGTATTTAATTTTAATAGAAATTAAAAAACCTAATGCTTTCTCTATAAATAGGAATAAACATAAGGGAGTTAACACTCCTGCTTAATTCCACTCCAGAGTTGAGAAGCCGCTCTGTGGATATTGTCATAGGTTAGACACGTGAACATCTAGTGGTTGATAAATCGATAAGCTTTCAAAGAATTTATGCAAGAAAATTGAATTAGTTATGATTTTTTTTATTTATGATTCATGTTTTATTATTCAAGTTATTGAATTATCAGGATTCGATCGAAGTTCATAAAAAATTTATTTTTTCACTGCGTCGTGATTTGATCATGACTGGTTTCCAATAATAGTATCAGAGCTTCTTTTAATTGTTTAATTAAGGCTTTATGACTTCATTAATCACAAAACTATTCTAAAATTTTACGTTGCTCCGTTTTTGTTTGTTCTAGAATTTTTTGTTTATGCACGAATATCAACTGTATACCTTGTTCTTATGTTCTGGAAAACTGTTTTTGCATGCCTATACGTCTACTCTACCTTTTGAAAATTGATTACTGATTAGCATCTACTGCCTGTGTTTGTGCTCGGAATTACTTTTGTTTATCTTTTATGCATACTAGATCACCCACCAGCAGTGAACTGCCGCTGGTGAAAAAGGCGTTTAACGTCCTCAAATAGAAGCAGGCAATGACGCAAAAGAGGGAGAGATGGCACAGGGACACAACTGCGCAAAGGAGGGAGTCGGCAGAAACAAAACAACAATGGCGGTGACAGGAGAAAGCAAAAAAAAAACTAGCTTATGTGGAAAAATGATGGGTGTGCGGGCGTGAGTGCACACTCAAGTTAACATTCCTATTGACTACATGCATCCGACATACATCTAGCAAGCGATTTTTCATGTTTTTAAAGCCTTAATTTTAATTAAATTAATTTAATAGAGATTAAATTAGTTTATATTCCTAATAAAATTGAAAAAGTGTTTTCTCAATTTATGAAAATTATTTTCAAGGGGTAATTTTTATTAGGAATATTTTTTGAATTTAATTTAATTTTTCAAGAAGATGAATTATAAATATAATGAGATTGTATTATTTTGATGAGACTAATAATTTTAAAATCCTTCAATCAAATATTGAGTATACGTAACATGATGGTTGCCTTCCATTATTTAAGAATAAAGCCAAAGTTATGTTTATTGCTTGGCTTGTTGAGTAAACTCAAAGACACTTTAACCCAGATATTTTTTATCTTAAATTAATAAGTTCTACTTAACTAAATTTGTATGATTTGGATGAGCAAACTCATGATCATATGGATTTAAAGACAGGGTTAGGAATAATATATATGATATATTTTGGAAAAAAGATGTCACCTACCGGATCTAGGAGTCATATATGATACGATTGATAAAGTTATTTTTTACCTGATTTAAATTTAGTTAGTTTATTGAGAAAACTCAAGATCAATTTTTTTTAATGGGATCTTAGCCCACTAGAAAATTATTTGATAATTTCTCGATTTAATAGTGAGGGCTTTTATTTCGAATAACATAGTAGGAGTGATCAAATATTTATTAAAGTCCTTATTTTATTTGATTTTTAGATATAAACTAATACTTACTCCTTTTTATGTCTTTCAATTATTGAATCAAAAGAGGAGTACCAACTTAACGTTGAGGAGCATCATAGATGCTGACAAGTTGATTGGACCTAACTTTCATACTGGTTTCGAAATTTTAGAAATTTTCTCATATAAGAAAAGAAGTTATACATTCTTGAATCTCCTGCTCCACTAAATCCTAGTTCAAAAGTGACTAATGAGGTTTGGGAGAGATATCAATTTTATATTGATGACGGTGAACAAGCTACATGTGTGATGTTGGCTAGCATGCCTCCAGAGCTTTAGAGGAAGATTGAGAACATAGATGCACCTACTAGGATTTTGCATTTTAAGGAGTTGTTTGGTGCACTAAGTAGGGTGTAGCGGTATCAATTCTCCATGGCACTATTTCAATGCAAGATGGTAGAAGGATCTTTATTCAACCTACATGTGTTAAAGATAATTGGTTATATTAAAAAATTAGCTCACTTAGGTTTTTTCATGAACCATGAGTTAAGCATTGATCTGCTGCTGCAGTCTCTCAGTTCGAGCTTTTCATAGTTCATTATGAACTTCCACATGAACTAAAAGGATATGTCATTACTTGAACTGCTAAATATGCTGAAGACTATGAAAGTACGCCTTAAGAAAGAACTAAGTTATGTACTTGTTGTGTTCTTCTAAGAGCAAGAAAAAGGGCTCTAAGAAGAATAAGAACAAGAAACAGAAGGCTTCTGCTAATTTAGTAAAACCAAAAAGAGGTTTGAAAAAGAAGTGCAATTACAAGGGCATATACTTGGGTATTAGATACTGGACGTGGCTCTCATATATGTAATAACATGTAGATATTAACATGGAGTAGATAATTGAGGAAAGATGAAGTGGACCTACAAGTTAGCAATAGAGTAAGATTTGCTGCATTAGTTATAGGAACTTGTAGTATGACTTTGCCTTCTGGCCTTGTATTAGAACTAAATAATTGTTATTATGTTCTAGTTATAAGAAACATCATTTCTATTTCTTATTTATATTTGAAAGGATTTGTCTTTATCATTAAGAATAAGATTTTTTTTATAAAAGTGATGTTTATTATAGATTTGGATTACTTAAAAATGGTTTGTATAAGTTAGATCTTAAAAGGACAGTTTTTAACATAAATAGAAAGAAAAGAAGGTTAAGTGACCAAAATCTATCTTATTTATGGCGTTGTAGGTTAGGTCATATCAATGAAACTAGAATCACAAAGTTACATAAATAAGGATATTTGGATTCTTTTCATTATGAATCATATGAAACTTCTGAATCTTATTTGTTGGTAAAGATGACCAACCTACCTTTTAGTAGAAAGGGAGGACATGCCAATGAGTTGAGCGAATACATTCAGATGTATGTGAGCCTATATCTACTAGAGCTCGAGGTGGATTCTCATATTTCATTACGTTCATATATGATCATTCTAGATATGGTTATGTGTACTTGATGAAACAAAAGTCTTGATCATTTGAAAAGTTCAAAGAATTTAAACTTGAGGTTGAGAAAAAAAAACTGGTAAAAGTATTAAGACACATAGATCAGATCGGTGGTGAATACTTGGACCATGAGTTTCTTGGCTACTTAAAACAGAATGGGATTCTCTCACAATACTCCTCCTATAACTCCCAATATAATATAGTATATGAGGGAAATTATACTCTATTAGATATGGTACGTTCTATGATAAGTAATATAGTCCTTCGTATCATCATTTAGGAATATGCCATTGAAACGACTACTTACCTTCTAAATAAAGTTCCATCTAAATCGATTGACAAGATACTATATGAGATATGGATTAGAAGACCAAGATTATCACAATTAAATATTTTGGTATGTGATGCTTATATGAAGCGTGTTATATTTGATAAGCTTCAAGTTAAATCAAATAAATGAAAATTTATGGAGTATCTAAAAGAGAGTATCAAATATCAATTTTACCATCCTCTTGAGCAAAAAGTGATTATATCAAGACATGTTACATTCTTATAATGAGAATTTATTCTTAAAGAAATTAGTGGGAGTGACGTAAAACTTAGAGAAGTTCAAGAGCCATCAATTCACATTGAGATGGAATAAGAACCTCAAGTTGATACATATGATATACAACCAAGTTAAAGAAATTTCTCAATGGGAATTTGCAGGATTATATATATATGAGACAACCTAAAGGTTTTTAATCCAAGAGATTTCCTAATCAAGTATGCAAGTTGCAAAAGTCTATTTATGGACTTAGGCAAGCGTCATGAATTTGGAACATCCTTTTTGATGAGACAATTAAAGAGTTTGATTTTATAAAAAATATGGCTAAACCATATGTCTATAAGAAGGTTAGTGGGAGTGTAGTCATTTTCCTAGTGCTATATAGGGATGACATATTGTTGATTGGAAACAACATACCTATGCTTCAATTTTTAAATATTTGCTTATCTAAGAACTTCTCTATAAGAGATATGGGAGAAGCAACCTATATTCTTGGAATAAAGATCTGTAGAGATAGATCAAAGAGGTTGTTTAGGTTGTCTCAATCCACATACATAGACAAAGTGTTAAAGAGATTTAGTATATAGAATTCTAATAGGGGATTTTTACCTATGTCGCATGGGATTTTCTCTCACAGAATATGCGTCTAAAGACACAAGAGGAGAGAGATAAAATAGATTATATTCCATATGCTTCAACAATTGGATCAATCATGTTTATGATGCTATAACTAGACCAGATGTTTCTGATGCTTTGAGTATAACTAGAAGGTTTTAAACCAATCCAAGTGAGTGTTATTGGATGGCTATGAAAAACAACTTAAAGTACTTGAGAAGAACTGAAGATGTTTTCTTAGTCTACGAAGGATCTAAACTGAGAGTTCAGATATTAGTTTCTAGTCAGATCCTAATGATAGTATATCACAATTAGAGTACATCTTCACAATAAATGGTGGTATGGTAAGTTGAAAGGGTTTCAAATAACCAACTATTGTAGATTCAACAATTGAGGTAGAGTACATTTACAATGTCAGAGGCATAAAGGAAGTAGTTTGGATTAAGAAGTTCATTACTGAATTTGGAGTCAAGAAGTTCATTACTGAATTTGGAGTGGTGTTGGAGTTATGTAAATATAGTGCCCTGGAAAGCAAGTATATTTACATGTAACTTTATCTTCTTCAGTTACAGTTTTG
>JANIIA010000005.1:67945506-67960314 GCA_027478495.1 Erythroxylum alaternifolium
CTCACTGGGTCATTTTCGACACCAAAGATGGAAAGGTGTGTATGCTGAGAAACTGATTGAACTTGCTTTGTGGTGCTTTAAGAATCCGCATGTTACATGTTGGAGGAATATGTTGGAAAAAGATGAAAACTATGAACTTTTATATAGATCTTAATTTTATTAAGCGTCTAATACGTTGAAAATTTTCAAGATAAGGATATACTGCTTTGGAGAATTAGGAGCTTGAAGCATATAGAGAAACAACATTACTTTTCATGTGATGATATACTATTTTAATACATGGTGTTCAATCTTTTATTATGAATTGCTGTCCAAAAATGTATACATATTTCTCATTTTTTGTGGCCACATCTCCTCATAAGTCATTTCAATTGAAGAAGACCAGTTCTTTTACTGTTAAAATTTGCTTCTCCTTATTTGAAATTGATCATACTTTTTCTTTTCCGTATGCTGTACCTGAACAGGATTTGCAGGTTGATGAATTGAATTTGGCAGAAATTGGTCCAAAGTTTGAGCATCTCCAAAGTTTGAGCATCATATTGTGTTCCCTGCACGAACAAACATCGGTTAGTTTTTCATGTGCTCTAAAATTTCTACAATTTCTGAGAGTTCCATTTGTCATCAAATCTTCATTTGTATAAAGAAAAAAAAAACATTTTCCTATTGCACAGTGGACTTCTACATATTACACTGTACTGAACTTAAAGCTTCTGTCAGATATTACAAAATTAGGAGGTTTAGTTTCCTTTCTGATTTTCTTCTTCTTTGATTTAGTATAATAAGAGTACACTGGTCAAGAGGCCAATAATAAGAAATTAATTAGTTCTGAACGTGTTTTGAACAGGATTTGGGAGTTTTCCATAGCCTAAATTTTGAAATTTGCAATTTATTAGTGATTATAGCTGAAATGACCTCCATTTACTCTGGTAGAACTTGGGGTTTCAGCATGTTTACAGAAAGTGAATTTAGAAATAAACCAAAACTTCAACGTTATTTGGAAACCACTTGTATTGTTAGGAATGTCAGACATTCCAAAATGTTTCCAGCCACCAATGGCATGCGCATGCACATGCTAGATGTGCATACAGAATATTTACCAGTTCACTTCCATTGCATCTTGTGATTGTTCATGTTCCTTTATTGCAGTATTTTCGAAGCTCTTAGTAAATAAGTTTTTGAACAATGTCTTTCTTGTAATCACACTCATTTCATTCAAAGCATTTCTGTAAGATGCTCCATTTGTCATTTTGCAGTTTCTTATCAGTCTATCCATCCATACGTAGATTATTAAAGAAACCTTATAAGAGAAGTCATATCTGTAAAGCTTGTCACCAGTAATAGGTAATAGATGCATTTTGAGCTCTTTCAATGGGCCTCAGTATATAATATTTGTTCGTATCTAATGTTCCTGAACATGCCAACTTGCAGATCTAATTTGTTGTTTTTCCTCTTATCTAACACACAGAATTTGTACAAGTTTACTCCTCATCACACCTCAAAATGCATGTGTGCGAGCGTGGAGCAGGTCACTGGTTATTTCCTTAATGTGTACCACATCAGAATGTAAACTCTTACGTTGATTTCACGTCATGGGCTGTTTATATGTCTTGCTGCATAGAGTTTATTTTTTTTACCATGTTAGTTTCTTAACTGGAAATTCATTTATATGTTGTGCAATCTTAAGGGCAACACTAGCTTGTGGAACCGGGGTTTGTGCAACAGTTGTTGCTGCAGTTCTTGAGGGCCGTGCTAAGAGGGTAAGTCTAGGATGTGAATTTTATTGTAATGTTGCTAAGCTGTTAAAGAACTATGAACTGAAAATTCCCTTTTTGTCCGCACGAGTTCCTGAGGTGTATTCTGTTTGAAGTCTGACCTGATACCATCCACATTCTCAACTTCAATCAACCCCCACAAAACAAAAACAAGAAGATGAAAATTGCAGATAGTTGACGCTTGTTACGAGTGTGCAAGTGGTCTGTTCACAGTTGAAGAATGATGCATATTTTCCGAGTTTTCTTCCGTGCTTAAAATTCTCACTGCTTGTTTCCTCCAAAATCTTTGTTTATCTTTTTACGGGACAGACTTGCATTGTTGAACTACCTGGAGGATCTCTGGATATCTAGTGGAGGGAGAAAAACAACCATATATACATGACAGGGCCAGCTGAAGCCATGTTTTATGGATCAGTGCCCCCCTGATCATGTCCACCTGAGATTTTAGTAACTCCATCGATTCAAAACGCAGTTAAATTTTTGTAGAAAAGGTTTAAAAGTGGCTCCAAATGTCTTGTGCCTATGATTTTTGTGTTCCTCAGGTTCACTGGTCTTTGAGATGGTTTGAGGGTTTGGTAATTGTAGGCTTTATGTTTCGCTGCTTGGCTCTTGTTCTGTGCATATCATTGCCTCTGGAGACTGGATATATAAACCTATTTTATCACTTGAGAAAGGAAAAGTTAAAAAACAAAAAGAAGATGTTTACTAAGATCACCCTCAAGAATTGAGATCAAAGTTCGATTCTTTGACTCTCTGGATCTGCCTGAGAGAAGTGGACACACTGCAGAACTGAATCCCTTCTAGAAAGGCCATTTTCCTTTGAAGGACCGTAATCTAAACAAGTTTCTGGAGTTTGAAAGTCAAAGGTTTACGTTCTAGACATTTCAAAATCATAATCACACGTTATATGTTTATTAATAATCTGTTGTACCACTGGTGAAGCAATGTGGGTTGGAAGATTCTGCCGTTTGACAACGTACCCCTGACGGGATACGTTAATGAAGCCTCTGCTGACAACTAGTAAGCAGTAAGAAAAGAACACGTGTTTGAACTTGGAAGAGGTCAAAGTGTTAATTTTACATTTTTAAAACGGTACAATTTAAAAAGATTGACACAATCTCCTGACGTCCTTGCATACGTGGAATTTCCCATGTGAACACAAATAGTAATAGTTTTGGATGCCCCAATGGCGCCCTACAATATTGATTGAAAGTTCTGACTTTGCAGTTAGATACGGTCCCCAGACGTTTACAGCTATCGTAAGCAGTGATTCTTAGGAACGTGGTGGTTAAGCTAAGAGCTGAGCTGACGGTGAATAAGGTAGCAGCAGACATTGAACAACTACTACAGATTATTACAGAAGCTTGGACTCTTTTGAACATTGCAAGAAGTAATTACAGCTAGCCAACCAGTTGCGAAGCATTCACATACACAGCCCACCAAGCTCCTATTCACTAGGTCCACGAGAATGGTGGGAAAATATTAAAATTAGTGAGCTTTGCACTCACGTGTAGAAGAAGGAGGTCAAAATTTCTGTTCCTTCCCACAAAATCCTTTTCTTTACCGTTTTAGTGCAGGAACTCGCATGGACACTTCCGTCCTTAACATAACCTTGTCCAGCAAGGAAAGCCTGCGTGCGTGTTTTCGTTGTACTTTTCAGTTTTGTCGTTTGTTGAAGTCAAAAGAAACCAGTCCAAGTTCAAAACTTCACACAACTATAAATACCCAACTCCGACTAGACTCTTCTCATCAAAACATTTCAACTGTTTTAGTATCCTATTTGCATAGCCATGAAGAGAGTTATAGAAAATGGTGAGATGGAAAGCTTAGACCTCGCAGAGTGTCTGATTCTACTCTCAGATACACGAGACCACAAACCCATAAAATTTTCGAAGAATGATGAGATCTTCGAGTGCAAAACCTGTAATCGTAAGTTCCCATCGTTCCAAGCTCTTGGAGGCCATCGAACGAGCCATAAGAGGTTAAAGTTAGGAGACAAACCAAACCTTGAAGCTGGCAAGCTTTTGACCTTGTCGACAAAGCCAAAGATGCACGAGTGCTCTATATGTGGCCTAGAGTTTGCTATGGGACAAGCTCTGGGAGGTCACATGAGGAGGCATAAACTTGCGATGACCCAAAACTTGGCTGACACAACGCCTGTTGTTCCCAAACTACCGTTGCCTGTGCTCAGGAGAACAGATAGCTGCAGAAGGGTTTTCAGGATGGATCTGAACTTGACTCCATTGGAGAATGATTTGGAAAATTTGTTTGGGAAAATGGCTCCCAAAGTTGGTCCTTTCGTTTGATTTTTTTTTTCTTGTTTGTTTCGTTGTAATCTTTTAATTGATTTGTAAAAAAATTCATCACACGATAGAGAACTCATTCTTTTATTTGTCTGCTAAACTTGTCAATGGAACACATCGAGTTGTACATTCGATTCTGTGATTAGTGTTGGCATCGGCTCCGACCGGTTTTGTAGTCTGGTCCTACTTGGCAAGTTTTCAAATAAACAAATCGTACCGACATTACTATACACCAATGTTGTGAAATCGGCACCGATTTTGATGTTAATACGATATAATTATATTAGTATAACTTTAAATAATGTTTTAAAATTATAAAACAGTTTACTAATTTTATCTAATTAAAAGTTAGTCTTTTGTTATAAAATTAATTATAATTCTATTTTATTAGTAGTTAGTATTAAATAATTAAATAGTATTTATTTATTTCATAATAAAGTTATATTATAAAAATAAAAAAAATTTCATATATAAAAATAAATTAAACTCACAAAATTATGTTGGAAAATATAAAAAATTAAATTTCATTTAATATTTTTAATTAAATTTTAAAATTTTCGATAAATAATTACAATTTCTTAAATTTTTTTAATTTTATTTAATTTTTAGCTAATTTTATGACAGTCTAATATTTTTAAAATTTTTATTTTACTAGTTTGACTTTGAATTGGAATTTTGAAACATTGCAAAATGTCATATAACAGGAGTAGATTTACAATCATCGTTCTACTGAAACAAGTTATATAATAAGGAGTTTGATAAAGCAAGATCAATAAAGGAATTCTTTTATTATTTAACTAAAATGGATTTGAATAAATATCAAATCTTCTGTTTCAATCCTGTTTTATTAAATCTCATCTATATATTTATATAGAGTCTACGTAAATGTGTGAATGAGATTTAATAAAACATGATAAGAACACTACAACTAAACTAGAGATTGATCCCCTCCGCATGTTACCTTGTTAAAGCTTCATACATGTGACGTAACCCATTGTTTTCTCCTGGAAGGTATCTTTCAACCTCAAAGAGCCTAAGGTTTTTGCCTGTTGCATGTTAAAGTCGACAAGTAGGCTTTAATATCTTCTCTATACCTAACAATTGAACCTAGTCAAAGCTCAAAATTAAAAAGCTAGAATCTATAGGTACTTGCTAAAGTACAAGTGATGCAAAAGCTTAAAAGGTTAGTTAATTACCTTTTGGGTCCAAACTTGAGATTTATCATTTGTCTCCTCGCTCACAAACTGCTCACAAACTGCCTGTGATGTGTATCGGATTGTTATAGATTATATGAAACATGAGATTTCATTAAGCGGATCATTTATACCAGTTGCTTATTTATGATTATAAGATTATTAATTTCTATTACAGAAATAACATTTTTATAAAAATACAAATAAAAAATTACGTACATTATAATTATCCCGCATTTTGTAAAATGGGAAGCTTTGTGTATTAAATACGGTGACTGTTTAAGGTGAACGGTAAGTCCTTTTTACAACTTTTTTTAAGGTTGACCTCAAATTAATGTTAAATAAATTCAAATCAATTTAACACTATTTAAAAATTTTCGAATTAGTTTATTATTTTTATAAAGGTTATAATTGACAACTCAAGATTTTAAATTATTTTTTAAATAAATCTTATTAAAAAAGTATTTTCAAATTTTAATTTACCTTCGTCTCGTATGTGTTTATTGGTCAATTTAAAATTAAAAACTTTTTTTTAAAATTTTCTCCTAAAAATGAGTTTTTATAGTCGTAATTTGAAAAGAATGATTTAAAACTAAGAAGAGTCGTAACGTGAACGAGCGTTCATCATCATTATTAATGGATGTGACAAGGTTGGTTTCTCGTTGGGAGATATTTAACCCAAATATTCTGGAAGTGTCAAGATTGATACACTTATAGCATACATCCTGACATGACCATCCAATCACAAATCTCAAGACCTTAATGAACTATTAATTGAAAACTAACAGTTTATACTACTGATTAGGTTAAGCTCTAGATTCATCTGCTACAGAAATATACGCTTGAAATTGTTCAATCGTGGAGTCTGCTGCATGGCGACGTACGTGCCTGCATGAAGACCATAAATTTAAGTAACTACTCCATTGTAGCATTCGAAGGAGATTCTCCAAATCTCTGTCATTTAATATTTAGCCACACAAACTTTTTGAGTGGACCCATATTACTTGCATCAAAGCTAAGAAATCATGAACTCGTACGTACTTGCCCCACACAAAGCTAAGAAATCTCTGTCAGGACAATAGAAAGCCATCTAATCTGGACCCATATTACTTGCATCAACGCTAAGAAATCGTGGTCCCTTCGGGGACATCCGATAAAATTGGAACGCTAAGAAATCGTGGAACTCGTATGTACTTGCCCCACACTAATTTGCACAGGAGTAAGGACGCGTGGAATCGAGATTTAATATGAGTGATTGGTTTTGATATCCAGCTTATGCTGACAACGTGCGCTGAGCACCTAATTTGTGCACCTCTTGCAATTTACCTTCCTCAAAGACGGCTAGAGGTGACTCCTATGAAGTTCAGGATTAGGCTCATCCGCCAGTAATAAATCAGCGGTAGGTAAGAAATTAGCGGGTGAGAATATTTGGGTTATAAAAAAAAAAACGTTCAAACTTGCCCCTCGCAGGGTAACCCGATGGTAGAAAAGGGGAGAGAATTACGTAGAGGTTGTGAGTTCGAGTTTGGAGAGGAGCAACTTTTATTTAAGATGCTATAATTTTCCTAGTAGTAGCTTATGCCTTGAGTAGGTACCTTAATTATTGTCTAAGATCAAGATCAGTTCCAAATTTACCTATAGTCTGAATAAGTGACTTATGGGTCTTAAGATTAGTTGAGCAAAGCCCAAAGCTTGAGTTACCAAAAAAAAAACAAATTCATTCAAACTTGATAAGTAGGAGTGACTTGATTAGTTTTTGCTCTTCACTTAAGGCTCTTCTTTATATAAGGTTTTGAGTTCAAGTCATCAAAAATGAGAGAAAAGGGAGAAAATTTTCTATTGGTGATTCTCTAGTCTCTTGGGTATGTTCTTTGGTCAGATCAATTGCGGACATCTCGTTTTTAGTAACAGTGTGGGAGTTAGAACTACTAGGAAATTTGGGGTTGATAGAAACCTGATGCTTAGCAGGGCCGATGATTAATCAACAGCTAACCAATTATTATCTGACGACTAATTGTATGTAGAAGTGTACAAGCTACGTAGGAACCTAAGGGATCTTAAGATTCTAAATTTACCTCATTTAAAACTCTTGGAGTAAGATCTTAACGGCTTAAGATTAACTCGACAAACTTGAGATATCTGATGTATATATAAAAAATTCGTTCGAAGTTTAATTGTTTCTTAATGATATATATATATATGTTTCAAAGCTTGTTTAATTACTTTTTAGTCACTAATTATTGAAGGTAACGAGTATGAATATGATTAAGCTTCTAATGGGGCCAGTAATTTATGGAACCATTATGGGTTAGGTTATTGATCAAGCTAGTTAATTTGGTAGTCGCAACACTTTTTAAAGGAATACTCAGACAACTAAGATGGCCGTGGACACAACAGTTAGTGGCCCATTATAATTACGAATTAAACTCTGGAAAGTTAATAAAGCTCTAAATGGATACCTAAACCCCATTTGATTAATTGGAAATTACCTAATCAATTTGTTTTGGTTTTATAGGCCTTATCATTAACATGCTTCAACCTAATCATTCCATTCCACCTAAACAATACACTGTCTAGTTGTCTTCTTGAACGGCAGTCCAAAGCTAGGCAATCCACTCGCATGTTCCATTATTCCATTTCTTCCGACATAAAATGGCATTATCTTCCAAGGAAAATTATAATTTTATAAATAAAATTGTCTTATATAAAAAGGAATCCTAATAAAAATGAGTTATATATAAAATTAAGTTCATAATTAATCTATTATATATGATGATAAAATGATATGCATGGAAATAACCTCATTTAAATATATTTTTCTCAGAGCTTAATTCCAATATTTTAAAAGTGTGCTAGAAATTATTTCGATAAGATAAACAATTTAAGGTTTAAAGATTTAAGCGATATTAGAGTATCATAAAATGTTGTATATTAAATAATGAATAAAATTGAAGAATTTGAAATATGATTAAAGAAGGAGACTATCCTTATTTATAAAACACTAAAAGAAAAACATCGTTTTATGGCAGACATTGACGACGGAAAACATTAACTTTCCATTGGAATGTAAGATTAGCGACAAATGGCGAGGGTGACGAGAAGAGAAGCAGAAGGTGAAGAGACAACGGCGCGGCAACAGGAGGAGACAACGAGATTTAGCGGCGACGAAATAAAACGAAGAAACAGAGGAGAAAGGGAGAAGGAAAGGTCGGGGTGCTTTAATCCCCAAAGTCAAGCGACGTTGTTTTCGATTTTTTAAAACGATTAATCTGAATTTAATGACGGAAAGTAAAGACCATCAGCAAATCACCGACGGAACATAAAGTCGTCAGTACAAAACCGACGCTGCGTAAATTCATCAACGGACACAAAATTCGTCGGTAAAATTTCGATGCTATTTAATAGCGGAGAGTGTTCCCGCCTAATTTATCGACAGTTAAGACAAGTTCGTCTCTAAAATTCGTCAAAAAATTTACGTGAATATTTTTCCTTCACTTTTACTGATGTCAATTTTATCCTACACAAAATGAAAATTTTCACGACAGAGTTACCAACCAATATTGATTTTCTGTCTGTAATTAACTACGGTATTATATCCATCGATAATTTTTCGTCGCTAATGCATGATTTTGTTATAATAAAAGAATTAAATTTAATTAAATAATGAGATAATTAAATAAAAACTAACAGATTTATTCCTGTTTATAAAAACTAGTTAGATTAATTGTATGGTAGTCTGGCTGGAAAGATCGAATCGAATATCTTTTTCAGTTTTTCTTTATTATCATTGTTAATTCCTCTATATCTTCCCTAATTCCTTTTGTTGGTAAGTAAGAAAAGGATAATTAGGTGCAGGAGTGCTTCTGTGTAAAGGCAAAAAGGACGATGAACTTAAGACAACATAGAGGTCCTAACAGATAGAAACATCAACCAAACTTTGTTACCAAATCAATGGCTGTTCGAAGAGAATGTATTTATAATTTCTTTATTATTATTACCAACATGCGAATTGTTTTTACACTTACCTAAATACATGACATTTGGAATAATATATATAAAGAGATGTTAATATTAACTTCTTTTTCTTTAGGAATAGAATTAAATCTAATATTGTATTAAAGGTTTTTTTTATATAATTAAATGCATTAAGAGGTTTTTTTATCTTCCAAATGCGGATTAAATATATTATTAAGTATACATAATAATCCAAAAATTATATGACTTTATATGATACAATTAGTATTAAAAATTTTAATACTTTTTGCTAACTAATTAACTTGTATTTTAAATTTTAAGTAAATTATAGTTTTTATTGACTCAAATGTATGACCTATTTAAAAATGAGAGATATTTAAGAAGTCTTTTGTTACTAATTAATATATTCTTAATAAGTTGCATTGAATTATTGATAAATATTCTTTAAATATATTTTCAATTATTTATTTATTTAAACAATAATAAGTGATTTGTTAATTAATTAGTAGAAAAGGAGAGAAACACATATTTGCCCAACAAGGATCATTTTCTTGGTTTTGTTTTGGTGAGGAGTGGAAGGCCTAGAAAGGAACCAGATCACCTGTTTTCGTTACTCTGTTCTATAAAAATATATTCATTCAATAAATAGAATCCACAAAAATTGAATGGTTAGGATCACTTGAAAACACGAGAAATAGGATAAGGGAGAAGAGAAGATCTCCCTTCAGGTTGTAAGTTATGGAGGTTCATTGCATGTAGCAGATATGAAACTAAAAAAGAAAAGATGACATTAGTTAGGGTTAGTGATTCTACGAGTTAAACTAATTTAAACATGGAAACACTTATTATACTAAGTTTCAAAAGCCTCCATAAATACACGGAGTTTGCTAGTGCTACATATGGTCAAAAGGTAAAGTGGAGACGTTGAACAAAAGCAATTGGCTCACGTATTAAACCAAGATGATTACCAATTAAGAAGAAATCAAATTTGCGGTAAGAGTAATCCCCCTTTGCCTTAATTATTATATCGTATGATACGACTAAAGACTAACCTTTCACCGCCTTGACTAATTAGGAATTATAATTATGAAAAAGAAGAACATTTTGAACGACTTGAATTAATCACTTTTTTAAAATTACAAAAACTAACCTACTCTTGCAAAGTATCATATTTGTTTATTAGAGTCAAAACAAAGTTCCTATGCTCTTAATTAACGTTAATTTACATATTGGTATGTATTAGTAAACTAAGTATTAGATAAGTTTTTAAGAGTATGTAATAATTTATTAATTAACTATATGCTTTTATAAATTAAGTAATTAATTTAATTTAATTAATGAAAAACTATAACATTCCTGGAGAATTCCAAGAATTCAATTTAGGGTTTCAAATAAAAATGGCCTTTTCAAAATCTTTTCCTTTTATTCATTTTACTTTTTAAAAAACAATATAATATCAAAACTTTTAAAACCTGGAAGTTAAATTGGTAAGACGGTTACTGTTAAAATGACTAAAAATTAAATTAAATTAAATAATTTGAAATCTGATAGAAATAAATCATCCTTATTTATTGAAGAAATTAAAATTCAATTAAAAATAGATTACTAAATAAACATTAATTCATTTATTTTGATCTATAAGAATTTATTAATTTATTTTTCCGATTAATTAATAAATTGATCAATTTTTAACAATAATAATTATTAAATAAAACCAAATCAAAAATTGAACGATTCAAAAATTTTACGGTTGAATAAGTCAAATTGATTACAATTTTTAATCATTGTATAAGATTTCTTAAAAAAAAAGTGTAGTTAATTTCTCATCAAATTCTTTGTTCCCCTTATTTTATTCTAACCATGTTTTATTAAATCTCATCCATATATTTATGTGAGATTTACGTAAATATATGGATGATGTTTAATGGAATATGATAAGAATACCATAATTGATACAGAAGATATAATCCCAATTAATTTAGTAGAAGGGCTAGAAAACGAATATATATTATCCATATATATTCGATTTTTTTGTTTCCTTAACCAAGAGAGATTGGATAATCGAAAAGGTCCCTTTCTTTTGCTGGGTAATCTTTGTGCATGACGTAAATCATTTGCCTCCCCTAAGGTGGTGACCGGATAAGTATTAAGTTAATTAGATCATCAACCAAGATAAGCATATTGGATTAGCATATGTCTAGGCTCGATTCGTAGTATCATCTTGCCCAGTCAGATTTGGCCAACTAACCATATTATACGTACTAATGCCACCTAAATCACAAACATTATCGTATCTTAGCTAAGCTAGCGACTTTGTACCAACTACGACTCCAACATAGGTCGTATAAAATACGAAATGTTACTGTAAGGGGTACATGATTAAGTACCAATTCGACATCATCCTTAAGCACGAAGAATGAAAATAGGATCTTCACAAGATCTTCTAGCATTTAAAAATCTATGAAGCTTTGTCAAGCTAACGGTTGACCAAATGCAACCACACTGTTACAATTCCTGGCTACGTGTTCGATGAAATCCAGGTTGCTGATGACGTAGGGTTATGTGCTATAATGATTTCTTCGCTTAACACGAGTTATGGTATTAAACTATTAATGGTGTTTTCTAGTTAAGACACCAAGCTGTGCCGCTTTCACGCCAATGACCAAAGCACAAGCTCGTTCTGGAGAAACATGAGTTCTAGTCTCAGGTTCATCCGACAAATGTATGGTAATTTCTGGCAGGCTTTCGACGGTCCATTATATATTTGATTCGGTGATGAGTACTGATCGTCTAACTTGAAGACAAATGTTATCGTGTTCGTTGGCTTAGCCATTTACAGCTACTCAAGAATTAGTTCGGAAAGTGTTTATTACAACTTACTTAAAATAAACAAATAATTGAAAGTAAAGATAAATATTAACTAACACAACTTATTTTAAAAATGTTTATTATAAAAAATTCAAAATTTACTCAATCTTATAATACTAAAATTTAAAAAATAACTGTAAAATACCTAAATTTTTAATTTTTTTGTTAACATGAACTATCTAACGAGCTATGTCAGATTAATATTTGTCACATGACTGTCATATATTATATTTATACTAAGTATAAATGTTATTATTTACTGAATTAAAAATATTAAGAACTCTAAAATAATTATACATTAAAACATATGAAAAAGTATATAATTATTTTAATATTTTTAATTTATTAAATAATAAAATTTATAATTAATATGACATTAGCATAGCAAAAGTATTAATTTAATGTAACTCATCGTGTCATTCACATTAACAAAAAATTTAGCATCCAATTATTTTTATTATAAACTCAAAGTTATAAAAATTTAATGTCATTTTTTAATTTTGTCAAAAATAAAAATAGAAAAAAGTATACCTATATATTTAATATAAATATAGATATAAAATTTTAATAAATCAAGTAAATTACAGTAAAAAGATTTAAAAACGAATATCCATTGTCTTTATTGCCACTTTATTGATCAGTGTACAATGATTAAGTTAGCAGACCTGAATGAAGTTCCTAAGTTTTGATTTGACACTTCCCAAATCAACAAGAGACTTCTCCAGTATCCTGCAGGTACACCAAAGTCCTAGCAGCCACTTGTGGTTTCTGACCTGACTTTGGTCAACATATTTGTATCAGCCCACGTAAATATATGAGTAAGATTTAATAGAATATAATAGAAATTAATTAATCGAAATATTTTGATTTCTTCTATTCTACTCGTTTATAATATGTTTTTTTCATATTATTTATTAAACAACTATAAAATAATTTATTTATGAATAAAAATTCACTAAAAATATAAGAGTGAGTGAAAATTTATAAGAGTTTTAAAAAAAGACATAATAATCACTTGATACGTGTTTAAATATTTTATCTAATTTAAAAATAAGAATATTAAGTTTAAAAATGTATAAAACTTAATATTTGTAGGATTAAGTGTTTAAATTTTTTATTGTTAAGAGTTTGAATCTTTTAATAATCATGTGATCTATTTGATTTAATTTGTCAAATAAATATAATATATTTAAAATACATAATTTTTAATAAATATATTTAAAATTATTTAATATATAAAAGGTATATATATACTTTTTTATTTTAAATTGTATTTTCTCTATTTTTTATTTACAATAAACTAACTTATCGCGTAAAATTTCAAAGTGCATCAACTTTATCGATTAAGGGTCAGAGTAGGTGCATGTCATGTTATAAAAACTATCATTAGGTTTCGAATAATGGCTTAACATTATTCTTTGAGTTGTATAATCACCTATCTTAGCACTTGACCCTTCATTTCATAGAATTACAGGAGAAACGGAGAAGTCGGAGTTGACGTTGTCTCCCGCAAATTTCTAATAGGTATCGATTTTGACTTTGAATCTCGTTGAAATTTGAATTTAAAAATCTTTGCTGTCCTCTTATCACCCAGATTAATCAGTATTCTTTTGTAAAATATTATTTTCAGAAGTAGTCTTTTTGCAATATTAGACTAAGGCTGCTTACTATTAAGTCTCTTCAAATCTAATATTTTAATAAGACTTTAACTAGATATTGCGGTTCTTATGCAAAATATTAAACAATATTAATTATTCTTTTTTTTAGAACGGAAAACCCGTAATTATTATCTTTTGAACGTGTACTGGGTAAATCTTCGAATTGACATAATAACCTGTAAATCACGCCAATCAAATACTTCACACTAGGCAAGTCATGTATAATAGATTCGATCAAGAGAGTATAGGTAAGGAGATTCAAACACAGAATTTTTTAACCTTACGCTCCTTCACTCTCCTTCACTCTGCCAACTCATCCACCCTTAAAGGGCAATTTTGATTATACAATGATTCATATATAACAACTTTATTTTTTAGATGGTTTTTGTGACTTAAACAATCTACACAAACAATAAATTGTAATAATTAATCAAAATTATATTTATTTTATAAAAATATGACTACGATATTAAAGTTTCAATGTAAATTATAATCGACAATCAATATTTAAAAATATTCTTGTGAGTTATTTATTTGTAGTTATTTAACCTAAATATTTCCTTATTTAATTTAAATATTTTGTTATAATAATTTTATTTATTTATTTACATATTTTTCATTTTATTTATATTTATATGTATTATTTATGTTTATTTTTTTATTATTATTATTATTATTATTATTATTATTATTATTATTATTATCTCTATTTTATTATTTTAGTACGTATATGCATATTTATTTTTATATATTTTTTACTGTAGGTATCTTTATTACTGTTGTACTTGTATGAGTTATTTATTTTCATAAAATAAGCAACAAAAATGAATTTAAAAAAATCATATTACCACGTGTTGACATTTTGTAGCGAACTGTATTACAAAACCATTTTATCCATTTATAGACAATCACAGAAGCCGCTCTACTTTGGAAACGCGATGTGTCCACCCTGGATCTCACGATCAGTCTGTTTGGTTACTGTATCCAATATGCAGAGATGGAACGAGATAAAAATTTAGAGACAGAACAGAACAAAAAT
>JANIIA010000005.1:67969000-67984379 GCA_027478495.1 Erythroxylum alaternifolium
AAACCCATGCATGCAGGTACATATTTACACTGGAAACTAAACATCAACAAAACTACTTACTAGGTTCAACTGTAAATTCTAGATAGTAACTCAACAACCCAAAGGCACATTCAATAGCTATTCGGTGGTGAAAACAGTGAAGAACATAAGCTATATTGATCTTTGCCTAATCTCAGAATAAACCACACGTAAACAAACACTGCGTGTAGGCTTACATGCCTTGCACTTGTCATCACACAAACAAGCCATTTGTTACTTATAGATTAGAGCCATATGTCACTCTTTCATAAGTCCATAAATCACTCTTTTTCCAAAATTTACCAAAATGCCAGAATAGCTTAAATGTTCCAAAATAGTCAAATCACATTTTAATCACATTTAACAACTTAATTATACCCAGACAATGTCAATGAATGTATGTACAATTATATGAATGTGCAAAAATGTGCATATCACAGTTTACTTATGCCTGATGTGCATTTTACTAATTTCACAGAAATTCCTCATAAATTACTATTCTAGCCCTAACATGGATAACGGGATATTATATAGAATGTAATGTAAACTAATAAATACATACTATCTAATATATCTTCAATAATTTTTCTTAATACTAATTATTTCTTCTAATCCTAACCCCTTGTATATAATTAATAATGTTTTTATATTATTTCTCCATACTCTAATAATAATATTTTTATATTATTAATAAAAATTGTATATAATAAATACTAAAATAATAAAATTTTTGGTAATGAAAATAGAAAATATATGAAAATTATTCTTTAATTATTTGTATATATTTTTATATAAATAAAAATATAAATAAATAAATTTTAAATATAAATCACATATGATAGAATAAAATTTATCAAATAATTAATAATAATATTTTTATATAATTAATAATAAATTGTATATAATTAATAATAAAATAATAAACTTTTATTAAATTTTTATTATTTTAAAATAAAAATATATAAAAAAAAGTTATTTGTCACGGTAGTGCGTGACTTTTTAATTGGACATAATTTCTGTTTTAAAATCATAGTGTTAAGCCTTTTGTAACAAACATTTTAATATCAAGAGTAGAATAGTCATTTATTATACATTTCATTCTATTGCATCCATCTTCTAAACAATGTTTCACTACTTTACTTTATGAATTATTTCATCCCTCTTAAACAACTTTTTACTATATTACATTTCATTCTATTATAAATCGTTCTCTTCTGTTTCATTCCGTTCCGTTTATTAATATTCAACCAAACAAGCCCTAAAACTTATTCCTCAAGAATTAAAAGTTTTTATGTTTAAAATTTTATTCACATCGAAAACGACATCACGTCGCCGTCGTTTGCTCCTACTTCGTTGTCTCAGTTGCGGTACGCTCGTAGGGGGTGTTGATGGCTCCCACTTTCAAGACCCCCGCACCTCGCTATGTTGAGCCAGATCCATCCAAATCTAAACTGCTTCCACGTGGACGGTTCGGATTAAAAATCCACGAATAATGATCGTGCGGACAACCATCTCGTATCATTATCTCCTTGAACCTGAGAATCCAACAAAAAACTCACTCCCCCCCCAGATCTCACAGCGATCAACACTCTGTCCGTACAATCGCCGGCTTGGTTTTCCGTTCACCGGCGGATGAAAGTATCTCCGACCTCCGATAATATAAATGCTACTAATCGTGAAAGCTCTATCACTTTGCATATTTAATACATGCCCGTACAGTTTCAAGATATCTGTTTCTTTTTTCATTCCTCCTGTACTGTCTGTGGCTGTTTTATTTCACATTATTGCATTTTCTTTGCTTTTGTTTGATTTTCTGTTTGGTTTCTGGTAAAATGAAAAGAAAAAATAAGTCACAGTTTATCTATTTTGGTTCTTTACTAACTAGTAAGTTCAATGTCTGCATGGAAATATTGGCCTGAACTTCATTTTCTTCTCTGAAATTGTCCTTTATGTAATTAGAGACTTCGAAATGTTGCAAGTTCGGATATCTTTCTGTCTTTTCGTTTCTCTAATTTTCCCTACTGCCAAACACTGTGTGTATGTTCTTATTGTTCTCTGTTTTGTTCTTTTTGGCAGAGAAATTGTTGTGGGCGGTAATTTATTCGGAGACTACTGGTTCTTGCTTTAATCAGAGGTTAGACAAGCTGCTGACAGGAAAAGACTGTTAATTTATGTTATTGAAATGGTAGGTGTCTTGAAGCTTATGAGCTTGCTTTTAATAATGTCAAAACTGGCATTACCAATTTGCACATTGCATTTGGAACTGGGAAAGTTTGCGTCTCTTTCATTGACATTGAAGTTTGTACTTTGTTTGAGTAGAACGTAATTCCATCGCTCAATGATCTAAATCAATGGCAGAACATTTGGATGAGCTTCCTAGATTGGCTGGATATATAATTATGTTTGATAAGAATATGAATTCTATTTGTTTTAACTTCTGCATCTAGTTCTTGTTTTTGTCATTGTCTTGCATAGGTCTATGTAGTGAGAGGGTAAGTCCATTCTACCTTCATTACTTTTAAAGACTGGCTTGGGATAACAAAGTGCTCTTTTTTTTAAATATAGTGTTTTATCATAGAATTTTGAAACTTGGATTTGAAAAAAGTGTACGAATTGTAATTTTTTTGGAGTTGTAAATTGTATTTGGGCATTTTAGAAGAATGCAAAGTTTATTTGAATTTTGTCAGGCTTAGCAAAATAGAGAAATGCTTGGAATTTGTACCTTTGTTTAATTGTTTCAATCAGAACTATCTTGAGCTGGTCTCATCCTTTAGATGAGTCCATTTTTGATTTGATATAATTTTGACTTAGGAAGCAAGAAATATAGGGAATGCAATTTATTTCAATTCGTCATTTACATTGACTTTACTCATTAGATTGTATTGATCATGATGACATTGCCTACAGTTCATAATAATGAGTTGTCTGGTATTTGACTTTTATGTACTTGTTTGTATGAATGTTCTGTTGACTTTTGTACTGTTGTTACAGTTAAATGCATGTAGTACCCAAGGTATAGGAAGAGAGTTGCTAATGATTTAGATATATTGATAGTACAAGGGCTCCCTTTTAGCTAATTTCATGCGACTCTTTCCAGAATCAAAGTTATTGGATGGCAAACCGTGCTGCATGTATGAATGACAACGAAATAAATAATGATACTTCTTCTAGATCTGAGCTGAAGCGTTCTCATCAGTGGTTTATGGACGGTCCTGATGCAGAGGGATTTCCCAATAAGAAGCAGTCAGTGGAATTTCCAACTGCCAATTTCTTTTCAGGATTATTGAACTCAAATGTCCCTTCATGGGGTAACACTTCTGGTTTTCAGTCGATTATCAGTCCTTTTAACGAACATGTACTTGATTCTGAGTCAGCAAGGACTGTGAATTTTGATAATAGAAACATTCTATCAATTAGCTCTGAAAAACTTAACATTGGGAGAAAGACAGATGCACAGTCATTTGCAAATGAGTTTCCATTTGGGTTATCCATGTCTTCTACATTGGAAGATCCTCGGCCAGGTTTAAACTTAGTGGGAATTAGAAAAGTAAAAGTCAGCCAGGTTAAGGAGTCTGAGGATCTGATGCCCATATCCATGGAACATGCTTATAATAGGGCGGATAATGTTACATTGTCAATAAATCATGCTTTTGACAAGACAGATGAAAGCATCATCTCGATGGGTCTTGCTTATAACAATGAGGCTGGAAAAATTGTGTCCACCGGTGAAACTTATGAGAGAGATACTAACATTTTTATATCAATGGGGTCTGACGAAGCGATTTCACTGAATCAAGAATATAAGGAGAAGAACAATGCCATGGCTGTGAGTCAAAGTTTTAGCAAGGGTGTTGACGGCATTATATCTGCGTGTCAAACCTACAGAACAGATGAAAATTCCATATCTTTGGGGCAGATTCATAATAACAGCAACAATAGCAGTGTTTCCATAAATCAAGCTTATAGCAAAGATGAAAACAGTAATTTGTCAGTTGGTCAATCATATAACAGGGGAGAGAGTACTATTATATCTTTTGGTTCGAATGATGACGATGATACATATCCCTCAGGAAGGCTTATGTCTGGTTATGGACTGTTAATGGCTCAACCTTCTCTCCAGGGATCAGAATTAATACCTGAGAAACAGTTGGTTAAAACAAGTGCTGATGCGTTGATGTCTAGTTCACATATCATCGCCGTAGGGGGAGGAAATGATTCAAAGAAGAAAGAAGATCCAAGAACATCTAAAAAGACTACGACAAACAACTTCCCATCAAATGTTAGAAGTTTACTATCTACTGGTATGCTGGATGGAGTTCATGTGAAGTATATAGCATGGTCACGGGAGGTACATTTTAATTTTCATGCACCATAGCTTTCTGATTGTGATATCTTTGACTACAATTCTCTGTTCTCTGATGGCATGCTAGAAGGAGCTTCATGGCTGCATTCAAGGTTGTGGTTATTTATGTGGCTGTCAGACCTGCAACTACTCAAAGGTGAGCCCATTTCTAGAGCCCTTGTATCAGACAAAGTTTAAATCCCTCTTTCTTCTTTCAGTTCTTACTTTTTTTAATAGTCTTCTCTTTATGTATACCAAGCTAATGAACTGCTTTTATAGGTAATCAATGCTTACGAGTTTGAGCGTCATGCTAATTGCAAAACAAAACACCCCAATAATCACATATATTTTGAGAATGGGAAGACTATCTATGGCATTGTCCAAGAGCTACGAAGCACTCCTCAGAATATGCTGTTTGAAGTTATTCAGATGATAACTGGTTCACCGATCAACCAGAAGGCTTATCGCCTTTGGAAAGGTGATGGTGAATATCTATTTTATTTGTATTGCTCAAATCCCTTCCATAATTTAGCTAATGTTCTCTTCTTCATCTTTTTCAGAATCCTTTTTAGCTGCAACTCGTGAACTTCAACGCATATATGGAAAAGATGGAGGGACTGTTTTGTCATAAAGAATTCTGATCACATTATAAGGTAGGATCATCTTTCTTCTGTGATGCATAGAAGTGATCTTTTTTCCTGCACTATTTAACGGGGACTACAACAATCTGAGGCATTTGATGTTTGCACTTTTGATGGTGGAAGTAGAAGATCAACCTGATACTGGCTAGTAACTCTCTGAGCTGGTTGTAAAACTAATGCTGAGTATTGTGTAGATTGTCTATTGAAGGGTTGAAATTCATAAGTGTGCTAATGGTTAGTGGGATTGAACTTTTAATTTTTCTCTTAAGCTTTCTGTCAATAATATTTCTTTAAGTTCCTTCTGAACTATCTTTTCGTTTGTGATATTAATTTTCAATTACAGCACTTTATTGGATTCCAATTTATCTCAGTGATCAGTGTCTTTAACCAAAACTTTTGAAATGGTTAACAATTACAACTTGGATACATTTTAGGGGATGTTTTTAAATTGTATCATCCAGTCTTCTTAAAGTTGTATGACAGAGCCTTTTTGAAAACAATGCTCAAATTGCGGTAAATATGTGTGATATTGGCCATGTATGCACAAGTTATGTGAAGAGTAAGCTGAGCCAGCATTACATGGTGAATCATTTATCAAAAACCATCACTTTAACTACAAAGATAATTGTCCTCCTTATGTAAAATTCCAGTACTTGCCCCTTTTATCTGTTATACTAGCAATTAATGAAATTTCGTTTGTTTCTGAAAAGATTAACCTGTAGTTATTAGAGAATAGTGAAGAGGACCTATTTCTGTGGGAAGTGGTGATGATTATGTATTCTTGATGCCTTTGTGCTATTATACACTTCCAGGAGAATTTAATAGGGGGTCAATCCTGATTATATGGTTGGAAAATATACCTAGTCATACAACAAGAATACTGGTGGATGGCTATGAAAATTCATTGTCCTGGACTTGGTCGTATATTTTGTTTGTGACAGTAACTTGTAGCATAATAGAGTTGCAGTGCTTAATATTTGACTAATAGTAAGACAAAAAAGGTGTTCTAATCAAGCATGTGAAAACTAGAGATTATTGGTATGTTGTTTTTTAGTATGTGACCCTGGAAGTCAAATGAAAAACAATTCGGTTGTTATCTTCATTTACTGTCATATATCTATGGTTTGTTTGACCTCTGCATCAGCTTTCACCTGTCCACTGCTAGCTGCATCTATTGTTTGCTTAACAGGTATTATTTGCTTGTCGGTTGTATGGGATTGGCATTTGTAGTCCTTGCTTTTGCCCCAAACAACAAGATAGAGGCCTGCGACTATGACAACAGCACCCAGTACCCTGTAAAATTGTAGACCAGTATTAGTTCTCTTTGGTATGAATAGGTTGTGTCATTAGGTTGGCAATGAGAAGTCTCTTATTACCTTCCCAAGTACATTTTCTCATTTAAAATGACTGAGCTTGTGACAGCGACAATAACCATGCATAGGGGACTGAAAGCTGTAACAAATACAGGGCCTCTATCCTTCATTATTATCCCCTGGATGTAGTAAGCTAATCCTGAGCAGATGACACCCTGCACACATGTGCAGTAAGTTCATTGGGAGTTCTTATTGGAGGAAAGAAACAATAGGTATTTGGACAACTGCATCAATGGCTACCTAGTATAGTGTCATAGAATTCTTTGGCATATGGTTACAAGTATACTGAGATAGCTACTATAAGTCTATAACAACGAAGTGCCTGATGATAAGTTACTGTAGATATCTTCTTTAATATTCTTACACTGTAGACTGCTGCAAGTAATTTCATGTCCCAGTGTAGAGACCATACATTGGCATTCCCTCTTTCCATTATTAATGCCACTATTGAGCCTTCAATTGTTCCAAAGAGACATATCCATGCTGTGAGAGATAACTCACAAGGGTATGTTTTTAGTGTTATTGCCTGTGGAGGAATGAAGAAAAAGGAGAACAAATAGTTACAGTTGGACTCATTTATCTGCAGATTTTGTGTAAAATCAACTTAATGAGTCACTCACTTGCAAAACCATGAAAGATGCCCAGCTAAACGACCCAGTGGTGATCATCAAAGTGCCTTTGATTGAGTTATGGAGATTTGTCTCGCCACTATGGCTTCCTGCATACTGTTTTCCTCTAGTCCAGAACAAATCAATCAGTGGACCTCTTATTAACGTCATGATCATAGCTCCTGCAACTGTTGCTATAGTCCCTGCCACCTTAGCTTGGCTGTGGATAGATCTAATGTTTACTTTCTCAAGCCTAGGTAGAAAGACGACCTTGGTCAGAAGAACAATTACATTAGAAGTTATTGCTTTCAGGGATTATATGAATCAAATCCTGATTATGACTTTTTATTTACCTAACAATGCAAGCCATTACAAAGGTAATGGCTGGAAGAATATTGATCACAGCAGCTGCAAATGTTGCTGTTGTATTCTTCATTCCTAGAAAATACATGTTTTGGTCGATAACTGGCCTGCCGATATGAAGATTTTAGCATTTCAGAATTAGTTATTAAGTGGAATAAAGACAAGATTTTGCTTTCTAATTCAGGAACTTACTCTAGTAAACTAAGCACCAGTATCTTGATGAAGGTTGAGACTGTCATCTTTGGCCTTACTTTCCTGTTACATACAACAAAACATGTAAAAGGTCATTTTTTCTTATACCTAGATGTTAAGCTAGGTGAGCATATAGGAATGGAAGAGAAGAGAGTCTCTACCTATCAAGAATTACTGCAAAAGGACCAATGACAATAGTTGCAACAGCATGACGATAGAACACAAACACATAATTGCTCATACCCTGATTTAATGCAGCTTTGGACAGGACGTCCATTCCTGCAAGACCAACTTGCATGAATATAACACCAATGAAGGGTTTTGATCTCTCAAAACGTTCTGCTAAATTCATCATCTTTAGTTCTCACTTAATGCTTGATTTTCCAACTTGAAATTATCGAAAAAGCAAGAACCAAAGTTCAAGAGCTCATGCATTGTCATCTAATCCTGACCTTAATATATAAAGAAGCCATACCACCAGGAGATGTGAAATGGATCCCACCAGGTGTAACAGAACTCAGTTAGCATTCAGAAAGGACCTTTGGGAAAGTGAAAAGGCAAAACAAATAGTTTTTAGACGTCAGTGCATTAAACATACAAGCATTCGATTCATTTTGCACATTAGGAGATATGGAATTTTGCTTTTTCTTATTATTTTATGAATTGATCTTAGAATATTTGCTTTGTAGGATTGCATTTCTTGATAGTGTGTGTGCTTCTTCTTTACTTCTCATTCTCGGAGGTTGCAAAACAGAACTTCCCAATAAGTACTTAATCAACCTCTATACACTAATGTCTCAATCTAATGGACTATATGTATGTGGCTATGAATTGCACACTTAACAACAATAACGTTAAATTTAGAATCTACAATCTTATCCTTAGAGACTATTGAATTCTTATTTCTTGGTAATACTTACATTGCTGGTAAATACTACGGAAACTGGTTCTCCAATTAGTGATTCAATAAAATTTTTATGTGAAGGGTAGGTACACTTCAACTTTTTATGACTAGTTCAATTCACGCACTCTGAATTTATAAATTATTATGCATATATGTGAAATTTATTTAAAATGATAAAAAAATTAATAAGTATGAATTATACAATTTAATAAAATACTTTAAAAATTATGTAAATCATTCTTTTAAAATCTAATTTTAACTTATTTTTGTGTAAAGGGTAGGTACATTTTGAGTTACTAGTTGGATTCAAGTAGACCAAATTTATAAATTATTAGGTGCATTTGTGAATTTTTTTAAATGGTTAAAAATTTAATGATTGTGGATTTTACTGTTTAATAAAATACTTTGAGAAATCTGCAACCATCCATTTTAACTTTTTTATAGTGGTAATTTTCTTAAAAAAAGACCAGTCGAGGTCAAGACTGTCTAATAAAATACTTGAGAAATCTGTAACCATCTAATTTTAACTTTTTTATAGTGGTAATTTTCTTAAAAAATGACCAGTCGAGGTCAAGATTTCAGTGGATAGCAATTTCTAAATCCATCTTTGCTTTATAGCCCTCATAATTTGTTCTGTTATGCTTTAATTAAACTTTAGTAGTGTTTGCACTATCATCTCCACCTACTTTCAGCAAATCCCACTAACTCTACAGCCTCTAGAATGCTTGGTTCCTTACCCAGCCAACGTGGAAAACAATTGTGTTCTGTTTCTGAGCAGATGGTCCCTGCTTCTAATAATGTCTTGATTCCTGAACCTAACCAACGTGGATTACACTACTTGTGTGATGATAGCCTGGTGAAGATGCCACTCATAGGCTTATGGTCTCTTAGTGTAGACTTGAATCAATGCAAATGGGTAATCAACCAATAAGAGCATGGTTCAAGTAAAGGTTGGTTAAACCTATTTGACATCTAAAGGATAATTTTCTTTACATGCACTATTTACTCACTTCTATGTTCCAAACTGAAGTTAAATCCTAAGCTGTATTGGCTTTTGTGTAAAACGTTATGGTGCAAGTAACACTTTTAATCATTTTGATACTATCAAAAATGGATACCATTTTAGATTTTTTTAAAGATTATAAAATAATTATTTAATTTATACAATTAAAATTTAATTTTATTATAATTATAATTATAATTTTTTTAAATTTTAACTCGATAATTTTATTCAGAACATAACAAGTTTTTAAGTTTTTTTTTCGAAATATTAAACTTAAAAATATTTTTTTTCAATTCACAAAAGTTAACTTCATATTTTATTAATATTTTGATCTACTATATACAACTTGAAATTTTGTGATATAATTTAATATAATAACTGATAAAATACAAAAAAGAAAGTTTTATCATTTCTCAATTGGGTTGTTGGATTAAATCATCTTTTAGGTATTAGAAAACTACATAAAAGCTAAGCCATTTGATGGAATATTTATTATTCCTAAGTAGGTTAAAAGCTAAGCCCTTTCTATGGAATTTTTTTTAAGATGCGTAGTTGACTTTTATGATTAATGTGCCATTTAGTCTTTTACCTCCTTTTCTTCTTCTTTTTGTTTTTCCTTAACACCCACTGGTTTGTCTGTACTCAGTGTGCTTTGTATTGCCTTTCTTGCTTCACATGACTGTTTATACGATATTTCAATCCTGTGCCAGTTAATAAATATGTAAATAAAATTTAATAGAATAAAGTAAGAATTGATTTATAGAAACAGAGGATATGTTTCCTTCTTGCTATACCATATAATAAGGATAGCATTTGTGCACGGTTTCAACTTGAGCAGCAATAGTTTGTAAATTCAATCGTTCATTTCCTCATCATCATCTATGTCAGGAAGAAACTTTCAAAAGAAGTTGAGAGACAAGCAACTAAAGTATCACAAATCAGAATAAGAGGCTGCATTAGACGCTAGTGTTTCAAACATGAAGAATAGATTAGGGGAAATTGATCTAATAAGGACATTAATTTCTCATAAAGTCACAGGAAATGTACGGGAGTTGTAAAATAATGATTATGTAAAACAATACAAGCATCAATCACAAAGTTCTGGCAAAATTAGTGTTCACCAACATGCTCAGGAATGTGTCCGTATGCTTCTTCAACTTGGTATCTTTAAGAACCACAGCAAGCTGATTTTTGTGCAGTTTGGCCAGCTGCTCCTGCCTGGTCTGGTTGGTTGATTTTTATCGTTTGGGGCTACAGCATTCAAAAGTAAAATGATTCCGTGAACGGGATGAGAATCAATAACGAAAAGACGATAAAAAGAAATATAGGACAATTGAAAGGCCAGCTAATGAACTGCAGATTATTCAAAAGAATATCAGTATTTGGCATTTGAGAAAATTTATCGAGAAGGGCATCTTGCGAAAATAGTTTTAGTGACTTGGTACCTCAGCTTTTGAGTCAGTATCTGCAAGTCTTTGCTTGATGTCTCTAGCTATTGAAAAGAAAACCTCCTCCACGTTCAAGTTAGTTTTTGCACTCTGCAATTAACAGAATCTTTAGCACATGGAATCAACTACAATCGAAGTAATTAAGCATCAAAATCAAATTTTACATACAGTCTCGAAGAACTTTATGCCATACTCATCTGCAAGAGCTTGGCCCTTTGAGGTTGGAACAGCCTAAAGAAAAATCTTGTCAAGTAAATTCACATTGGTGACAAAACAAATATAAACAGAAACAAATGCACAACCAGAACAAAGAGAGACAGATAGCTGACCCTTTTGCTTTCATCCATGTCTGCTTTGTTGCCCACTAGAATCTTGTTGACATTATCAGAAGCATGCTGTTCAATATTACGAATCCAATTCCTGATGTCTAACAAAAGGTAAAAGTTAATTATACTGAAGAAAAAATAACAAGGAGAAATAAAAGAATTAACTTTTTTTCACAACCAAAGATCTGAGACATTCTAAGAGTCAAATGAAAGTAATCACTGATGATGTCAATGAGCAAATGGTTATGGTTACAAAAAATCTATCAAGAAAACGATTGAAGATCAGAGAAAATAAAACCACAAAAGATAAAGAGTCTGGTAAGTTATTACTATTAAAAGAAGACTCATCTGTGACATCATACACAAGCAAAATGCCCATGGCTCCACGATAGTAAGCTGAAACAGAGAAGAATCCGGGAGAAAATATAAGAAAATATAGTACAACATTAGGAAATAGATTACAAGGTAGCTGAAAGGTAGAAGAGGTCCAGAGCAAAACCCCAATTTCTGAACCATCAAATTAATGAAAACTTTCGACACTAAGGTGACACAAATTTATTTAAGGGGACAATATATGTGCATACTATCAACTACACGCCTCAAATACATTCATAGAAGTACATATACTAGAAATTGTAAGAAAAGAATAATAAAAAAAAACGAAACTTCGCCAAAGATTTAGAACCACCATCTCAAGAAATAAAAGAACGTTATGTGCAAACTCATCAGTAGGCCAAACATGCCATGTTGTTTACTGAACCAGGTGTTCTCATCATCATTATTTTGACTAGTGAGAAAACAGATGCAATTAGTCCAAACTATAGAAAACAATTGCTAGATAAAAGCCTTAACTCTTTTGAAACCATCAGAAAACAGTTCTCAGAAACTTATTTATATAATTATCATGATCAAAATATCCCCTTATGAAAGCCTATATTTGCTTGAGAAGGGTCAAAGTGACCTTTCTGCTTCATCCATAGTGAAAGACCAATAAACTTGGCAGGTCATCAAGGTGACTTGGTTTATTTCTTCTGCCTCTAACAGGAAAATCCAGTATCTGTGTTTTTGTTGGTTGAGAACCTGTGAAGCACAGTGTGCAAAACTTGCAGGGATAAAAATGTGATTTATACAGGTATCCAAAATGATCTGGACCTGCAAATGCAACTAGATAGTCCTAATATGTATCTAAAATAAATAAAATGATCCCTAATTATTAAGCCATTGGAGATATTCCACTGGAACCAATTCAAAAAATCATAAAGCAAACTCCATTTCCTCTTCTACAGTAGCCAAATTTCTTTTCAATAAAGCAACCATCCAAACAACCATGTTATTAGTCGAGTTCTGTCTCACAACTTCATTTATCTAACTTGAACTAAATGCTTTATGAATGGAAGCGATCGTAGTTAATAATTGATTCAGAAGAGAATCAAAACCATGTCCTGCCATAAATTTCCCCAATTGAATTCGTTTATTGAAAAAGTCGTACAGGAACACATAAGAGACTAGAAGTATTTGTTTATCCCACTGTATGAATTTTTCTTAATATATACAACTTGATGGAGCTAGACACTTCCCCATAAAATCTTATCTGTAAAAGTAATAAATAAAAACCAGCCTCACAAAGCAAGAACAGAGATCAATACTAACCAGTTGTAATTGTTCGAAAACGCTCTTGACCAGCAGTATCCCAGATTTGCAGTTTGATTCGTTTTCCATCAAGTTCAATTGTCCTTATCTTAAAATCAATACTGTCAGAATATAAAACCTTTACAGATCAGATTTTTATTACAAATGAAAAACAGACAAGTCCATTGTGTATCATTATTCAACAATTACCTACCCAATGGTTGTAATGAAACTAGTGGTGAAGGAGCCATCTGAGAAGCGCAGCAGAAGGCAACTCTTACCCACACCTGTAATTTCAGCCCAAAAACACTGGTGACAATTATATCCCTCAATCACAAAGGTTCTAAACATTAGATAACAAAACATGCTACTTGAAAAATCATCTATAGCATAACTAATCAAAGCCTACAGTTCTTTAGCATCCATTCTGCTGTTCTCCTTTAGATTTGAACGCTAACAACTAGTATACACAAGCACGGATCTGAGCCAATTCACCTGGAATTTATTCAGAGACCAAATCAGTTTCTCAATAACTTCCACACTTGAACTCTCTGACAGTGTATGCCATCCATTGCTAGAATAACTTTTTCCCAAAACAATGACCACAAGTCATCACACGACTCTAGAACTACATCTACTTCACAAAAATTTCTCCCTTTTTTTCCTCTACATCGACATTGTTTTACAGCTCAACAACTATATTACAAGATTACCGCGAAAAACAAGTCAAACCAAAGCTCAAAACGCTGTGACTCCCAAAAATTCAACCATTACACCGCTAACGAATCCAAATGCAAGTTACATGCACGACTCTATAAGCAAGATCCAGCACAAACAAAGACATCCAAGGCCATATCTCTAGACGATCGAACCTTTCACTAAGAACAAAACAGGATTCACACGCAAGGGAACGGGAAGATCGCATTTGCCTATCACGAAATGAAGTCGGAAACAAAAACCGTACCGCTATCCCCGATCAGGAGAAGCTTTATGAGATAATCGTAATCAGCGCGAGCTCTCGCCGGTGGAGCAGCCATATGGAAGATTCACTGTAAACAAACAGAACAAAATCAAACTAACTTCTGCGAGAAATCTCTCCTTGGATTAAAAATTAAAAAAAGAAAACGAGAGAAATGAATTTTAAATTAAAAATTGAGAAAAATAAAAAGTGAAACAGAAAAATACCGGATCGAGAGAGGGAGACTCAGATCTAAGCTAATAACGATCGAAGAGGGAAAGTTACTTGTACGAACGTTGAAAGTTTTGAGAAAGTGAACAAGAAAATGAATAATGAATATTTTTTTCTTCGCATGCATATAACAAGTAAAATTTGGTTGTAAGGTTTAATTTATATTTTAATATTTAAATAAATTTAAATATTTCACTTTAATATTATTAAAATAATATCTATTTTGCGCAAAGTTTTTATAGTTCTTTTATTTTGTTTAAACTTATAAATAAGTATTATTTATCTCTTAAGTTAAGGATTTAATTAATTATTATTATTTTCATACCGACGTCTTTTTTATTATTACTATTATTGTTATTTTCCTGTAAGTGGCTTTTTAAGATCTTGGACAGGAGGTGAAAATTGTCAAGCTAGAGTACTAAAAGGGTAGAGGAAATTTTCGGTAGAGCAGTGAAATCCGTATTCACCTGTTGTCTATTAAGTACGTCTTTCGACCTGATCTTAGGCCCTGACCTGACTTATTCTCTGTAGACGAACCTTACGGAAGAACCCTTAGATTTTCGGAGCATTAGATTCTCACCGATGGTTATGTTAATTATCTTTGCTTCGGAAAAAAACAATTCAAATTAGGCCCGGTCAATGAAAATGTGTATTATCCATATAGGGGATCTTCTAATTGAGAAGGCCCATCTACCTGAGACTAAAAGAAGGATATATCTATTTTATTTAGTTATTTATTTAGTTATTCAGTAAATCTCTCGTCCCCATCGAGAAATAAAACTGACCAATCCTACGGCAAAAAATCGAGAAATTGTGGATCATTTAGAAATAACTTTTCTACTAATTTAGGATAGAGTTGTGTAATATTGGATCTTTTTATACCCCTTGTGTTAGTGAAATTTTTACTGGATGTTGTTATTGTTTAAAATAACACATATTGTATTTAAAATAATAATAATATTACAAACTTAATTATATTTTTATACAAGATTAAATTAAAAATTATATCTTACTTAATATTTAAAAATTAATTTTTTTAAATTATATTAGTTTTTAATAAATTTAAATTATTTTATTGATTAAATTTATAATATATATTAAATTTATAATTTTGTTGAGAACTAATTTTTAAAACATTAAAATATAATATAATATTATAAATAATGGTACGGAGAATTAAGACTTTACAAAATATATTACGAGGCAACTTTGTGCCATTGGGGGATAAGTAAAGTGTAGGATGGATGGGCTATGCTATAATAGTATATTTGTTTTCTGTCTTTAGTCTGCTATGACTTTGTGTCATTTGATGTCATCACTATGCTCCTTATTAGTAAACAAAA
>JANIIA010000005.1:68008871-68038745 GCA_027478495.1 Erythroxylum alaternifolium
TTATTATTATTATTATTATTATTATTATTATTATTATTATTATTATTATTATTCTTGTTGTTGTTGTTGTTGTTGTTATTGTTGTTGTTTTTGTTGTTATTATTAAATTCCTTATTATTATAAAAAGAGTTGTCGTATAGTTGAGAAAGAACGAAGGGTAGAATTGATTATCGTATTTTTTATATTAAATTCCTGAATAAAGTAATCTAAATACCAAGGAGGGTGAGGGGATTTAGAATTAGAATCCAAGTAAAGTGCTATACTTTCCCTAGATTGGGAAAGTTTTTACTTTCCTAATTACTTAAAAAAATGAACCAAATATGATAATATAAATTTTAGGAAAAGGATTACTTTCCCAATCAAGAATCTATGTTAACCAAATAAGGCCGAGTATTGTTGTCCCTAGCTACAAACTTGGATTGGCCTTTGCAACAATTTTATGTAAAGAATGCCATTTTTTTATGGTGGCTTGTCTGAAGAAATTTATATGGAGCTTCCACGAAGTTTTATGGCAGCAGCAAGTTAAAGTACAAAGGTTTATAGATTGAAGAAATCATTATATAGCCTAAAGCAGTCTTTAAGAGCCTGGTTTAGAAAGTTCATAAAGTCTATGATAACTTTCCGATATCATCAAAGTAATTTTAACCATACTTTATTCTTAAGAAGAAGGCAAGGTAAAATCATCGCTCTTATTATATACGTGGATGATATGGTGGTGACAGAAGATGATCCGAAAGAGAGGAATGTACTATAAGAATACTTGTCTAGAGAATTCAAAATAAAAGTCCTTGCTTGCTTTAAATATTTTCTTGGAATTAAAGTTTCTAAGTCAAATAAAGGAAATTTTCTATCCCAAAGAAAATATGCATTAGACTTATTACAAGAAACTAGTATGTCAGAATATCAACTAGTTGATACAACCACCGAGGAAGGCTCGAAGTTATTTGTGAAAGCATATCAAATATCTTTTTATAAAGGAAGATACTAAAAGCTTGTAGGAAGCTAATATACTTTGCTTACACAAGACCTGAATTTACTTACACTTTGAATATTGTTAATCAGTTTATGTATAATCTTGGAGAATAACCTATGAGGTTAATTATGAGAATTTTGAGACATCTAAAATCTACTCTAGGTAAAGAAATTTTATTTATTAAAAATATAGATTGACAAAGTATAGATGTGTATAAAAATATACCGGTTAGAATAGATCAATAAAAGATAGATGATTAACTTTCGGCTACTTATCAGGTCTGTCATTCGTTCAATTTTATACACATATTTATGTAAGTTTTTATATAAATGTGTTAATAAGATTTAATAGAATAAGATAAGAATTGGTTAATTGAATCCCAAAAATGAAATACAGGAGTGAGGGTTGAACAATTGTACTAAAGATGAAGGCAAGTGGAATTGTTTTTATAAAACATGTGCTTATTAGCTTAATAAAAAATAATTAATAAATACAACATTTAAATATCAATTATTACCTATTAGTTTTTAGAATTTTAATTATTAAATTAAAAATTAAAAAAATTATGCAATAAATTGAGTTTTAAATATAAAGAAATATTTGTAAATTTATCATCTCTTTTTATTATTAATAAAATGAAAATTAAAACGCCTTAATTTTTTGTTTTTATTTACCTTTTAAATTGTTAAAATAAATATGACTTTATTTTATTGTTATCATAATAAAATATTAAGATAAAAACTCTATTTTGTTATTGATAATAATTATTTTTATTTTTAAGTAATTATTATTTATTATATAATAAAATCATAACATACGTATACGTAAGTTGAATCGGATTCATTTTTTTACGACGTTAAAAACTGATCGACAAGTTTGATAATATTGAGACGTAGAACAACAAATGAAGCCCACACTTTGGTACCGGAGACGGTGGCAGCGGCGGAGATGGGTTGCCAAATTCGAGGGTTATGGTCTTCGACCGCCATCTCAAGAGAAAACAAGTAAAACCAAACTTTCGTTTCCTAACATTCTCAGTAGTTAATGCCAAGTTACTTTCATTTTCTTTTTTCGGTTTGGTTGAATAACTCAATATAAATGAATCAAGAGAATTTATTTGTAGTGTATGTACTTGGATATTTGGCACTTGGCATTGTGAGTTTTGACGTGTCTGCCCTAAGCTTTTGGGCGCAGCCTGATAGAACAGAGTGGTTGATGAATTCCAAGGATCCATTGATGGATGCTGTTGCTGAGAACTTGATGGACCGCTTGGAGGTAGTTAGCTTTTCTTTCGTTTAGAACTTATTTAAAATTTTCATTTTGCCCTTTGATGTGGAGGCTTCTAGGCTCGTGGAGAGTTGAACAAGTTTCCTATTTATAGAGCTTATGATTCATCTGTTACGACTGTAAAGAGAGATGGTGGAAACTGCTAAAAATAGGGACCTGTGATCATCTTTTTTTCTTTTCCTTTTGGGAGAATCTGATTTGACATTTAGGATTCTGGATTACATTGAGGTTTAATTGAAAACTGAAGAGTTGTAACCAACCTTTTAAATTTTGAATTATGTCAAAATTACATTCCTATAAAGGAACAAAGATTGTTGAAATATGAAGATATTGAGCAACTGTAAGTGACTCTGTGTGATTCAGGCGTTTGGGATATTGCCTAGTGTGAGATTCAAGGTGCCAGAGTGGAGTGCCCCAATCAATGTTTTGTTTTTCTTCAGTTCAAAGGCCACTCAATGCAAATTAAACATGGAAAGCTATATTTTTTAATAAAAAGAAAAAAAAACAATATTCTTTTGGAGATTACGTGGATTTTTTGTTAGAAGTAGATCTTCTTCCTTCAGCCACTAGTCCCAAGTGTTAAATATCCATAATGTCTGCAACTTTCAATTATCGATTTCTTTCTTTGCAACATTTCTGTTACTTATGCTCACTCTCTCAAATGTTTGTATATATACACTAACGTCATTTGTTAGTCAATAACCATTCCACAGAGAATAATTTTTTGTTTCTGCTTTGCATTTTCTGGAGCTAATGCTATATAGTATCATTCTCGGGATCCATCGAAAAGCTCATGATGATGGACATGTCATTGGACATGATTAACAAATGTAGGCATGCTCATCAAAATTTGAACAACAGTATGGAGACATCCTTTGTGGTTGGTGACGAAGAGTCTCTGCCCCGTAAAAGATAGGTTTGCCTATTACTTCATTTAATTCTTATGAGGTTTAGTTACTGTTAATTTTTAAAGTAAGTTGCTGAGATTGTATATATGTATTTGAAGTTCTCTAGATCTAGCAATTAGTTGCCTGGGACTCCATTGGACAAATGATTTGCCAGGAGCCATGGTACAGGGATCCACTTTTTTGAGCATCCGAGTCAAATATGATAGTTTGTATGACAGAATTTAGTGGAGGGAATCAAACTACTAATTTTTAACTTCTTACTTTCTGTCTCATTCTAAGGCTGTTATTTAAATGACATTCTTTTACTGAGTTAATGGCCGTGTAAACTAGCATTGAAGCCAGACGGGCTATTTCTAGCAGCCATTCTTGGGGGACAAACCTTAAAGTTGTTTAATTTTGTTGCTCTTTTTTCTACAGTTTTCCTTTTTTTTTTTCCTTCTTTTCTTCCTTATTTCAAGTTCTGTAGTACTAAGGTATAAGATTTATTTTGCTGCTTCTTTGTTGTAATTAGGGAGCTGATAATAGCAAGCACTTGGTTGTAATTAGTTGTCTTTTATGCTGATCACCTGGGGTATGGTTTCACTTAACATTAGGTAATTCGGTTCAAAGTAGACCATAATAAACATATTTTATTTTATTTTTCATGTATGAGATGCGGGCAATCTTTTGACGCTTACTGGTGTAGATGTTGATAAATATTACTTAGGTATAAAATGGCGAGAACATTGTCTTGCAAATATGAAATGCTGCTTTGCTAGCTGAGGCTCTTAAGATGAGCCATGCCAAATGATCGTGTCTGTTTCCTTGTATGATTTGTATATTTGTTTGTTATCCATGACATTATCATCGTCATCACCCAACTAAAGTCCTATTGAATTGCAGGATTTGGAGGAGATGAGATTCTCTGTGTTACCAACCCTGGTCCAACCCTGTGTCACTCCATCCTAACTATCTATTGGTCCTACATAAATAGATGATTAGGAAAGAGTGACATGAGGTTAGACCAGAGTTGGTGGCACATCCCACATAAATGGATGGTTAGGATAGAGTGGCACAGGGTTAGACTAGGGTTGGTGGCACAGAAGATTTGAGTTCGATTTGGAGAGGTTCAATAGTGCGCAACTTTACTCTTAGTTAGTAGAGAGGTTATTTCCTTGTTATCTGTGACATATTCGATGTAAAGGAGTGCTTGATATATAATAATAACAACAACAATAATTCAATGAAAGTCTCATTAATACGCGAGATTTGAGAAGGTCCAATAATACGCAATTTTACCCCTAGTTGATAAAAATGTTGCTTTCAATGAAGTGCATGATATCTGAATATAAAATGAGGCATTTTATGTTAATTGAAATGATCATTTAACATGAGCTTCTAGATGAAGTCTGCAAATTGTTTCTAAAATTACTCGAACCAATGTTTTTGTCATTTTCTCTTTTATCCATTGGTTTACTTAGCACATAACTAGTTGGTTATACTTATTTTCAACATGCAAGGTTTTTATTTCTACTCGCATACTTTGTAAGGCATTTTTTGCTTTCGGTTGATGTTTTCTTGCAACAACTTACTTAGGTTAGATGTTTTCTTGTAACAACTTGTTTGATTTATTTATTTACTTATCTTTTTTTGTTTGCATATTATTTATTTTTATTCGTTACTTTGTTCTAATTTATTTTATTATTTATTTATTACTTATTTTTATATTTCTATTTGCACATATTTATTTATATTCATTCATTCATTATATATTTATATTTTTTATAATTATTACTTTATTATTTTATTATGTATAAATTTTAATCTATTTTATATTTGTATATTAGTCACTTATTTATTTAGTGTATATATATACATATTCTTTTTCTTCTTCTTCGTATGAGTCTATCAGAAAAAACTTACTTACTAATTAAGGATAAAGCTACGTACTTTTGAATTTCCTTAAACCCTCCGAAACTTTTACTAAAATATTGTTGTTATTATTGATGGCTTATGTTGACGTTAGTCTTTTTGTTCTGTTTCTCCTCTTTTGGAGTCCATACTAACTGCAAGCTATGAAGATATTGGCTCCAACTCCCAAAGTAAGGGGAATATGTAATATTCAAACATGGTGATCAGATTCTGGATGAACTACAAGGTTTTGCACAATCAAGCTGTGGGGTTTTACCCAATCTTATGACCTTTCCTGTGACGCTGCTGCCACTCGATGCCTAGAATGGCTACATTATGCATACTTACTTTTGAAGCAGATACACTGATGAACTTTGTCAATAAGCTAACTAAAAATGCTGAAAGTTTAGGCGCTTAAGATAATATCTTTCCGTACTATAGTCTTAACACGGTTAATCTACTAGCAATTCTTTTCTTTTCCGTCCTCTCTCTTGCTCAATCATCTCACAAGTCTCAACCTCTAAACTCATAACTTGATATGATTTTTTGAATGATCCCCTTTCATATAGTTTTCTCCTCCTCTCTCGCTGTGTTTCAACTGTGGAGCTGATGGAACATTTACGTGCAATGGGTGAAAGTAATGCTCTTCTGCAAAGGAACACTGTATGACTTTTGCTGGTTTAAGTTCTTAGTTTTACAATTCATCCTTACACGAAGTTGCTATTCTCTGTTTAATCGATTCATCTTACAAGTTGGTTGGATTACGAATGAAATCAGATACTAAAGAGAGACAACCATTGCATCAGCAGCGATCTATGATTCAATGTTTGCAGCAAAAGATGGAACCATCCCTGCAACATTTCAGGTAAGTTTTCCAAAAAGATTCTTCCTTTATCTTCTATATCATCATCCTAGTAAACAATTTCAAAGAAAACTTGCTTAAGCAGGCATTTAACTAGATAGAACGATTTCTATATCTGCGCTTACTTTCGCAGGTTATTTACATGACGGGGTGGAGATAGCATCCCTCGCCACGTAAGGCCAAATGAAGGGAATGCGCCACCATATCCTCCATGGACATCCAAAAGCAATTTGGAGGTGATAATTGACTTTCAACTCTCTATTCATAGCATCCAGTACCATTTTTGAAAGTAAGTCTGATTTCTGGAACTGATGAGAGAACCCCTTTGGATTGGGGATGGCTGAGAGAGCAAAGGGGTTATGTCTTTAGTTTTTCACAAGCAGTTTCTTATACTGCTCGCATTTTATCACAAAAGGAAACACCGCTTAAGGAAATGCACTTTCTTCTTCTAAAGTTACTAATTCATTTCCTGCGATTGTTGTTAATCCCTAAATGATACTGTCAGGTTTTTGCATATGTACCAATACATTATAGTTTTATCAAAGCTCATGAAGCCCCAGATTCTTGATTTCTCATAGCATGGACTGCTATTACTATGTCAAGTTTCCTATAGTTTAACCGTAAACACTTACGATCCAGCTTTTTTATGCGCAATTCTCTGGTCAGATTTTTGTTGCAACTTTTATGATCGATGGTCGCGAGGCGATGTTCTGGTGTATGAACTAGAAAGTGACTTTCGTAAGTTGGTTAGGGTACAAGATTTTCCAGATCCATAAGATTCTGATAGAGATAACAGCAGCGATGGAGAGGAATGATTCAAATAACTTGGCCCAGAACTTGTGAAGTAATCAGATAAGTCTGCAACATCCCCAGCTACCCCTTAAAGATTGGTTCAAGATGATACTGATCCTGAATTGTCATTGCAGCTACTGTTCTCTGAGGAATCCATGGTACAACATTTCGACATGGAGTTCCAGGACGTATAAAACCGCAGTTCCTCATAAAAAGTTTACTTTATAGTAATAAAAGAAGAAAAGTATCATGAATAGAAATAAGAAAAATGCCATTTTCTATACTCCCAAATTTAATAGGCCTTTTGAGCTAATGGAGTTTGTGTATGTGCCCCTTATGCAGCTCCTTTCAGCCATGAAAGGTAGCAAACGGGGACTAAATCCTTGGAATTTGAGTGTGACTTGGGCACCTCGATTGTTTGACCCTATTCTCAATATCACAGTGAAAAGCAAGCAGAAGAAATCGAAAATGGATAGGGATAAATATAACAACAGCAACTACGAGAAAAACAGCAAGAAAGGCCAAAAGGGTGACTCTTCACGAGGTGGCGGTTTTAACAGTCAAGAGAAGAAGCAATATTGCAAACAAACTTGGTGGAAAGATAAATCTTACCGGACAAGGGATAATGCAGAAGATGATTTTGGCATCGGCGGCCTGTATTGTGGCAGGAGTAGCTTTCTGAAGCAATCACCAAGTTTAACTACTCAAGTTACGCAGGCACTGTGAACTTGCCTCTTCGCTATAGTTGCAACGTGCTCTGAAGCTGTGTGAATAAATAAACACTGGAGGACACTTTCTTCTTGTGCCCTTTTGTTGACAACCCACTAGGCTATGAACTTGAGTTAGATGTCTGACCGAAATAGAAATTCTGCCCATTTCATATGTTAAAAGGAACCACCTGTGCTTACATTACCCTGTTCGTAGATGTGAATGAAATTTCAGATAAACACCTGGAAAGTACCGATCTTGACAATCTTATGAAAGCCAGGTAGAATTATGGTGTCTGAAATTATTTATCTATTCTTGTAAGGGTACAAGAAATGAAAAACCAAAAAGATGCAGTGTGCTACGTTATGTTGTGTACTCTGCGTTTATTTTGACATAATCGTAACTTAAATCACAGCCCCATGCTTGTCCACTCCCTGATCTGTCACCTGTTGGAACAAATGACAGCTAGTTAGCTCATCTCTTAACTCACAGAAGTATCAAATTTTCATTTCAGCATAATTGAAGAGAGGAGGAGAATGGGAAAGAATGTGCAAATGTCATTATTGTCACTCTTAGTGTGCTTTTTCATTAGCAACTTCACAGTCTCAAATGTAAGCTAACATAAATGATTTGAAATCAATCAAATAGAACTTCCAAGCTTCCCATTTATGTAAGCAAATTTCGGTTAATAGCGTTTGGAAGTATTGAGAAACATAGTCTGAATGGGGAGCTATTGAACAATTCTTGCAGTGAATTGGCAGTGCAATATGAAGATTTGCATGGTTTAAAATGCTAAGGGGTTGTCAAATTATAGATTCATGGCTGTGGAAATACTAGCTAAATAAATGCACAGTTGCCTTGTGTTTGTCTTATATTATGGCATCTTGAAGCTTACCCACAGATATATAAATATTAACCGTTCCATGAGCCTCACCAGCCTTTCTCATATAGTTGCTAGCGGCAGCCCTGAAAAGGTTCATATATCACTACTTGAAACATAAGAGGAAAGCCAGATGGACATCTGAGCAACTGGGAGGACTTGAGGACTTGTCTTGGCCAAGCCAAGCAAGTTGATCTCACCTGTCAAATGCAAGTGGTTGCCCATTATCCATCAGTAAAAAATCTCCGAGCCTAATTCGAAGTTTGTTTTGTTTGAAATTGATCCCAGCATAGCCAGCAGCAGCAGCAATACGTCCCCAGTTTGGATCTCTTCCATATATTGCAGCCTAGTATCAGTGTGTCAATTAGACATGGCTAGACAAAGCATGGATAACTATTTCAAGTTTAGTGTCATGCCTTGACAAGTGAAGAGGATGCCACTGAGAGTGCTATCTTTCCTGCTTCAGCCTCACTTTCTGCACCGGTCACTGAAACCTAAATATAAGGTACAGATCAGTTAAAGCTGCCAAATTCTAAATGGTAAACTGTGTTCCTATCGCAATATGCTAGGTAATCATTCCAATTTTCAAATTTGAGTAATAAAGGATCAAGTGGAACAGATACAATTTAGCTTCTGCACACAGCACAAACTTGATCTTGTACTTGTCACATGTCATACAAGTGCAACTTTTGTTTCTTCACATGTGTGCCCCTAACTGGAGGAAGGGAATGTGATATCATTTTTTGTTTCCTTAATTATTAGAAGACATTTTAACATAGAATTAGACCTCTATCAGGCAGGTAGCTCCTTCTCCATCCCAAGCTATTGATTTGGCAAGGCCTTGCATAACCTGAGAGCAAAAATGTTGAACCTAGATTACCAATATTTAGGGCTGATAATCAATCAGAGGCCAGGATACCACAATACAACATATGCTAACCTTCAAAAAAGTCCACGCAAACAGTTACATATGGGAAAGGTTAGATATACCAGCAGTAGAGTTGGCTGAACATAGTTGGAGCATGATGCTTGATCAAAAAATAGGTTATATTTAAAGAATGATGAACAAAAAGAAAGAAAATTAACATAGGTGATGATACAAACTAACTATGCATGCAATGGGCTGGGCCAAGCTTTGTAAGGTTCAGAATTTAAAAAAAGAAGCCCAAGCCTAAGCCGAAATTTGATCAGGTTTGCATCGGGCAGGACCAAATAACCTGAAGTCCATTTTCATGTTTCAAGCCAAGTTGGGTTGGGTTCAGCCAAAATGCCAACCCTAAAATTATCACAATATTTCATGGGTCTGGTACATAAAATATGGTTGGTAAAGGAAAAAAGGGAAATGTGAGTGCGCATGTTAATATAATTATTTTTAATCTAAACTGGGATAAATACTTATACAAAGAATGAAAAATAGAATAGTTTGACACAAGTACATCAATGACAAATTTATGGCAGTCAAGCTTACTGCATCAAGGCTTGCTTGAAGTTGCATTGCCTCGTAGCAGTCGAAAGAAGAAACGTAGGTTGATCCAGATAATCCACTAGCCAAAGCAATCACTGTATCATTAGTACTAGTATCTCCATCTACCTGCATCATTAGCAATCAGCACATAACCATACACAACGGCATGCAAGGAATGCAAGCATGTCAGCATTCTGTAAAGCAAAGCACAATTGCTTCCCAGGGATGCGGGGAATTTTAAGTACCTTAACACCAAGTTTCAAGAAAGTTCATAAAAACAACTGTGAAGCTGGAGGAAAAGTTAAACTGTACGGGCTTCTGGCTAGCTACAATCTCTTAGATCAGGAAAATTCAAATGCACTGGGAACCAACAAAACATTTAAAAGTAAACATGTCAAAGATTCAAAAGCAACAAATAGCTTCAAAGCAGTTGCAAAATTTGAGAGTAAATTTTAGTGTGGAAAAACAAGCACAATCTAGGCAAAACAGCTTAATAATAATTTTTGCAAGCAACCTGGATGAAATAAATCTAGCAACGTGTCACCAACATCAAACTTTTTGTGTGATGCTTGTTGTAAAAAGTAATACACGTTTTTAGAGGATGAAATTTGAGTAATCAAGTGACCTACAGTTATTTGGTTAAAACTACGATTCACAGCAATCTGCACCATTTTCCGCCAAACATCACTCGCAACAACCGCATCAGTCGTAACTACCTGAAATTAGTAGAATGCAATAGGAATTAGAATAAATTTTTCGGAAGACATAAGAGACAAATGATAAAAGGGACATACACCAAGCATGGTGGCCATATTTGGGTGAATCATTCCAGAACCTTTAGCCATTCCACCAATTTTTATATTTTTCCCTCCAACCTGAGGAATTGACAAACTACAGAAGGTCATCCTGCTTTCTGGTCAATTCAAAATTATAAACTCCAAATCTCAAGGTTTTATCACCCTTTGAGAGAGGCATGTTGGAAAAGAGAGCGAAAAAAAGACAGATGCTAGATATTAGTTGTTCAAAGCTTCAACCCACTGCGTTGGTGAACAGAAGATGCGTGAATGTTAACTGAGGATAAAATACTCTTTAAGCATGTGTTTAGGGTCGATTCATTTGAATGAGGAAGCACGTAAGCACCAGTCATAAAATTCAAGAAACCATCCATACCTGTGTCTCAATAGCCACACTCTTGCTAACTAGATCAGTCGTAGTGATTGCCACTGCTGCAGAACCTGCCCTGCACAAGAATTGAAAGAATGTATAAACAACAGTAGGATGTATAAAGAAGACAATACCATTTAGTGAACACAATGCTGAAGACCAAACAAGTGACTGAATAGATGGATGTTGTACTAAATAGAAAAACAAAGACCAATATGTGACAGAAAGATAATGATTACCCTTCAATAGAGGATGAGAGAACGTTAACCAATTTTGGAAGGGAATTTACAAGGGCTTCCTGCACATATGATTACAGGATGAGAATATGGTGCACAATTATTGAACATTCCAACTGGATCAACATAAGGAATCAGGGTATATTTGCAGATTTTCCTTATTTACCTTCTTGATTCTTTGACCGATTACTCCAGTAGATTCGATCAACACTTCTTCTCTCTTTAACCTTAGCAGCTGAGACAATTAACAGAAATGACTAAGCTTGGGCAAAATATGAATTCACCAGGTAGATATGCTAAAACCTAGGCTTGCATACCGCAGCAAGCTTATCAGCACATTCTAGCAAATCTTGGTATCCTGCATCACCCTGGATATCATTGAAGGCATCTCTTAGTCAAAACTTTAATGATAAGAGCAAGTGGTCAGATTGAGTAAAGCAACTCATATAATTTGGAAATAGCAAGATTGAAAAGCCAAAAATAATGATTTTTTTCTTCATGTAATCCATTCAAACAGGAATATGCAACTGAATATATAAATAACAATGAATCCCTAAAAAGGAAATAAGAAAATAGGAAAGTTAGCATTATTGTAGAATTCTTGGCAGAAGCTTACTGTTGCCGCATTTGCTTGACCAGCATTTACCATCACTGCACGTGCCTGACGAAGAAATAGAGCTTTGGACTTTTAATCTATGGCTATGCTAGTATAAATTACAATCAACCCTAAGCTGATTGACCATCAAACAAACAATATTTATGACTTTAAGCAATACATTTTTCCACTCAAATACCAGTGTCTTTAAGTGATCGCTGAGGGCATTACAAGGACGTAACTTTTAGCAAATTTTTTGTCTGAGATATAAATTAATATCAAAATTTAGAGATAGCACTGGATCATGTAAACACATATTAGTACCTCCGTCCTGCGCTTAGTTCAGTAAGCATCAGACATTACTGCCTATAACATACTGATGCTCAAAATAAGCCCCCAGGATAAAATGCAAAAGAGGTATAAAATAGCATAAGTATGTAGAGTTAGAGTATCATCCAGTAAAGAATTCAAAACTAACTGTAAAAGCCAATCCATAAAACTCTCTCCCATAAAAGGGCAAAAACAAGCTCAATAGTTACAAGAACATGGTAGGTACCATAACCGGATGCCACTAGAACCTCGTCCATAAAATGAATGATCAATGATATGAACAAATGAAGTTTCCAAACTCTTATCCTGAATTTACCGTCTTAGACATCTCCAATGCCTGTTTACAATACAACACCGGTGCGGCTGCAACCATGTTGGTAGTGAATGAACCTGTAAGAATCAGAAAATCTCCAACATTAAAAACCTAAAATAGTAATCGTCAGCCCCAAAACATGTACAGAATAAAATCATTATCTAAACTCATAAATGTCACTATAAAAAAATACAGTAAGAACATTAAAACTACCTGCGGCTACAGCATCAACATCACAAGTAACAAGGGCGAGATCAGGCTTCTCTCCTTTCGCACGCAAACCACCATATATTCCCGCCGCTTTGAATCCTTTAGGAGCGGTTACTCCACCAGGAATCTACACGCACAACAACGCTCAGCCAATAAACCAGCTAATTCCACATCAAACCAAAATAAACCAAGTTCCACACTAACCAGAAAGAAAAACAAATAAAAAAACAAATGAACGGTGGTATTGACCTGCTTCCATGGTCCTTCGGGGAGAAGAATGGGAGCAGCCGGAATGTAATTGGAAGCTTCACTGAGAGTCGAAGAAACCGTAAAGACTCTAAAACGGAGGCTGCTCGATGTCAAGTTCTGCAAATGCACACATAGTTTTTAGCCGAAGTTTCGAGAGAAAAAGAAACGCCCAATTAGGCTTCTGTAACTGCTAACTAACCTTCGGGCAGTGTGAGCGAGGGACTGTAGCGGATAGGAAGTGTGGAGGCGTGGAGGTGTACATGTTCTGGTAAAGGTGTGGTGTGTCTGGGAAGGCTAGTGATGGAGGAGGGAAGGGACGGAGGGCTTTTGTTTGGGCTATGTTGGAATGGAATCACATTTGAAAAAGCTCTCGCTCTTTGATTCTGTCTCGTACGCAATGCACGTGTAGGTTTATATTCTTGCCGGACAAAAACTCAAAAGCGTCACTCTACTTTTCCCGGTGTAGATGTCAAATCGAATTGCGATGGGAGTCTGATCTTGATAACTTTGATCATATAAACTACACATTACTCTAAAATGCCACAATAATGCTATCTTTGTCCAACTCCAAAAATTGATTGTAGGGTTAACAAAGTTTGTCCCGATCGACCTGAAGTCTTGAATTCACGGGAGTTTAAACTTGGCTCAAAATTTTCTAAGTCTAAATTTTAACCAGATGGACCGGAAGTCAATACGTTCAGTTTGAATTATTAGGACTTTAAATTAGACTCAAGCTTTTTGTAAGTTTAAAATTAAATTTTAAGCGTAACGATGTCATTTTTTAAAATAATAAATAATATATACTTAACTTAGACTTGTCAATTTTCAAACAACTCAAACTTAACTAAACTTGGACTTAAGCATGAAATCTCGAACTAAATTAAACTTTTAACTATGATATCAATTACTAAAAAAAACTCAAAATTTTAAAAAATAGTTATAAAATATTCAAATTTTCAACTTTTTCAATTCTAGCCCGAATTTTAAAAAGTGACATTAAAATATTGGAACTTTCAATTTTTTTCAATTATAACCTGACATTAATATTTCTGTTAACGTGGAGTGTCTAGTAAGGCTAGTGCGAACTTTCAATTTTTTTCAATTCTAACCCGAACTTCAAAAAATAGCATAAAAATGCCCAAATTTTTAATTTTTATGAGAATAGTATTCTACGGCTAACAATTCATTTATTTTCAAGCCAATCGCTTTATTGTCTAATATTTGATTGAGCAATCCCTTATATTGGATTGGGTGAAGAGTCAAATGTTTTAGTACTTTCTCCTAGGGAAATGAATCAAAAGAATTTTGGATCATAGTAGCCTGACGTTAATATTTTCGTTAAGTTTGCTGACATGATTTATTATGTATTTCAGAAATCTTGATTAGTAATACACAATAGTCAAAATTAACACAATAAATAAAAATTAATGAAAAAAACATTTAATCACATAATTAAAATGAGTCACAACGACTATACGCTTTGATTTTAATTTTTCCTTTCATTTTCAGTTGTTCTCTCTATGCCTTCATTATTCTATTTTTAAATTACGCAATCCTGATGCCTTCATTATTCTATTTTTAAATTACGCAATCCTGAAGCCTTCACACTAAAGACATTAGGAGAATGAACTAAAATTTGAAGAGCTTATTGGTATTGTACGCTATAATGCGAGAATAATTTGGGACGTAAAAAAACAAACAGAAAACAAAGAGCTGAGGGCATCGGAAGAACAGAAGATAACATCGGGCTAAATTTTGAAATTAAAATTAAGTCATAAACGAACAGATGTCAATCATACTTTAATGAAAGATCAATAAAAAATGTTAGTGAACTAAAATTGTCATTTGATTTTGAATAACTGATTCATAAATAATTTATTTTAATTAAATAATTTTGAATAATGACAATTCATTAAAACCACATCCAAAAATACAAATTGTAAAATCTACTGACATAAAAAATTGATTAGAATTTTTCTTTTCTGTATTTTATAATTATTCATGATTAATAAATTTAAATGCATATTAAATAAATTTTAAATATAAGCTAATACTCTATAGAATAAATTGACAAAACCTCAAACTTTATTGAAAGCAATGTGTTGAAAACACTTGTATCACACCATAGGTCACCCCTTAGACCGAATCCTTTCTATATTGCCTTTTCTTTAAAAATTATGCAAGATCATATGGTGTGTAATCTGGGATGTATAAATAGTGCCTTTTCTTTATCCATGTATCTATTTATTGTCTATGTAGAAATTTGGGCTTGAAGCATAAATGTTAATGGATCAAGGATGGCCGATCCGTCATGGCCCGGTCAACTTGGTCCAAACTAGGCCGCTGTCGGGCTTCGGACATTCCAACCCGTTTCTAATAGAGCTGGATGGAGAAGCAGCCAATGCAAATTATGTGATGAATATATGATAATGTTTAATGTTACACTCTTTGTTCCCAAACAAATCACCAATAATTGTAAACATCATGTTCTTTTCCAGCTTGAATTGCCATTTGACTAAAGCCCTCGTGAGAAGAATACTGACCTGAATATGTGATTGCTTCCAATGCAATTACCCACACCATCCAACAGTCTTGTTAGTTGTAAAACCAGTCACAGATTGCTCTGCTTCAGGTTGAGGTGGTGGCCTATACTCTCTAGGCTTTGCCGGGTCGACAAAGATAACCCAACCATCCAAGAATTTAGCGTTCATACCTTCACGAGCCTTCTCAGCTTCTTCCATGTTAGTATAAGTCACAAAACCGAACCCCTTCGATCTCCCGGTGGCCCTATCGGTGATGACTTTCGCTGGTCAGCCACAGCGAAGGAGATCAGAGGGCAACAAGCAAAATAATAAGAGAAAAGAGAGAATTGCCATTACCTTCAACAAGCTGACCAAAAGAAGCAAATGCCTCTCTCAGCTTCTCATCTGTTGTTAATCTTGAAAGTCCTGTTAGTTGCAAAAGCTGTCAACGGTTAGTAGCAGAATTTGCTTCCCTGAATACAATTCAACTTCGCCTTTAAAGACATCAGCACTGCTTCTTCCTTAATTTTGTCCTATTCAGTTCAGAAGATGATGTCTCTCTGATTCTTCAATTTTGGACATGTTAAATTAAATTTAAGCCCCAGAAATTTGCAGTTCATAATCAAATTCGAACAATTTACAGACAGACATCGAGCAACCACGAGATGGGTTGTGAGAACCTCCGAAATTTAATTTCAAGAACCAGAACACTAAATAATCCAAATCAAAATTTGTTTCAGCAGTGGGCACATACTAAATGATCCACAGGTAATATGAAAAATGAAAGCGAACTAAGAATATGAAACACAGAATCTGAGTACCAAAACGCATACCACTAACAAAGAGTTTAGGAGAAGTGAGCGTCGTCGAATATAACCGAGTCCATGAGAAATTTGACGAAACCCCGAGAAGAGAGCGTCGAAACAAAGAAGGGAATGCCATGGAACGCTCTAATGGGGGTTGAGATTTAGGAGTTGTTTATAAGGGCCGCCAAACCCTGGTAAAACCCTAGTCTTAATTGTTTTAGGTGATAGTCTAACGTCTGCATACATGTACATGCGCGGACTTTTTTTTTTACCGATTAAACATTTTTATATATTTGCGATTAATTGCATTATAATTTATATGTCCGGTATTACTAAACTTAGGAATGTCAAAGGACTGCCCGTTAGGATGGCTTCTAAGTCAGAGCTGGCCTGCCACGATTTGTCCTCATTTTTTAGAAAAATTATAAAATAAGGTCGTTTTTATTTTTACAATCGTCAGGCCGAACAATTTTAATCCGTGGCTTGCCTTTAACTCTATCAATTCAGGTTAAAATTAGGTTAAATTGGGCTAAATTTATCATACCTAATTAAATTCTTTTATATAAAGTAGGCAATTTCAAGTTTTGAATTTTAATGAGGTTGCGTTTATTTTTATGATCGATGGGCCGAACCATTTTAAATAGTGGCTCGCCCTTAACTTCGTCAATTCGAGCCAAAATTAGGTCAAATTGAGTCAAAATTGGTATACCTAATTAAACTTTTTTTGTACAAAGTAGGCAATTTCAAATTTTAAAATTTCAAATGGAGAGTTTTTTTATTTATCACTATTTTTTTACTTATTTTATTTATATTCTACAAATTACCTTATATAATAGCCAAAAGAGCAATCTAGTCTCTAACATTACCTTAAAATTTAAGTCAAACCCTAACATTTTGGAGCGCTCAAAATGATTTCTAATGTTTGTAAAACGTTTAATATGAATCATAATATTAAAAAAAGTTCAAAATAACCCTTAAATTGATAGAATTAGACACTAAGTTTAGTCTCTATCAAAGTTGTTTTGAAAATTTTCCAAACATTAAAGTTTATTTTAAACATTTTATAAACGTTTGAATTTATTTTAAATGCATTGAAATGATAAGATCCAACTCAGATTTTAGTATAAACACCCAGAAAATTGTTATTTTTGCCTTATATAATTAAGCGGAGATGATTACTCAGTCACTTAGTCCTTTGGACATTAATTATTAAAAAATTATATTTTCGTTAAAAACAAAAATATTAAGATATCTTTTGATCCCACTAGTTTATAGTTTATCAAATTCAAACGGACATATTTTTTTCTCTTAATTTTGAAAGCAAGAACCAAAAATTAACTAAAACAAACATAATCGTTTATTAACCTCAAGTGTGAACTGTGACACAATTGCGTCACTCGCAAATTCGTTAAATAGATTAAGCAAAATATGTTATTAACATGTTTTTAATTATAATTTCAGAAATAAGGACAACAAATTTTCTTTGAAAAGGGAGACTTTTTCATTATAATATACATATATACATGTAATAGACCTGCCAAAAATAAGTGCCAATTTTAATTAAAATACGTAATTTGTTAATTATACCGTGTACTCTTGATACTTCAATCGATGCGAAGAACATATAATGTATAGCACTCGATTGGACCTCAAAGATCTCTATCCGGGTCAATACAAGAGGAGATAATATAAAAACTAGAGGTTATGTACAAATTTTATGTTAATTGAAATACTAAATATATTTATGAAAAAAATCCCAACAAATTCGGGCGATGGAAGAAAGCAAAAGCAAATTATAAGGGAACTCCTAGTCCTATCTGCAAACAAGCAAAAGCAAAGCATGCATGCATGCGTTATAAAAATGTCAGCATGCACCTGACTCTTCTCTTTTCACAGTACTTAAAAAACTAACCGCTTGTTATCAAACGAACCTACGGAATTTTGTAGTTCGAATTTGTCAAAAAAAAGGAGTCTTCAACCAGACCTTTTTAGGCTGCTGTCTGGACTCTGGCGCCTAAACAAAACACAGACAGCAGCAATGTTACAGGCGAAGAAAGTAACTGAGGAAAAGTAGCCGCTTCATCACCAAAATTATACTTCACGCCATTGATTTTGGCACTTCCTTCTCTAGCATTGATGTGCCCTTAAAAATCGTCAGTTGGAAATCCCGCGTATACCGCAACAGCTGATCAACAAAGAGAACAATATACCGGTTTCAGTTCCATCATTCACTCAAACAACTTGCAGCTACCGCTTAGGCTTTGCAGCAAATTATTCAAAATCATTGAAACGCAATAAAATTTTATAACATCACCACATTCCGGCTTTTGTTTGAAATTTGATGGTTAGATTATGTCATGGGGAAACAGATGTTAGGATACTTCAACCATGCAGATTTTCAAACAACTGAAACTTACTTGTCCCTCACTCATCTTCCTGAAGCCAAATTTATTTGTCCAGATTGATTCAGCTTCCTCGGCTGCAGGTAGCACCAGGTTTTCCACATTCAAGAAGCATAATAACCTCTCAATGGATGAGAATAGAGCTTGGAAATAGCCCTGTACATAAATATTCAAGATACAACAACTTTGCAAGGTTAATTAATTATCAGGTCTCACTTTTTGGGAAAATAAGCAAGCAACCTTCATCCACCATCAAATTCTTACCTTTCCCTGATGTTCTCTGCACGTGGCAACCAGAGGAAGCTCTGCAACTGCCCTTCCAAAAATTCTAAGAAGTCCAGCAGACACAACAGTACCCCTGTGTAATAAAAGAATAATGATGGAACAATTAAATAAGACATTCATGACCTTTAGTTGTCAAATGTAACAAGTTAGCAATAAGCACTGAAGCATATCAAGGGAAACCAACATACTTTACAATCAAAAGTACACAATACATATTCCCGAACTCTTGGCCAGATATGTTTCTCCTGCAAAGACGTTCCAAGCAATATTTATCAATGACAGATGAACTGTAAAAACTGGAAAGAAATGAATAACAACAAAAAAAGACGCTGGAATGTGCAGAACTATCATGTCAAGCTAACACAATAATCACTTTATCTATTTTGAATTATATCTAGCTATTGGGATTTGGGAACCAAAAGAAAAAAGAAAAATTAATAGATGTAAGACCTAGCATCAACTTAGTTAACAGTACAAGACGAGCATGAAGACAATGCTTTGAATAACTTCCCTCCTAAGAAATTTACAGACTAAGAACAACTAGACTGTTCCGACTCCATCCAGAGAAATTCAAATCTGGCTGCTTTAACATCTGAAAGAATAGCTACTCCACAGAAAACGGAACAAAGAATCAAAAGAATTTAGCCAGAAAAGTGTGCAAGAAAAAGTTGAATTACCCATAGACCATAACAGGAATCAGATCACGACCAGATCTTGCAACAATAGGATCAAAACACTCCTGCCAAAAAAAAAATTGGAGGAAAAAATAAGGTAAAAAGACGAGAAAATAATAAAATAGGAAGCATAACTGTGCATATAGCATTGGAAAATAAAAAAACTCAGCAACTAAACAAACAACAAAAAGCAGAGCCCTAATTCAGAAACTTCTGGTGAAACTTTAAACTTTAAGGGGGATTTTTGTTAACTCGTTTTAGGAAGACCGGAGAATACATGAGATGGCTTTGTTCACGGTGACATTTCTTTAGATTACGATGTCGTTTGGTCTTTGTTTTGATATCTTGTTAGTAGGATAATGGACGTACTGAACTCCTTTCTTATTTAATTCATTTTAATTTTTTAAAAAAAGGCAGAGCCATCCCAACAATTGGATATGGAGAAGGAGGAGAAGAAGAAGAAGACGAAGACACCCTATTGAAAAGCAAATATTACTCATCATTTGAGCCAACTTCATCCCCTCAAAATATGAAAAGATCTATTTAAGTCCAACACTGAGATGAAGCAGAGAGAGAAAGCTGTTATTTAGTACTGGAAGGTGGAAGGAAGGAAGGATATAATTACTCGGAAAATAGCAGTAGCTGCTGAAAGCAAATCTCTGCGGATTGGACTTTTTCCCATCAATATTCTCCATTGAACATTACCGGCAACTTCATCAAACAATAAACCTCTCTCAGAATGTTTTCTGTTTATAATATCCAAGAGTTGAGGGGGAATCGTCTGCACTCCACTATTAACAGATTCATGTAGAGCTTCATGGATCCGATTACAGTCATCAGAGCAGAACCAATCCTCCCTTGGAACTTCCTGAAATGAAACATATAACTACTAGTGACTACAATAGCAAAATTAACCACACTGAAGCAACTGTTTTAGAACTATGAACCTACTTTTAAATCACACTGCCCGCTGTCCCTCAAGCAACCAACATGGAACTCTTTTTCACACTGAAAAACAAAAAATAAAAATCATAATAAGCTACACAATCAAGACTATAACAAATGCTTCTTTAAATTATCTGGATGTAGAAAGAACCATACTTGGTCACAGTAGATAACTGTTCGGTCACCAAATGTCTCTGTTCGAAAATCATGACCCCTAGTGAACATTAAAAAAAGAAAAATGTAACATCTTGGCAGACAAAAAATGTAGAACGGAGAATAGAACACAATTTTGATGATCAACCACATAGACAAATAAATTGAATTAATAGAAGCAATTATAATTTCAAACACAAAACGAACAGCAGAACCGTGTAATGATCAAATGCATCTTAAAAGTTTGTTATTTTATCTTTCTGGATCATCATATCCCATTAAACAATCAGATGGTTAACTCATTCTCCACCATTTGTCACTTACCACAAACAATGATAAACCATAATATGATTCCAAGCTATAACCATATCAAGCTAACCAATTCTGTTCCAACATCCCAAAAGACTATAGTTTAATGAAAAACTCAATGAACCAACCTACCGGCAAATGGCACAGCCACCAACTTCAGATTCAGGACTTTTAACAACTCGAGTTGATCGAATAATGATAGGCCTTGCTCCGTGGCTTGATTTATTACAGTTTGGACAACACCAAGAACCCTTGGGAACAGACTGTAAACCCAAACATGCTGCAACACCAACAGATCCAAGCAAACGAAATAGAATGTGAGAATGGCTACAATTTTTAAAAGACTGAAGAGTTAATCTGCAAAGATCCACTTAATAAATCCATAACAGTCTGAATAATTTAAACTTAAGTAAGCCAACAACCTATAGGAACAGGACGTTAAACTGGAAAAAAAAAAATTTGTACGGTAAGAAAATCAAGGGAAGGAAACTGAAAAAGAGCATTTGACAGGAAAAAGGAATGCTATAACATAAACTACAAACAACATATACCTGGATGAAATGCCCGAGGACAAGTTTCACAACATATTAGGTTCCCTCCATCTCCACACTTTGTGCACATATCATCACTCATACTAGTGGTGAGACTTTGCCCATTTGCCAGTGAAATAGCTATGTCATGAAGGGTCACCCCATTAGAAGTGTAGATGTGACGGTAACTGCAAGAGATACCAAATTTTTATCATAAGTAATCAAATCTAATTTACATCAACAAAGTTCCAAGCTACTTTAAAGGCTACTCACGGTTGTCGCCTGGCAGCCATTCCAGCATGTGCCTCAAATTGAGAAGGACTAATCTGGTAAAGAAAACAAAGATAACTCAAATATTACAAGTGAACAAAAGATTGGAATTAAGGCATTACATGCAAGATTCAGGATCCAATATGATCGTAAAGCCTGCTTCATTGCATTACCTCTGTTTCACAGCAATTACAGACTATACCATTTCCAAGTTTGTAGCCGCCCAATATTTTCTGCAGAAAAGGGCATCATATAAATTTGGATAAGATAATGACCAAAAGCATATAATATCATAATTATATAACAAACACGTTACATGTCCTTTGACATAATAAGCTAAGTCAGCTCCATCTGGAAGACCATTAGGCATGAAAAGTAACCGGTGAAGATCATTATCTCTGCCAACATGTAGAAAGAACTTCCAAGTTAAATTAGTCAAGATATATTTTCTTCAAGAAAAACAGAGCTTCACAAATATAATAGTAGCAACCTTCTCTTAGAACCACCCTCTGGTGTTTTTCTTTGTTTAACGACCGATCCAGATTCAAATAAGCTTGGTCTGCATGAAGCACAAACCGACAAGTGAACAAGACAGGACTATGGACTAAAGCCAAATAACTTCGAGCAAATACATGTAAACCAAGCAACCACACTAAAATGCTAAAATACAATATTTTTGCACTTCTACTTTTGACTCTTTAGAAAGAGAGCAGAGAGTGGGAGAATGTGACAGACCGCTTCAGTGCATGTTTCTTCTCTTCTGAAGTAGTCATATAAGTGTCTTTGAAAAGATTGTTGTGTAGAAATGAGCTTGATGCTGGCCAAGCACTTTCTTGTAAAGCTTGGTTGGAATGGCTGCAAGTTCCATAAAATTCATAGCAAAAGGTAATTGAAATTAAGTCATTGCTACTATAAAGAAAAGAAATTATAGCCAAAGGCCAGCTAAAGCTTTCATGCCCAGGAAAGGAAGCTAATTTCAAATAATTAGCAATAACGAAACAAATCCTTGAAATTGCTAACACAAAAAAGATCTGACTTGATAGGAGGAGAGAAACATAAACCTCTAAAGGGGTCTTGGCACAAATTTACCGAAAAAGCAATTTAAAAAAAAAAAAAGGCAACATCTATGACAGATCTATGGTCATTCATCATATCAACATGTGCATTATTAGAGATTGCAAAAAAAGGAAGATCAGAAGGAATGGAAGGGAGAATAGCAAACAAGAATCAGAACCTTAATAAACAGTTACCGGGAAATTTTCAGTAATAAGGAAAATATAAAGAGGAAGCAACTTCTTATCAAGGAAAGAAAGTGATGCAGAAAGACGAGAGAAAGATACGAAGATGTTGTATATTCCATTCATTGAAATGTGTCTGCGATTGGGTCTATAATACAGAAAAAAAACTCCGTATCTATCTAAGAGTCATCACATTGAAGAGAAAGGGATATGGTTGCCTTTTACACCTTAGTCAGTTAATAGTTACAGCAGAGCAGCATTTATTCACATCACAGAAAATTCTATTACTTTTACTCTAAATTAAGCAACAAACAAATAAATCCCATTTAACTAAAACTTGATCAATTACTCTAATCATCAAGTTTTGCAATCAAATTCTTCAGCGCAAATTATAGAAAAGAATATAGGAGAACAGAAACAGGAATCAGATAAACAAGGTCAGAAAAAGAAAATAACAGGGCTTCACCTTAACATGGAATAAACCGAAGGTAGTTTTCTGTGACTTCCTTTATCTACTCCTACCGTTTCATTGGTTTGCTGAAGACTAGCTGCATATGCAATTAAATTTAATTAAAAAATGGCATCAAATCTCCATACACATCTACCTTGTCCAATTGAAACAATAGGACCATTTTCTCGTGATTATTGTTACCACAGTAGGCTATTGAAAAAATTAATACAAGCATTGTTTTTACTACAACAACTGCTAAATGTCTCAAGTAGGCAAGTATGACATGTAATATATGTAACGTTTTCACCTTTCCAAACCTGGAAGAATTCTTCATTAATGGAAGAGCCAGCCACGTCTTTCACAACTTCATCCAGCATACTGAGTGGAGCAGTCTTCACTTCTTGAATTATACTATAAATTGGCCTCCCATTCTCTAGGTATATATGGTTATTTGGATGTCTAGTTTTAAATCCAGCATGCTGCTCAAACTCATAGGCACTAAGAACCTATGCAAGCACAACTCAGTCAGTTATTAGGGATGCTTAATCAATATATGCCTGTGAAGTTAAAGGGGTAGAAACTTACCCTAGAGAAATTGCACATTGAACAGCCGCACAAGTATCCTCCGCCATCTATAATCCCATCTAGCTCTCTCTGACGTACCATTTACAATAACATTAGCATTTTATGTCACCAATAAAATTTACACAATTCTGATAACTGAAACATCAAAGTCTGCTTACCGCTGGACTAAAGGACAAATATTTCACCCTCGCCCCATCAAGGATGCCGGTAGATAACAATTTTTTAACATTTGAAGGGTAGTTATGAGGAACTACTTTCTTAGACATCTTTAACTCCATATTAGGATTACAAGCATACCTATCCATACCTTCAGAAACTTCTCCCCCCGAATCAATCCAAGTAGAGTAGCTCCTTCCATATTCAGGTACTGAAGTAACCGTCTGGGTACCATAATCCTCCTTTCTTTTGCTAAATTTGAAAGTAATCTTCCTAATCCCAGATGAACTAACATGCTTAGGTATCTCCAAGACAACATGACAAACAGACACAGAATCAGAACTATCATTCTGAGGAGTGCCGACGTGTGAGCTCACGTTCTCACTACTAGGTTCCCCTTCCTGACACGAACTTCCAGAACATGTAGATGTTTCCTCACCATGACCCACTTGATCACTCCTCATCAGTTCAGCCCGTTGGCTACTGATATCTTGGCAACTCAAAGCATTCTCTCTAGATGAATCTGTGGGATTCGAAACTTCAGACTTAACATCCTCATTCGACGCTTCTTTTGCTTCTTTCTTGTCAGGAAATGTTTCCTGCTGTATGTTATCTATGAGAAACTCATTGACACAAGCCAAATCAGGAACCAATTCAGTTCCTGAAGTATTCTCCTTCTCCAAATTCACATCCGTGGCCATTTCCACACAAACTGCACCTTCTCCCATCAAGAACCCTCAAATTAACAAACGCTAAAACCGCGAAAGCATTAGACAACATTCAAGATATTAAAAAACTGTGTGGCAAAAACGAATTGAACCCTATTCGCTCATCCCGAAACTGCTCAATAATCTGAAATTACATTGACAGTGGCACGTCGTTTGAATCTGAATTTGTATTTACCCCCAGAGAAAACTAGAACAACTATTTACCCCAAAAAAAAAAAACGATACAATAACAAGTTGAAAGAACACTCCAAACTGTCAATAACCGCTAAAACTGACCTCCAAATCCACTGACCAATCCTACACACACTTCTGAAAATTTTTCACAAAGCCTACGTCTAATAATCAATCCAAACACAACCTCTTGGTGGAGCCAAAAACACAAGTTTCTTCTTCAAATTCGACTCAAATAAAACACGAGTGGGCCTTTTTGAGTGAGATTCGGGATCTTATAGATCTAATGTTCGTAGAACACTAATTGAGCTTTTTGTTATCCCCAAAAAAAAATTTCCGATTCGATCGAGGAAGGTCTCAGGAGATTAAGTTGTTAGGGTGTTGTGATTTTCGTGGGAAAAATAAAAATCGAAAGCAAAAGTAAAAGTAAAAACCGGAGGAACAGATTCAATTTTTTCCAGAGAAGATAAAAGAGAGAGAAAAAGAGAAAGAAACGTCTGTTACTTTTATATATATAGAGAGAGAGAGAGAGAGAGAGAGAGAGAGAAACCGCCTCTTTGTGTTTCCTGAAATTTGATATTATAAAAAAAGAAAAGGAGGGAGAAAGAGGCGGTTTGTTGTTCACGATATTTTGGAAGTTACAAGAAAACAAGTGGATAAACAATGGTGGGACCCTTTCTTGTTTCATTAGCACATCTGTTCCTGTAAGAGCGAGGGACGTGGCCAGACCATGAGAGTGCAGTGTTCAGTAAAAAGATCGGGAGGTACACGTCTGCCATGGTGATTGGTGGATCCAAACTTAATAGGTTTGTTGGGCTCGGCCTCCCACTCAACAATTGAAGCCCACCGAGTTTGGGTAAACTAATACAAATTAGTTTCGATTGATATAGGCAATGGTTAAAATATTTAAGAGGGTAAAAAAAATTTTGATTTTTAATTTTTTTATTTCATTTATTTTAATAATTTTTATTACTAAAAACTGATTAATTTATTAATTAATTATTTAATTTTTATAAATTAATAAATTTTAATAAACTAAAATAAATCAATTAATTTCCAATTAACTATCTCTTTTTTAATTAAATCTCAAATTATTCGATTGATAAGAACAATTTCTTTCAATAATATTTTAATTTTTTTAATTTTATTTACTCTTTAGTCAATTTTATAACGATCTAATACTAGTTGAATATTTTAAATTTTAAATTTAAAATTTTTTATATTGCCAATTTAACTTCTAATTCAAAAACATTAGTTATAAGTGAAAAGCAGGAAAAGCTAACTAAGGAATGGCAAAAAGCTTAAAGGTTAGTTGATCTAAGTTAAATTTATCAAAATTTAAATTAATTTTTAAATTTTTCAATTATATTTTAAGTTATTTTTAAAAAAATTTTAATTATGAATCAAATTTAGATTTAGAAATTTTTTTAACTTTGACCCTAATTTTGATACTCAAACCCAATATAAAATGTAAGCTCAATTCACCTAAAAAATGACATTATTTTGTATATGTAATTAACGACATGATTTTTAATATTAATGAATAATTATTTTTAAAATTTTCAAAACATTATCTAATTGAACCCAAACATCATGTTTGTGCAGAATTTAACTAGGTGTTGTTGTTGATGATGATAATAATGATAATGATATAATTGAAGTTCTAATCAAACAATTCAAATCAATTCAAGGTTATAAAATATTTGAAATTTGATCAAATTTAAACTCAAGCTAATCGAAGATTCAAGTCAAATTCAAATTATGCAAGAAACAAGTTCTATCCAACTTGTTGCCATGACTAAATAACTTGGTCAAGTTTAGTCAAATTAGTAACACAAAAATCTAAGTTGGTCAAATTGAACTTGAATCAATTCAACTAAACTATTAAAATAACATAAATTAATTCAATAAATATAACATTAAAATTTTACCAATTCGATGGCTTATCTTATTGTCCACTCCATTTGTTATATAACTATTTATAAAATTAAAAATCGTACTAAATGGTCATAAAGTATCTATCTATACTTATTCTCACGAATATTTAAAAAGTTAGATCACATATTCAATCTAATTTAATTAATCTATCTCGTATATACCTCAAATGACAATGTAATAGATGTTTATATGTATGAAATAGGTAGATTAGATTTTAGTATCAAGTTGAATTATACGATGGGAATAGTAAATAGAATTAGGCTTAAATTGACCTAGATTAATCAAATTTCATGCCGATTTCAATTTTAAAAATGATTGATACAAACGGATTCGACTAAACATAAAAACATTTTGTTTTTCTTTAACCTCAATTAAATTTTAAGTCATCTCAAAAATTAACTCGAATAATTTTAATTTGATTTAGTCTTAAACTGAAAAATAATTTCAAACTAAGTTCATGTATGATTTAACTTGTTAACTGTAAGTATGCTTTTAACTTATATATGTGCAAAGACATATATAACATACCTATGTGTCTTTGCATTTTGTCAATAACTTCACTTTAACGATTAAAAAATCGAACCGATTCAGTTGGTTTAATGGCAAAATCTTAAATTAACTAATTTTTCAATTAGATTTTTAACTTTCTAGTTCAATTTATTTTAATAAACCTTATTGTTAAGTACTAATTGATTTATTAATTAATTGATTCGTTTTTATAAAATAAACAATTTTTATACACCAAGATAAAAAAATTAATTCTCATTTAATAGTCTCATTTTTCAATTAAACTTCAACTTCATCGATAGGTAAGAACATTCTTCTTCAATTATATTTAAAATTCTTTAATTTTATTTAATCTTTAATCGGTTTTATAATAGTTTGATACCAATTGAACCTTTATGTAAAAACATTATTTAACATAAATCAAATTTGACATTCATAACTTTAGGATCTTAAATAAAGAATTATTACAAGTCATAATAGTGCAATATTGTGTATTGATGCATAAAATATCATTATTGAAAGGAGGTTGAGAAACTTCACGGCTTCTTGTTTAAATTTGGTTTTTCTTTCTTGACTCTCTTACGGTTATAGAAATTTGATGGAAAACAATTTAGAACCCTAGTAGAGAGAAGACCAATTTATATATTTATGACTTTTAATATGATACGTTCATCAAGTGATCAAAATATGCAATTGAGATTTATCAATATATATAGAATCTGGGGAAAGATCTCGCGAGGTCATTGGCAACTGTCAGATTGTCATACCCTCAGAATTTCTGAGCAAGAACTCCTAGCTTGAATAGAGACAAGACGAGCCGAATTTGACAGCTTATCGAGTTCTAACAGGTATATCCTTTGGTTACTTATTTCTATTTATTTTATGTATTTAGTGTACTACTATTTTTCATAATCTTTTAGCCCGCAAGTTTTACCTATTTACTCTTTAACCTGAATCACTCTTTTATTATCTCATCTGCATTGTGGGTCTACCGGAAACAGTCTCTCTACTGTGTAGGGGTAAGGCTGCGTACTATCAGAGCTCTCCAGACCCCGATTAATTGCTGGACTTCAGACTAGGTGTGATGACGATGATTATAGAATATGGCCACTAATCGCGCCACATTTTAACATTCTCCCACTTGGCTTGATATTTCAAACTTTACTCTAATAGTGTAAACATTAGGCACTCGTAAATAAATCTTTTAGTATCTTTATAATTTACTCCAACATAATAAACCATATAATGTTGTTCATGGCAGACATATCCTTTAACATCGCATACTTCTAGTAATTTATAAAGTCAAATAATATAAGTTATATGTAAATATCATAAAGGTCTACATTAATGTCTCATAATTTTATTTCTTATTTAATAACAATTAGATGTACACGATCATAACAAATACGAAAATTATCAACCAGAAATTTTATTGAGCTTAAGAGTGTCCAAAAGTCATTAAAATATCAGCAATATAACCAAGGCTCATTATTTGAGTATGTTCATTAAATATCTTTAGTAGAAGGCCTTTAGTTAAGGGATCAGTAATTATAAGATTCATTTTGATATGTTCAATACACACTCTTTATTTTTTAACTTCCTCCTTTACAATAAAATATTTTAAGTTCATATGTTTGGCACCTCTAGAGTACTTGTTATTTTTTGGAACAGAAAATTGCTACAGAACTGTCACAATAAATTTTTAGTGGCTTAATAATAGTGTTGACAATATTAAGTCCTAAAATAAAATTTCGCAGTCATAAGGCATGAATTATAGCCTCAAAACAAGCTACAAAGTCTCTTTTTATAGTAGATGAAGCGTGACATATTGTTAAGCCCTTTTTCATGAAATTGCTCCTCCTACTAGTAAAACAAATAACCAAACATTAATTTTTTATTTTCAATGCATTCAACAAATTCTGTTCCGAATATTTAGTCACTTCTAATGGGTTAGATCTTCTATACATAAGCATATAGTCATTTGTTCTTTGAAGATATCTCAAGACTTTCTTTACAGCTTTCCAATAGTTTATACCATGATTACTTTAATATTAACGATGTTAATTTCAACCTGGCCCGACCTGTAGTCAACAGGTTCGGTCTGGTCAAATTAGCCCATGAGTTGAGCCACGGGTCGGGTGAGTATGGCTCGTAGAACAGTGGACCGAGCCATGGCCCGTGCTTCACGAGCCACGGGCCGGCTCGTGGGCAGCTCATGAAACTGTGGACGGGTCAGACCACGAGCCGGTCCGACAGGTCGGGCCTGCCCACTACTTTATTAATTTAATAATTTTTATATATTAACTTAATAATTAATAATTAACTTAAGTAAATTAAAATTT
>JANIIA010000005.1:68052128-68063298 GCA_027478495.1 Erythroxylum alaternifolium
TAGCTATTCTGGATTTGGTTTCTAACCAAACATAGGTTTAGTAATATGTTAGGAAAATTTATAGGAATAGAACAAGCATAACACGGGTCCATCAAACGGCGCCGCATAGTATGGCCTCTTTGTCATTATCGCTTCATCTCGCTGTTAAGCTACGCTTCCCTTTGCCCACACTGCCAATGCTCGTCAAAGAGAGCAAAGCTTTGTTCTCTGTGTACCCGAGTCTCTCTAATCTCACACCTTCGCATGTTACATGTTCGTTGAATTGCTTCAATGGCCTTCTCTTCGTGTCTTAAATGGTACCCAAGTGTTCATTTCCACTACCAACAACATCCTGTCCTCTCTTTCTCGTATAAACCCAACTATGGTTTCACTCCATGTCTTGTCTTCACTCCAAAACACCACGAGTTACTCATTGCTCATTCGTTGTCTTCCAACCCTATGCCTCTCACTGCAGACTTCACTCCCTCGCAACTCCTCCAAACAATCCGTGACCAAACCGACGATTCCACCGCAATTCGCTTGTTCCATTGGGCCTCGAAACAGCCTAACTTCGTGCCCACTATATCCATATACGAAGAAATTCTTCGCAAGCTTGGAAAAAATGGGTCTTTTGATTCGATGAGAAGCGTCTTGCAAGAGGTAAAGCAATCTGGTTGCCAAGTTAGTAGAGGTACTTTCTTGATTTTTGTTGAGAGTTATGCGAGTTTCGGGTTGTGCGAGGATGTGCTTGGTGTTCCTGGATTTATGGAAGCTGAGTTTGGGTTGGAACCAGACACCCATTTTTTTAATTTCCTGTTGAATGTAATGGTCGAGGGAAGCAAACTTAAGTTGGTTGAGACTGCACATTCGAACATGGTTAGTAGAGGGATTAAGCCTGATATTTCCACTTTTAATATATTGATAAAAGCATTGTGTAGAGCTCATCAAATTAGGCCTGCTATATTGATGATGGAGGAGATGCCAAACTACGGTTTGTCTCCAGATGAGAAAACGTTCACTACTTTGATGCAAGGGTTTATCGAGGAAGGAAATTTGGAGGGCGCTCTTAGATTAAGAGAGCAAATGGTGGAAGCTAGATGCCCTGTGACTAATGTGACTGTGAATGTTTTGGTTAATGGGTTCTGTAAAGAGGGAAAGATTGAGGAAGGTTTAAGATTCATAGATGAAATGTCAAACCAGGGGTTTTTCCCAGATAAGTTTACGTTTAATACAGTGGTCAATGGGTTGTGCAGGTCAGGACATGTTAAACATGCTTTAGAGGTTATGGATATGATGCTTCAGGAAGGTTTTGATCCTGATGTTTATACATATAACTCCATGATTGCTGGTTTGTGCAAGTTGGGTGAAGTTGAAGAAGCGGTGGAAATCCTTGACCAGATGATTTCAAGGGATTGCTCTCCAAACACGGTAACTTACAATACGCTGATTAGTATGTTATGCAAAGATAATCAGGTTGAGGAGGCTACTAAACTTGCCCGGGTATTGACTAGTAAAGGGATATCGCCGGATGTTTGTACGTTTAATTCTCTCATACAAGGCTTGTGTTTGACGCGAAATCATTCAATTGCAATGGAATTGTACGAGGAGATGAAGAATAGTGGGTGCCGACCTGATGAATTCACTTACAACATGTTGATTGACAGCCTTTGCTGTAGAGGGAAGCTGGAGGAAGCTTTGAGCTTGCTTAAAGAAATGGAGCTAGGTGGCTGTGCTCGAAATGTCGTAACTTACAATACTTTAATTGATGGATTTTGCAAAAACAAGAGGATCGAGGAAGCAGAGGAAATTTTCGACGACATGGAACTCCAAGGGGTTTCGAGGAATGCTGTTACCTATAATACCCTTATTGACGGCCTTTGTAAGAGCAGGAGAGTGGAGGAAGCTGCCCAACTGATGGACCAGATGATTATGGATGGATTGAAACCCGATAAGTTCACTTACAGTTCACTCCTTAACTACTTCTGCAAGGAAGGGGACATAAAAAAGGCAGCAGATATTGTTCAAACCATGACTTCAAATGGTTGCGAACCGGACATTGTTACATATGGGACTTTGATTGGGGGGTTGTGTAAGGCAGGCAGAATTGAGGTTGCAACCAAACTCCTTAGAAGTATTCAGATGAAAGGCATTGTTCTGACTCCACACGCATATAATCCTGTAATGAAAGCGCTGTTTAGAAGGAAAAGAACGAAAGAAGCCGTGAGGCTATTTAGAGAAATGATGGAGAAGGGTGATCCTCCAGATGCTATATCGTACAAGATAGTTTTCCGCGGGTTGTGCAATGGCGGAGGGCCTATAGGAGAAGCTGTTGATTTCTTGATTGAGATGATAACAAAAGGAATTTTACCAGAATTCTCTTCATTCTACAAGCTTGCTGAGGGACTTCGTGCTTTATCCATGGAAGAAACACTAATAAAGCTTGTTGTCATGGTTACGGAGAAATCGAAATGCTCCGAAAATGAAAGTAACATGATAAGAGGTTTTCTCAAAATCGGGAAATTCGAAGATGCATTGGCTTCCCTGGGCGATATCCTGGACGACGGGATGCCTAGGAAGAGCTACAGATGAGGAATGATGCTGCTGATAAAGAACACTCGGGATATCAGAACTCTTACAGTATTTTCTTTGTATATCTGAATTCAGAACCTGTACTAAGTAGGATGAACATTTACATTGTTCTTTCTGGCTGGTGTAAAGAGTATTGTTCTTCTGAAGGGCATTCCTGTCCCTTAATTAGCTGCACCGTTCCATTTGTGATCCACTGAAAGCAACATATCAGCTTGCAACTGATTAGTTCCACTTTTTTTTAATATGGTTCGGTTTTTAATTTTAAAATTATTAATAATTCAGTTTTAAAAATTAAAAATTATATTCATAATGTGTCATTAAAAACTGTAAAGGAAACGACAAAACATGCGCTATCCTACCCAACCCAACTCTCTTCACAGTCACACCCAATCCAATCTCACCGGTCAACCGACGTGGCGGTTGACTAACTCCTCTTTCTTTCTCCAGCTTTCAGTTCTCCAAATCCCTAACCACCACCACCAAAATATCCCCATCTTCACTAGTTGTTAAACACTAGCTTCCCTCACGATATATGTATATATCAGTATAATTATCTCTCGACACACTTCCTCTCATCAACATGTCTCGCTCTTTCCTAACCTCTCTCCGCATGCGGTGGCCGCTGCTCCTCTACGCCGCCACCTGGACCGCTCTTTTGACTGTCATCGTTGCCGTGGCCTCCTTCGCCCCGGAATTCGCCTTCGTCTCCGTGATATCCTCCTCGTCGTCCGCGGCCTCCGAAGGCTGTAGCCAGGGGAGCATTAGGGTTCCGATAGACGTGCCCAGCGAGGTCACGTGCCTTCCGGCGCACTTGTTCACCAAGTCTGGGATTGACGTTATTGTTCCGCCAGTTTTCGCAGCGGTTGTGGTGGTTGGGTCCGCTTGGGTTGTTAGGGCCGCGGGCTTGTGGGAGCACGACGAGGCCCGTTGAAAAAAAAAACCCGGATTTAGCATACGTAACTTTTCCTAATTTCTGTGTATTTCTGATTAATTTACTCAACAAAACGATTTTGATATTTTGTTGTATTGTAGATTATAAAATTGTAACAATTTTATAAGAAACAATTAGGAATTGATCTCATTAAGTTGAGTTAAATATTTTTAAAATAGGGTACATATTAAACCCGTAAGATAAAAAGTTTAATTAATATTAAACGGTAATAAAATCGGTTTAATATTGAATAAAATTGAAAATTTTGAAATATAATCAAAAAAATTTGAAGTTTAATTTAAAAATTAATTGTTTATTTTATTTTAAAATTTTTTTATTAATTTGCAAAAATTAGTTTGATTACTTAATTAATATATTCATTTTAACAATAAATATTATCAAAATAAATCAAATTAAAATTTAAAAAAAATTTGATTAGTTCAAAATTTTTACTGTTAAATCGGTTGTTTAATTTTTTAATTATTAATTGAGTTGATAAATTAAGGAATTAAATAAGATTTTAATTGATATTTTCTTTTAAATATATAAAATATAAAATATATAAATTTCTTCATTATTGTCCCCACAGGAAAAGGTGAACAAGAAAAGGAGATGGGCAGGAGGAAGAAGGTGACATCCAATGTGGCTGACTATCACATCAGAACTCAAATGAAAATTAAGGATTCCATTTTTATATGAATATTATCTAAAGACGGCCTGAGGAGCTTGGAAGTTTTAGCTTTCTTCTTCAGACTTCAGGGTTTTGAAGCAGAGTTAACAAGCTTGTTGCTGAAGTCCCAGAGCTCCTTTGCCAACTCTTCATTCCTTCCAAACGCGGTCGTTTCCGTCTCGTTACAGTCCGCGAAGTACTTTCCACTCACACCTTTCAGTCTTGGATCAAGTGCTACGTAGCAAGTTGTTGCTGCTCCCTGGGAATTTTGAGAAGAGATCAATATAAACTTTACATATAAATTGAAAGGAGAAGTTAAAGAAGTTAGTTACCTGAGGCACATTCTTCCACAGGAAATAGGTAAACGCCTTGAAAATTCCTGACAAGGAAAAGATATCAACAAGTTTCATTTCTGAACAAAGTTAAGTTCCAGGATCATGCATGCATATGTTGGGACATACTCGTTGAAATTGCAGAATGTCTCATGAGGTTAGTCATGATCAATCCCGGGTGAACTGCATTTGCTGTAATGTTTGCACCCTCTGCCTGGGAAGGATAAAAGAAAATTTTACTTGGCAATCTTCATTGTCTACTTGATGACTAACCTGAAAGTTTCAGTTTATTACCTGCAAGCGACGAGAAAGCTCCCTGGCATGCAGGATGTTTGCTAACTTGGATTGCCCATATGCCCTTTTGTCAGAGTACCTGGAGCAAAAAAGGTTCGTGTTATATATGGTAAGTAGGTATCTGAATCTTGTTGGTTCTGGTGAGGCAAATACCTCTTTTTATTGTTGAGATTATCAAACATAATTCCATTCCTGTAAGTGTGGATGTGAGCTATGGATGCCAAGTTCACAATCCTGCCTTCAATTCCTGTGGCTTTTGCAGTTTCTTTCATCTTATCAAGGAGGAGATTGGTCAACAGAAAATGCCCTGAAAATTGGTATAGTTTGGACCCATTTAACCAACCTACTGGAACATGCATATGTTGCATTATATACTTTTCACCTACCAAGATGGTTCGTTGCAAATTGCATCTCTATTCCGTCTTCAGAGAGCTGATAAGGGCAGAACATCACACCAGCATTGTTTCTGAAACACACAAAACGTATTCCTAACGATCAAGTTCACCAAAAAAAAAAAAAAAGAACAAAATTTCCCAGAAGTTAAAAACATTTGAAGGGAGTGAGAGATCACATTAAGATGTTAAGAGGTAGGTCACGAGAAAGAAATTTGTCAACAAATTCTCTGACGGATTTAACAGAAGACAGATCCAGCTTCATAACATCCACACGAGCACTTTGATGATTCTTCAGGATAAGTTCTTTTGCTTCATTTGCAGCTTCCATGTTCCTTGCAGCAATAATGACATAAGCATTACGTAGAGCCAATACTCTTGCAGTCTCCAACCCGATCCCACTTGCTCCACCTGTATTTAACTTGTCAGACTTCACCATTTTCATCGAAAAGCGTAAACATGTTAATAAATTTTAAACCCTGAGCAAAGGGCAGACATTCTTGTGGTTTTATCACTATTATCCTGAAAACCAAGCACAGAAAGAGAAGTTCAAGCCCTTAAAGACATTTGATCTATAATTTAAGTTTGTTGTTGCAATGAAACAAGAGGGTTGCAGACCCATTTGTCCCCTCATGTTACTTTGAATTCACAACCTTAATCAATAAGAGGGCCTAGTATTTAACTTCTGCTGGACCCTCCTGCTGTTATATTCATAAAAAGTTCAAAACAATGTGAATTTCTCTTTTATGCTGCCCTTTACAAGACCTGAGTCACTGCAACTCCAACTCCTGAGGTCCTCCATTTTCAGAAGCTTAACCTTGCCTTGACTATTGTACGTTAGAAGCAAACTACGGGATCAGAAGTTCAAGTTCTAACTAGTTTTTCATAGTATGGACATGATTTTTGAATTAAGAAAACAACAAAAAACGTCGAAGGTGGAAATCCTGAAGGAAAGCTGCAGATAAATCCAGAAAAGAAGTTATGTGGAACATGACAATTAACACCGATGAAAACTTGGTTCAGACTTGAAGGAGATGATAAAAGAGAGTGTTCAAAACACAAAGAAGAAGAGAGGAAGAATACAAAGAGTTAGTGTATCTGAAACAGACGATGTTTGCTCGGAGATATCAATAAGCTACAAGAATCACAGAAGTGTTCGATCGTCACGGAAGAGAACAAGGAAAAGAATATAATAATGCAAAGTTGGTGAGCCCATGTAAAAGGATCATAAGCCAAACAGGAATACCTATGAATTCCCAACATTAGCAACAAAAAACCAACGTGAGAAAACGTGTACTTTGGTTTAGCAGAAAAAAAGGAAACGAAGAGGCTGACCAGTAATAATAACAGTACGATTGCTTGCATCAATTCCTTCGGTGACTTGTTCAGCAGTAGAAGCGGATCCAAAACCACTGGGACCAGCCCTCCCTGTTACTAAAGAGAATACGCCCATTTTTCCGAAAAATCACTCACTCAGTTCACAAACACAGACACAAAAAGACACAGAACTTTAGAGTACTGTTTTGCTAAAAAATGATAGTAGTGAGGATTTACGAAGAAGAAGAACGACAACAAGAAGAAGAAGAAAAGCATGAACAAGCCTTGGAGACAGTAGGGTGGTCAGGACCACTGTGTGTACTTTATAGCTGCGTGCTTATAAATGATCGTCGGTGTAGAGCTGTTAATGCCCCACAACGACCTCCGACCTTTTTCGTACCATATCTCTGCCATAACTTGATGGCACCTGTTTCCATACCACACCACCATTTATTTTCACCTATATATTCGTCATGATCATATCACTGTTTGTTTATATTCATTCCCCCGTAGCTTACTTAGCTACATGTACACTGTATGATCAATCATCATAATCGTATCATTACATTTTTTCCTGTTCATTCGCCTATTGTTGGCTTAATACATGTACTTCTAGTTTAGGCGAAAGATATCATTTGCATGTCATCGAATTACAAAAATTCTAAGTAAATTCTTATCGCTATTTTTAATATTACTTTACACCATAAAGTTATTAAAATAGTACTAATTACATCTTAATATTACTAAAATAATACTTATTACATCGTGAAAATAGTAATAGAGATGACGGTAAGAGTTTTATTTAAACTATTGTGAAACATTAAGGTAAAAATCATATTTTTGGCGAGTGCTTTTAAAAATTATTTTTAAGATCACACTTAATAAGTCTAAATTGCTTATTTGTGACATAACAAATAATAAATTTATGTCTTATTAGGGTGCTATTAGTAATATTTTAAAAAGTTATGGTGTAAGATAACTATAATAAATATATTAGATTTAGATGGCTCTTGATAATAGTTTATGTGTATTAGGGTATTAAAATTTATGGATGGAGCTTAAATTTAAATATAAATTTTAATATTGATATGTATCATTATTTTTTTAAGTAAAAATATCCTTTGGTGGATTTATAAGAACCCATAACTTGGTCTTTTGTAAAAAGTTAGAGTAACCAGTAAAAGTTGCTCATTTATGATCGGAAGGTCACATGTTTGAATTACAGGAACAACTTCTTTGTAAAAATATAAGAGAAAGGCTGTATATATCGATGTCCTTTCTTAGACTCTTGCAAAATAGAGAGTTTTGTGCATTGGACAAGTTGACTTTTATGTATTTTAGTGAATTTGATTCAAACGGTTGATTATAAAATTTTAATGTAAACCATAAAATTTTGAGGTGTCGGAGAGATCTTAAACCCTTAAATTTGAACATTAGAGACTCTTGAAAGTTCTTCTCCTCCCTAATACTTGAACTATCATGCATGTGCATTAGATGTATATGCAAGAATGGGACCATGCAAAATTGGAAGAAAATCTGAAATTTGTAGAGCATAATGAACACTAACAAGGGAATGATTTATTAAAGTTTTGAGTTTATGTAGTGATGACTAGTGTCAAAAAGGGAGATAATCGCATCTTGTTAGTCTCATAATCACATGTGATTAGTCGTTTAAAGCAAGGACATCGTGATATGTCATTGGTGTCATAATCACATCTAACTAGTCGTCTAAAGCAATTAAGCAAGGTCTTAATCATATCTGTTCAGTCGTTGAAAATTTTGTATAACAAACAACGAATCATTAATGTTCATTAACTTCATACAACAATGTGCGTCATTGTGTAAGGAGACAGAAAGGAAAGACGAAGGGAAATGAAATACCTCTTGGTCCTCAAGAAAAAAAACATATTTTGTGATAATTAAAGAATGGTTAATTGAGATTAATAATTTAATTTGTTAATTTATCAAATAATATATTTAAAATATGAATTTATTAAATAATATATTTAAATATGTAATCTATAAAATATTATATAAATTAAACTTTTTTATTTAACATACATTCATTTCAATACGTAATTTCATGAAAAAGCCAAAGTGCAAAGATGGTCAAGAGGCAACCACCATGAATTACTTGACGTGCTAACATTTTCTTGATCACCCTATTTTTGCTTTTTTCGGATAAATTGAAAAAGAATTGTTTTCTAGTTCTAGGACTTTTAAAAGAAATAATTTTATTTTTTAATTTATTATTTTTTTTCGAGTTGTTTAAAGACGGGATCAAAAATTAAAAATTGGTTTCGGAAAATACCAAAAAGCAGTTCAGTTTTTATCCTCCAAACTGTTGAAAAAAATTCCTTTTCTATCCTTTCTTTTTTATTCGATCTTTATAAAGATGAAAAAATTTTAGCTTCGATCGATCTATATCAAGATTTTAAACGAAAAGGAAATAGAATTTTTATTTGAACACCTTCTATTTCGATCCGATCGGACTATGAGCTTACCATCTCTATGCCCTCTTCTAGTCTTTTCTCCACTCTTTTTTCTTCCATATGCTCAAGGAGCCGATCGGACTATGAGCTTACCATCTCTATGCCCTCTTCTAGTCTCTTTTCCACTCTTTTTTCGTCCACATGCTAAAGGAAGAAAGGTGCGAACGTTATAAATGGATCGATGTTCCGTACCTCATTGAAATAGAATAGATTGACGTATACTTGTCAACTATGGTACTGAATGCCGTCTTAATGCTGGTGTTGTGTGCATCCACGCTAATAAAAGCATATTTGTAATAAAATATGGTTAGTTTGAGTGGTTTAATATTTTTATCCTTTAATTAGAAGTTTTAAGTTCAAACTCTGCGAATAGAAAAATATGTTTAATCAGTACTTTATTTTTATAGGCTGACATGATATGAGCAAAGATTAATCTAAATATAAATGACTTAAAAGATACTTTTTTATAATTAGGATTCTCCGAAAATACTTTATGAACTAATAAAAGCAGATGTGTGACTCCATCAAACTTCTCCGTGTTACCATCCAAAAACCGCCTTTGATTTAATGCAAAGTAGTGGGAATGAATTTAATCTGACGTATTCACATTCGTATGTTAGGAATCCAAATCTTGAGTACTAGACCGGACTATGTCTACTCAATCCAAGTCGGTGACAAACCTGTTAGTATACTAGGTAGGCTGGTAGGCACGTTATCATTAAAAGTTTGATTGAAACTATTCGTCCAGGGGAATTGATCTTCGGTACCCCACCCTGTGCCCAAGCCATTCCAGTCGTCCAATTCTTATTTATTTATTGCAATGAATGACCTGGAACAGAGCAGCTTTAAACATGGGCAGAACGGGCACCAACCTAGTACTTATCCTTATAAATAATAAAATAAAACTTATTTTTATTTTTGTAAAAAATAAAATAAAATAAAATAGGGTTTATTTTTGATTTTATAAATAATAAAAAGGATTTATATTTTATTTATTTTTATTTATATAAGGACCCAAAAATTAGCAAATATAAGATTTTTTTTTCTTTACCTAGAGCTTATAAAATATCAAAAAGGGCTCTGGTTTAAAACAGAGTTGGATTAGGACAGCGAGAACAAAAAATTTATTTCCTTTGTCCTGTCACGAAAACAAACTTCTTTATCGCATTAAAAGTTGATATATGAATGGTTTATTCCAAGCAGCATATGGATGCTTTGAATCTTTACGTGGCAAAGAAACTATTGTAGATTGTGTCGATTTTGATGTTTCAATCTTATATTATTTAATTTTATTTATATATTTATATGAATCTAACGTAAATGTGTTGACGAGATTTAATAAAGTAAAAATACACTAACTAAAAAAGAGGATCTGTTGTCAAAAATCTATAGTTTACGTAAAATTAGACCAATCGCCTGTACTGAAACAAGCAAATACAATTGGCTAACTGTTGTGTACCATGACATTGTCTAAGTCTCAGCCTCTAGCTGGCTGCATGTTACTCTCGTGGTCCTCTACCATGCCCAACTTACGTCGCAATTTTGCTTCATTGCACCCAAATTGCAATTCAAGTGGCTCAAAATGAGGTCCTAATACTTGCTTTAGGAAAATGGTCAGGCCGCCTGAACCTTAGTTTTAATATTGATATTAACAATGATCGGATCGAGTTAGGTTCTTATAAGATTTGGGTTGCCTTTAAAGGTCAAGTTAATATGAAGTAATTAAAGAATTTGTTGGTTTAGTTACATGTTAGATGACGATGAAGCAGCATTAGGTTGCTTTGATGAGGCAAATGAGTTCCATTTATGCAAAAATCTGACCATTCACCTACACACAGACAAAAACAGAGCTAGTTTATTGTGTGCAGCGGTCATGGCAATGCCTGAACCTCTCTCTGGCTGGTTGCATGTTACTCTTGTGGTCCTATGCCATTCCGAGTTTATGTCGCAATTTTGCACTATTGCACCGAAATTGTAGGTCAAGTGGCAGGAAATTGAGTCATGATCAATGTTGCGAATACCGTATCAGACTCGGTGTCGGATTGACTTCTGGAACGGTATTATACCGGTACAGGTCAATACCGAAGTACCGTTTCGGGCAATTTTTTATATTTATGAAATAGTCCCTAAAATTTTTAAAATTTGCAAAATAGTCCACTGATATATTGTACAGT
>JANIIA010000005.1:68133542-68149464 GCA_027478495.1 Erythroxylum alaternifolium
GAGAAAAATGTTGGAAAAACCTTATCTCTAAAAGAAGATCTGAAAATTTTTGTTAATTGAAGGAAGAATCTTGAAGCATTGCTTAGTAGTGGTAAACGCAATTTTTGGTAAGGCTGGAATAGGATACAATAAAAACAACAATATCAGGCCATACAAAAACTTCTTTTTCAAAACCAACAGTAACTATAGTCAAAATAGTAGGAATCTAATACATGGTAAAAATTATATCAATTCTCATTCATATGTTCTGTGCTTCTACTGTGGTAAACATGGTCACGTTAGTCATTCTTGTAATTTTCGTAAAATGAAATTATCTCAGATGCATGTTTGGAGACCGAAAGGGAAAACTAATAACCTGAAAGGAACTAAAAAAAATTTGGATACCTAAAATGAGACAATACTTTCTACATATATGTTTCAAAACGAAAACAAGGGAGAATCAATTGATAGTTAATATGACTGTTTGAGACACATGACAGGTAAAATATCACATTTCAACTACTATGAATGAAAAGACAGAGGTAATGTTGTCTTTGCAGACAAAAATAAAACAAAGGTCACCAGAATTGGTAAAATTAGTGATTTTGACTCTACCTCTATTGATAACGTTCTCTTTATTGATGATTTAAAATATACGCTGTTGAGTGTGAGTCAGCTATATGATAAGGGTTATGAAGTCATTTTCTATGCATCTTATTATGAAATTGTCGATATTCATAATGATAATATTGTATTTGATGGTCCTAAAAATTAGAATATATATTGTGCTTAACTGGATGACACGTCCTCACAAAATGTTAAATGTTTGGTCTCTCTAGAAAAGGAATTATTTATCTGTCATAGAAGATTTGGACATGCCAGCATTAGCATTTTATTAAAATTGTCCAAAAAACCAGTTAGTAATTAAGAGGACTACTGATCTTGAAGTTCGAAAGCAATCAGATTTGTGATGCTTGTTTAAAAGATAAACAAGTTAAAAGCAACATTCCTCCTAAAAATATTGTGTTTACTAGCCAACCATTTGAACTTGTGCACGTATATTTATTTGGTCCCACTAGGACCCAAAGTTTTAGTGGTAAATATCACGGTTTTGTTCTAATAGATGATTACTCCAAATATACATGGGTTTATTTCTTATCAAATAAGGATGATGCTTTTAAAGTGATTGAGAAGTTTTACAGAAAAATTTGGATAGAAAAAGGGTAATGCATCACTTCAATTCAGAGCAATCATGGAGGAGAATTTGACAACAAAAATTTTGAAGAATTATATGACAACAATGTTATAACTCACCCTTGTCCAATGACTCCTCAGTAAAATGGAGTTATAGAGAGAAAGAACAGAACTTTGGTTGAAATGGCCAGGACCATACTGTGTGAAAGTAGACTATCTCATGGATAATGGGCAAACGTAGTATCCACGACATGTTATACACTTAACAGATGTCTTATAAGACCTATTCTAAAAAAGTCCCCCTATGAGTTGTTGAAAGGAAGAAAACCAAATGTTGCTTACTTTCGAATATTTGGCTGCAAGTGTTTCATTTTAAACAATGAAAAGGACAACCTTGGAAAGTTCGATACGAGATTAGACAATGCTATTTTCTTAGGCTACAGTACTGCTAATGAAGAATTCAGAGTTTACAATAAAAGAACAAAGAAGATAGAAGAATCAACATATGTGATATTTGATTAAGCACTACCTTCAACAACAGCAACTAACTCAGACGGTGAACAACATCCTTTGATTCCTAAAAATACATCGAAGAATCAAATTACTCCTATAATACCTTCAAAATCACAAAATCAAGAAGGCTCTTCTGAAGCTAGACCAAGCAGGCTCCTTCATCTCAGTAGGAGCCTATACAAAAAAAACACCAAAAGAATTGAGAGGTTTTGATACACATCAATATATTATTGGAGATGACTCTAAAAGTCTAAGAATAAGATCATCATTCAATAGCCATTTTGTGGCTCTCATCTCACAATTAGAAACAAAGTCTGTTGAAGAAGCTCTTACTAATGACAACTAGGTCTCAGCTATAAAAGACGAGCTAAGTCAGTTTGATAAGAACAAAGTATGGAATATGGTGCCTCGTCTACAAAACAAGTCAGTTATTTGAACTCATTGGGTATTTCGAAACAAACTTGACAAAAATGGTAAGGTGGTAAGAAATAAAGCTAGACTTGTAGCTCGAGGTTACAATCAACAAGAAGGTATTAATTTTGATGAAACTTGTACACCTGTTGCGAAATTGGAATAGACTAGAATTTTACTTGCCTTTGCATGCTATTAAAACTTCATGTTGTCCCAAATGGATATTAAAAGTGCATTCTTAAATGGTTACATTAACAAAGAAGTATTTGTTAAGTAACCCCCAGGTTTTGAAGATGAAAACCATCTGAATCACATGATGAAGTTATCCAAAGCTCTGTATGACTTAAAGCAGGCTCCTCAAGCATGGTATAAGAGGTTAAATAACTTTTTGCTTGAGAATAACTTTGAAAGAAGAAAGGTCAATAAAACTTTATTTATTAAGAGAAAGAAGAATGATTTACTCACAGTGAAAATATATGTTGATGACATAATATTTGGTGCTACTATTCCATCATTTTGTGAAGAATTCTTAGTACTAATACAGGGGGAGTTTGAAATGAGAATGATGGGAGAATTATCATACTTTCTCGAATTACAAATCAGACAAACAGAAAAAAAGAATATTCATTAGCCAAGACAAATATATAAAGGAACTCATTAAGAAATATCATTTTAAGAATGCCAAATCGATGGGTACTTCAATGTACACTGGAAATAAACTGGATAAAGATGAAGAAGGCAAATCTATGGATGAGACAAAGTATAGAGGAATCATTGGATCACTACTATATCTTACAAGTTTAATACCAAACATTATGCTTAGTGTGTATCTTTGTGCACACTTTCAATCAAATCTAAAAAAAAGCCATCTTCAAGCAGTCAAAAGAATTTTTCGTTATCTTTATGGAACTGTAGACTTCAGATTATGGTGTCCAAAAATTGATTCGTTTAACTTAGTTGGCTATTATGATGCAGATTATGTAGGAGACAAAGTCGATAGAAAAAGCACAAGTGGTCACTATCTATTTCTTGGAAGAAGCTTAGTCTTTTGGTCTTGCAAGAAGCAAAACTGCACAACGCTTTCGACAGCTAAAGCGAAATATATAGTTGCAACTAGTTGCTATAACCAAACCTTATGGATGAAACATCAACTCCAAAATTTGTTTCTAAACTTTAATCATATTCCTATATTATGTGATAGTATCAATGCTATTAATCTTTCTAAAAATCGTGTGCATCACTCTAGGACTAAGCATATAGAATTCAAACATCATTTTCTTAGAGATCATGTATTAGAAGGAACTATTGATCTTTTGCATGTTAATACTGATAATCAAGGAGCTCATATTTTCACTAAGCCTCTTTCAAAAGATAGATTCTATTTATTAAGAAAAGAGCTTGGTATGTGCAGACTTTCTGATAGTTAATTGTGTTCGAAGATACTATGTTACTTTCGTTTGCAGGTATTAGCAAGCCATTCTGAAAGGAAGGCCCCTATCAGGCTAAACTAGTTACGTAGAAGGATCTTACAGTTTGAATGAATTATTTAAAAGGCTCATTCTAGTTTAATAGCCTAGAGTAAATGTCTCTTAAATGATATTGTTGTTTTTACATCTTTGTGCGATTATGACGTTTTTATTTTTTGATTGATTAGTTCTTTCACCTCTTCTTTTTGATAATGACAAAGGGAGAGAGTCGATATATTTTTTGGTAATGACAAAGGGGGAAAGTAGTTAATAATATGTGATTTTTTTTCAATATTGCTTTAATGATTTGTGATGTATTATGCTGTGATATATGATCTGTCAACGAAAGGCTAAAGTCTACAGGTATATCTCGGTTTATGATTTAAATTTTTGAAAATATATTTGTTATTGGTTGTTATCATAAAAAAGGGGAAGATTGTTAGTTCAAGGCTTTTTAATGATTTTGATGATGACCTTGTACTATTTTAAAATTCAAATTAGATTTATTTCCTTGCACAGGTAATAATACATTTTCAAAAAAAAAATCATAAGATATATGCTTTCTTTCTAGCATGAATCTCCTTTTATAAGCTTACCTTATTTTGTTTACAATATCTGAAAGGACCTACTAATCTTATATTTTTGAGACATTGCCATATTTTGTTTTTCTTAACGGTTGAAGATTGAAGATTCTAGCAGAGATATCAAAGATACAAATTCAACCTAAGAATGGAAATGATGCAATGACTAGTTGAAAGAAATGCCTACTTATGGAAGAATCACTGCAGTTGAGAACAATAAGAGTGAACAAGCAAAATTCTCGAATTATATTCATAGAATCAGTACTTTTGAAAGTGATATCATTGTCAAATCTCATGTGCTTTAGAAAGTGAATTTTTTTTAGAAAGATCATTGAAGCTCATATCGAGCAAATTACATTTTCATCTGTTGAAGGCTTGTAGAGACTAGCTAAATACTACTAGTTTGAAAGGACAAAGGGCCTTAAAAAATATGTACTCGTGAGCTTGAAGAGGCTCGTCAAATTACTACTTAAGTTTTTATAGTGAAATACTCAAGTTGGATACTTGGAGACTGGACATAGGCTTGGATTGTAAGTTGAACCAGCATAAATCAATTGCGTCCTTCTTCTCTCTCTCTCTCTTTAACTTCTAAATTTTTACATTATATTGTGTGTGTATTCTTTTTAGCAAGAGGCTCCTCCACATTTATAAGAGGCTCTTTCTATTTTCAACTTGTAAGAGATTCCATTCAGTTTTAACAGGTGCCTTCTGTTTTTAAATTGTTTTAACAAGATTTATCATTCAGTTGGCTCACTTCGTTTAAGCAGGGCGCTATCGCTCAAAAAACTCCTATCGCCTAACAGGCTCTTGTTATTTAAAAGACTTTATCGTCTAACAGGTTCCTACTGTTTTTATTCATTAACTAAGATCCATCTATTATACAAATTGAAAGAACTTACGAAAATTTTTGTCACACACAATTCACCTCACTCTTGCGTGTCTTTTTTTTATCACGTATTTGATTTATTTTTAAAATTTAAAAATACTCATTGTTGTTTTTATTAGTTTATGGTTTACAGTTAATCAGTTGATTGTAGTTTAGTGATATAATTATCTAAACACATTATCTATCTTATACATATTTAAATGTAGCCAAAAGGGTTATTTTTTATCACAAGTTTTGTACCAATCGACAATTTTGACCTAAATATTTCGGAGTGAACAATTCTATGTCTAACATTTTAAAAACGTTAAATTGTAACTCCACTCTAATAGAAAAATTACGCTGACCTGACATTTTTTAAATATTTTTTATTATTTATGGGTTCCATGTGTCAAGTTATTGTTGACGTGACAAGGTAAAATCTACTTTTTAAAAAATATTAAAATTTTAATTTATTATAAATGTGAAACCCACTTTTATTTAATTTATTTACAGCTCTCCCTCTCCTACCTCCTCCTTCTTCTCCCCCTCTAGCAACGGGATGAGATCGTTTGTACTATATGCTCTGTGCCAACCACGTGCCAGAGCATCTTATCCACATATTTTTCTCTATTTCCTTTAAATGTATGAACCAGATATTCTGGCACATCTGCACATCAGAAACTATGATATAATTAACCAAATAATAACATTTTGTATCTATACAAACCAACGTTAACTCGTAACAGATAATTATGAGATCATTGATATATTCTTAACCTTCATTATTCCTATTGTTGTTCCTAGAGAGAGACAACACCCATCATGATAATTGTTGTTTTCTGGACACCAGCATAGCACAACGTAGACAGACTACTTGATAAGGATGTTAGTGTTCTTTTTCTAATTTTCTATTGTTGTTCCTATAGGGTTTTTCTTTTGCGTCTTTGAAGCTAACTTTACTACAGCGAGAAGAAGCACTTTTTGCAGGGTTAAGCAACGATGGTAGCTCTTTCGTGCTCTTTCTTCTCTATATCTATCTGGATTTCTTGTGTTTTGTATGTTGATTAATGTATAAAGCTTACTTGGGTTTCTTCTTATTATGCGTTTCAGATCATGCCAGAGAAGAACAGGAGAGAAGTCTCAAGTACCTCTTTGCAGGTTAGTTTCTCTTGTTCTCGCACGCTGATTGATTTGATTTATTGTCTTTCTTGTTCGCTTTTAATTAATTCAATCGCCGAAGAACATGCCAAAGGAGGGAAGTTTGAATCTTTTGCGGTTTGATTTGGAATTTTGGTACTCTGAGATTGAGAATGTAAGTTGAAAGTAGCAAAATTGTATTAGATTGAGAGGCATATTACTGGATAGGGTTTCTTTGGTTGAGGCAATTGGTAGTGTAAGCTTAAAGAAATAATTAAATCTCTGTTCTTCATCTAGTTCTTGTCTTGATGGAATCAGTATGGGCGAAATAGATGAAATTGGGTCATACTAATTCTGGATATCTATAGCCTTCTTGATTGCTTCTCATAAATGAATTGTTGTTGTGAAATTTAGATGCTTTTGATAAGAACAATGGCTTCTGATCTCTTCTCTATTTTTCGGGAACCTGTTAGAGGGAGTTTGCTATGCTAAGAAGGACTATAACCTTGCGAAGCACCTGGACATCGACGTACCATACTTGCAGGTTATTAAGCTCATGCAAAGCTTCAATCGAAGGAGTACGTCCTTGAGATGTTTGCTTGGATGCATTACTACTGGTAGCTCACAAATGATGGAATTGAATTTCTGAGGGCATACCTCAATCTTCTATCAGAAATTGTACCCCCCACTTTGAAGAAATTTACAAAGCCTGCAGGTCAGCCGATGGCTGGTCCACCTAGCTTGTAACAGTCCGGTAATACATCCCAATCGAGCACTCCATGGTTTAAACATTCTCTACAAATCCAACTTGGTTGTTTGATGTATGATTAATGCCTTCTTTAGTTCGTATAGAGGCCTCACTTTGAAGGAGATCGACCTAGGTTCGGTGGCAAAGAAGGATATCGTGGTGGTCCTAGCGGAGGTGACTTAGGTGGTGAGAAGGGAGGAGCTCCGGCAGATTACCAACCTGCTTTTAGGGTAATATTAACATGGTTCACTGGAGAAATATTGCATTATCTCATACTTCTCAAAGAACAGTTTGAATACCAATCATTGTTCGTCTTACAATAATATCCTTATCTAGTATAGTCTGTCTACGTTGTGCTATGTTGGGCGTTGTCTCTCTCTAGGAAGAACAATATGAATGAAGGTTAAGAATACATCAATGACCTCATAATTATCTGTTAAGAGTTGACGTTACTTTGTATGGATACAAAATGTTATTATTTCGTTAATTATTTCATAGTTTCTCACGAGTAGTTGCCAGAGAAGGAGGAGGTGGTAGGCGAGAGAGTTATAAATAAAATAAATAAATAAATGAGTCCCACATTAAATTAAAATTTTAATATAGTTTTTTTAAAAAGTAGGTCTCACTTTGTTACGTTAACAATGACATGACATATCAACCCCACAAAAAAATAAAAATATTTTAAAAATGTCAGGTCAGTATTAACCTTTCATTTAATAGGAATGTTTAAATTTTTCATCAGGGTGATGTTACAATTTAACATTTTGAAAATGTTAGGGTTAAAATTGTTCACTCTGGAATCTTTGGGTCAAACTTGTCGATTAGTGCAAAACTTAGGGTAAAAAGTGACCCTTTTGTCGTAAGTGTATATGATAAAGTATATTGGATAAACATACGTTGAAAGTGAAATTATGATGAAATCATAATTATAAAATTCATATTATTCTTAAATTTTTAGTTCTTTTGTTGAGACTAAATATTAATAAAGTATAAAAGACGAGCATACGTTATATTTTTCTTATGAAGGAAGTAGTCAGATCCTATAGATTAAGTATAGAGATACTTAAACAAATATGTGGATGCTTGTTAGAGAAAAAGTCCACTTAACTGACCCCATATAAGAAATATATTTGAAACATTACTTATATGTCTATAAAAATTCTCAATATGATTGTATAAATAATTATTTGACTTGAAATTGCCAAAATATTTCATATAAAGATTGTTATGTTTTGATACTATTTATGACATATTCTACTCCACGATAACTCAATCAGTAATAATTGAGTATAGCATGAACTATATGAAAGTAGTTAAAGTAATTAATATAGAACTCATTATCTTGATTAGAAGAATGTTCCATTGTTTCTAATTACTATTTGATTTGGGAAATTATTTGTCAAGAAAAAATAACACTTTAAAAGTAATTTTCAAGTATTATTAATTGAATCAATTACTAATATTGGAGAGCTAATATGATCATAATAAAATATAATAAATATTATTTTTATGGTGTATGTCTAATTGAAATATTATATGTTGAAAGACTGAATTATACAAAAAAATTCATGTACGAAAAGGTTATTCAAAATTATTTTTGAAATGACGGAATTATACAAAAAAAATTCATGCACGAAAAGGTTAGTCACAACTATTTTGACATTCTTAAATATTTGAATGGTTATGATGCATTGCTAGACGTCAATTTTAATCTACAAACATAAATGATTTAATCATAGAACTAAATATAAATTAAAGAAGTTCAATTTATCTAATCATAAATATGATTTATGATTATATTTTATATACATTGCTAACATATTTGGGAACCTAATAAATTATGTAAAAAGAACGAGTTAAAGAGATAAAAGATATCTTAATTAAATTAGATTTCATTGCAAATTTTGATAAACTTTATAATTAAATATAAAATATTTAATAAATAACAACTAATGTGAGATATTAGATCCTAATTGAACTTAACTGGTATCTAATTAAAATTAATTATCATTCTAGTTAAATTTTAATTAAAATTATATTTTATTTCAATTAAATAACTGTCCTGATCATATTATAAACATTAAATAGACTCAGGAACCTAACTCTCTCTACAATAATTGTAGAGTTCTCTTAACATTTTATATGGAAAGACCGGATACTTGTGAAGTTACATTAATTAAAATTAACCAATTTTAAAAATGATTCGGAAAGAAAAGGATTATACTTCACAATAAGGTCAGATTGTGATTTATGTTTTATTATATTTTGTATATTAATCATATTATAGAATTTAAGTTACCTTAGATTTGAAAAATCAAACAAAAATGTTTCGTAATTAGTCTATTATGCGTGGATCAAATCTCATCCTAATTTTTTAGCAGATTTTTGTCTTTTCATCATCCACCTCTTCCAAGCCCCTACTACTCTTAGACCAATATTCAAAGCTTTAATCGAGAATCTTATTTATCAACAACAAAGGAAATTTTTTTTTTGTATTATTGTTGACACTTTGGACGTTCTTAAAGAGCTACGTTCAATTCATATCATCTTTGGCGACTCTTATGCTTTCGAATAAAACCATTTGCTATAAGGAGTTTGAGTTGAATGTACATTAATTTATCGATAACATATTTAATAGTGTTTTAATTTTCAAAGATTTTGAATTTTAGTGTCAAAATTTTTTTAAATTTCAATTTAATGACTAACATTTCAACATGTATAAAGATTAGATCGAGCCTGTCGTATACAGGGTTTGCTTAATACAGAGTACCTGGTTGATGTGATTTACAGGCTATTGCGTCAATTCGAAAATTTACCCAGTGCACATTTAAAGAATAATGACTACGAGTTCTTCTGTTCCAAAAAAAATATACACAAATTAGGTTAAAATGTTATTATTACTGCATAGGTAATAGATGCACATTCACGTAGCATTTAGAGATAGCAGATTCAAAGTGACTAATCTTTTGATATTTTTTTAATTTAGTGCTAAAATTTTCAATTTAGTGATTAACATTTTAAAATTTGTATAAATCAAGTCAAAAAATTATTTTACTAACGTAGCTTATCTACTAAATGTCACGTGAATGTCTATCTATTAGCCATATTAACGAAAACACCGTTTTAACCTTTTTACAAAATTTTAAAGGTTGATTACCTGAGTTGAAAATTTTTAAAAATTCAATACTAAATTGAAAAAAAAGTACTAAAAGGTTAAACACCTTTAAATCTATTATCTCTAAGCCTTTAATGGATATATGGTATCAACAAAGATAACCTTTTGACTTGATTTATTCCAGATTTAAATTATTAGTCATTAAATTGAAAATTTTTAAAAATTCAGTACTAAAAATTCCTAAAATATTAGGTAATGTTTAATTTGTTATCCTTAAATTTATAAACATAACAGTACATACACAGCAAGAGTTGACAACCTTGTTTCTTTAAATAAGTGTTGTTCCTTTTTGGGCCTACCACGCACCCATTTAAAATGAGATCAAAATTTTTTTCCAATTATAATATTCCTATTATGTTTCATTAAATCTCATTTACACATTTACATAGATCCCACATAAATGTATAAATAAGATATAATAAAACAAGGTTAAAATAGAATAATTGAAACAAAAGATTTGACGGAATTGAAAATTTAGTCAAGCTTAGATTCGGATGAGTTAAACCCCACATAAATGTATGGATGAGATATAATAAAACAGAATTAAAATAGAATAACTAAAACAGAAGATTTGACGGAATTCAAAATTTAGTCAAACCTAAATTCAGGTGAGTTAAATAATTTAAACTTGAATAAATTTCGCACCAAAATTGTATTGTATAGTTTACTAATTAGTTACGCTAAAATTTAAATTAATTGATGACAAATAGTAAATATTAAATGACAAAATGCTCTTTCAACTTATTAAAATATAATTACTCCTAACTTATTCTTTTAATATACATACAAATTCATGTTTAAACAACAATTTAAAAACCATTTCTTATTTTAGTGACCTAAAAATAATAGGTTAAAAATATAAAAACGTTGAACTTATTAATGATAGTTAAATCAAACTTATCATTTAATTTAAACCTAACTTGGTATCTAATTTTTAAATTATTGAATCGTTAAATAATTTATTTAAAATATATAAATTACCGATTATTTCGTTCATTTGATGAGTCCACGGAGACTATAATCCAATATTTGAAGCCCAGTAATTTTGGTAGACAATTTACTCTTGGCTGGAGCCTGAGGATATGCGTTTTAGACTTAAATGAGAAACAATGTAACATAACGTCGCATCATCCTAACAAGCTTGCCATACACCAAGTAGAGATCACCATTCTTCAGGAAATGAGTAGGCTATACGGCGGAACCATGCACTACCTCATGGAGACGACAAGTTAGTACTACTGGAACGGTGAGGATAGCTAGGTTTTGTTAGTTTGAGCAAGTCAAATCTCATCTCTTCCGCCTCTTTTGAGGCTCAGATTTAGTCCCTGACGAACACACAGAAACATAAACATGAGAGAAAGTGTGAGAAACCAAAAAATTCAGAAATTGATCTTTTCCAACCCCTCCCTACAAGCTTTGCATCTGCAATGAATATCATCACGCAGTTGACCAACTGCAGCTAATCTTCCTCCATGATGAGTAAAGAAAGTGGTAATGTTTTCATATTTTAATGAACATCAAGTGCAGTGATTCAGTTATAGTTCCAAAAAAGTACAAACCTCTACACGGTGTTGCTTGAATCACTTCTTCCTGAATTCCAGTGATATTCCGGTTCTGAAACAATAGAAACCTCTCAATCACATCTAAGCATATAAAAAGTTGGACAAGAATATAAACTACCAGCGTTTCCGGAAGAAGCCATCTGTGGACCAATAATCACATAAAAGCAATAACAACTTAACATCATGAATTTCATAAATGTAAATGGTTGAGTATCCACACAGTTCATCAAGGCTTCCCTATGGAAGATGGTAACTATCAATCAAGTCAATTCTCCTAACTTGGATCTAACAATATTTACACCATTGTGCATGTTCAACTTACTTTCTAGATAAATGTAGAGATTGCAATCGGTCGGGCCAGCCTAAAGACCCTTACACATGGCACGGGCCCAGGGCAAGCTGCCCAAGCTTGGGCTGCCCTAAACGTCGTTTTTTGTATCTTACAATACAACATTGTTTTGATCTTGAGTTTCTTAAGCTTACAAATTAAACCGACGTCAGTTTGGGGGAAGGGGTTCAGACCGTAGGGGGGCCTGAAGCCTTGTCAACCTGGGCTGGACAGAGCCAGGCCAAGCTAAGCTATATTTGCCATCTCTAGGTACATGAACATTCAATATATTGAAAAGAAGATGCATGTGAATACTTCCCCATTACCAAGTAAGTGGAATCTGTCAGACTGCCACACAATTGGAAAATGCTTCTCCATCTCGAAAAAGCAACAGAATGATCATACATTTCTCTCAAAAATAGCATGGAAACAAAATTGGTAATTTTAACTACAAAATATAACACAGGTATTCTTCATTATGGACTAACTTCTTGAGAGAACACAGTACATGTTTAGTATGAATAATCATTGGCAGCTGCAGAAGTTAAAACTAAATCAGAAAAGTATCATCACTAACCGCATCATAAACAGGAATTTGGTTCCGCCAGAAATCAAGGGTAGGTAGAAGTAATCTTCCTACAAATACACCAACAAATTAAACATATGCATTATTAAAGGTTACATTCTACAAGCTACACAATCACAAGGAAAGACCGATCTTGGGAAAAGCCATTCAAATTACCATTAAACATAAAAAATGAACCATTAGGCACTAGGTAATTAAATGGAGAAGACATCGGATTTTAGTTTTCATGATTGGAGGACAAGTCCGTCAAACAGGATATGTTAAGTACCCAAAAAATGACTTCAACCATTCAAATTTTCTTTTTGGTTCTTTGATAATTAAATAGGGAAATGTTCAAATCCACAGCACAGTGAAAAGAAAGAGAAAAACCACAACTAATCTCCTCATTATGTCAGTTACTCCACACATAAATTCTACCACCTTAATACACAAAGGTTAATATGCTAGGAACACAAAATTGCCACATGAATTTGATATCAAATTCACCTGATCTAGATCGTTTAAGACTTAAGGACTCAGGGGATAGCACATGCGATTTTTCTTTTCCTCCCTGTGAAAACAAATTCACCAGAGCAGAGGGTTTAAAAGGAATAATTATAATACACAAATACTATAATTAGACAAGCAAAATATATGACAGCAGAGAATTAAGTGTAAACTAAACCAAAAATAAACATGAAGACAGAGAAGGCAACAACTAGCCAATTTACCAGAGGGAAAGAAACAGAATGAAGAAGTGATATATCATCAAAAACGGGCAAAAGGAGACAAACAAAGATTGAAATATAGCAAAAGAAAAAGGTTTGCAAAATGAATGAATAGCAGCATGTAACTGCCGAGTAAAGATTATAAATGGATCACAGGTCCTCATACTTGCATACAGAAAAAATGCAAAGAGACGAGGAAAATACAATGTTAAAAACTTTAATTTATAGATAGGCCATAGGTTCCTATGTCTCAACAGTCAAAAATTAGTAATATAACTTGATCCACAGAAAACTGTGCAACTTTGGATTAGGCTCATACAAATAATTACCTTAAGGATCATCAAGGTGAATTAATATGTGAATTAGACAAAGTAAACAATTAAACAACCAGAATCCAAAGTGGCTTACATTTGGATCAAAACTAATTTTCCTTTTAGCTTTTTTCATAGATGAACTTCCTTCAACAGTAACTTTTCTTCGTTTCTTGCCATTGCTTTCCAAATTTTTTGAATATTTTATCAACCCTTTTGCAGCTCTTTTCATTGCATCTTGTACATTCAGAAGTTCCTGAGTGCGACTAGTTGGTGAAGTTTTCTTACGCTTCTCTACACTCCGGAACTCCGTTTCTGACTTTGAATTTTTATCTTTGTGCTTGAATGAACATCCTGATATAGATTTCTGCTTATCAGTCAAAATACTCAAACGCCTACTGCTTCTTCTAGGACAAGAGGCATTTGGATTGTCATTTAGTTTATCCAGTTCAAGCATATGTGAAGCATTTCCATTCCCTTCTGGACCAGGGTGCTTATTTGACATGTCAGGATGATTTGCAGAATCTGCAACATCTGGAGTTCCAGGTAGGCAGTCTTCAAGTATTTCTCTGTTCTTATCTGTGAATCCGACCATAGGCTCAGGTCCATAGGAAGATAAAGTTGTAGAAAATATTGTTGTATCATTTTTTAGTCCATCCTTGTCTCCCAGATTTTCCTGTTGCTTCATTGGACTAGTCAGTTCACCTGAGAAGACAGTCAAGCCTGCAATTCCAGTAGAATCTATCTGTTTCAAGTTGATTATTCCATAATCATCCATATTAGAACCTTTGTATACTAAACATTCTTCTGATGCATTATTGTTGGTGGGCACACAACAGAGTCTAGCTGATTCATTAGTCTTTGACTTCATTATGGGTCCTTCTTGACTGTTTTTATTGCTCTCCAAATCAATGCTAGTTTCTGGTGATCCTACCCCATCGTAGCTTGAAAGTTCTACTTGTACTCCAGAGAAATCTTTCTTTGAACCACCAGCAGTTGTGGAACTGTTAAATGATGGTGGAAAGATCACCTGGGCATCTGAGTCCACATTATCAACCACATTTTCTCTTGTAGTTGACAAATTAGTTCCATATCCCTTATGAAGTATTGAAGGCTCAAGTTTATCATTTAGCACACTCAATGATGTATTGACGTATGATCTTCCTTGAACACTAATAGCCACATCATTGTCTGTTGGAACACTTTCAGAAGATTTAATATTTATATTTTTTGATACACTGTAATAGGAATCCCTTGCATCCATGCTACCATGATTATCTTCATTCTTGTCCTTACTTGGAGTTAAAACTAGACATGAATCTTCGCCTGTGAGAACTGGAACTTCTAAAGGAAGAGGGGCAGGAAATAAAAAACAGAGATAACCATTTCAGCTGATAGATTGGCACATTCAGTTTTGCAAAAGCATTCAGTACGGTGAAAAGAATAGCATTGTGGGGATTAAAACCTGTATCTGTTACCGACTGATTGAAGTCAGAGAGTTCTTGCAAATCCGTTCCAGAGTTGACCGTTTGTTCCAAGCACTTCTTGGCACATTCTTCCCAGTGAGGAGGAAAGCCAAGCAAGAAATATCTTAACACCTGTTTAATGAGAACAATAAGATAGAAAATTTTATGCATTTGATTCCAAAAAAGGGAATTGTGAAACAAAAATGTTCTCGTGGAATTCCCAAGGTAATGTGGCTGGAACAAATCCCAAATGACTATAAATGGCAATCAATCTTAAATCGACAGTTCAACACAAAGGCTACAAAATAAAGCTTGCATCTTCATCTGAAACAAAACAAGGGACATAAACCTCGGAAAAACAACCATTGTGTATAGTCCGTGTGGTATTGAACAAGCCCAAGCAATGTAATGTACCTAGAACAAACCCCAAATGACTATAATGGGCAATCAACCTTAATTAACCAGTTCAACAGAAAGACTACAAATAAAGCTCGCGTAGTCACGCTGAGACAAAACAGGGGACATAAACCTCGGAAGAAAATCCGTTCTGTAAAGTTCGTGTCTTGTTCATCAAGCCTTGAAAAATTACAGTGACGCCATCAGCTGTCTCGATAGTGAAAACATCGAATCTTTTAGTGATGGGTGCGGAGTGGAACACACGCAAGGCTTGTTGCCTGAACACAAACACAAAAAATATAGAGAAAATAAACAAAAATCACAAAAAAGACACTGTTTCGGTGCAAAGCAAGTAAATAGAAAAAGAGAAACCGCACTCTCCGGAAGTGAAGCCTGCAACTGCAAGTTTCTTCCCTTCGAAGTCCTTATCGGCTTTAATCAACCACCAATCGTGTAACGAAACCTTTTTTTTTCCAGGAATAATCATAATATGCAAA
>JANIIA010000005.1:68156476-68173067 GCA_027478495.1 Erythroxylum alaternifolium
TCTTATGTATAGAGCCAACGAACCAGTATGGCCTTGCCTTTCAGAATTTACAAGCATCATTGAATCAGCAAGCGAAAGGACCAAAACCATCATGCCTTAAACGTAAGGTCCATACCTGACATGACTAAGTAAACTGCTAGTGGCTAGCCTATTCCACTCGTTACTTGGTTCTTCGGGCAACTGATATAAGTGGTGTCTAAGCGTCACACCATTTTCTTCTGGACATCGTTTGGTCACGTTTCCTTCTTAGTTTCTGAATAGACTCGACGTCCATGGAAGACTTTGTTGATTTTGATGTTTACTAAACTAGAATTTTCTGTGATCTGAGTTGGTTGTTCACTTGGACAGGTCAAGCCTTTAATAATGTTGAATCCAAACATTTGGTTCTGTGTTTTTGTATCCATTTGGTACCGTTAACTGGAACTGCCCTTGCCTGAGGGTAGAGGGCTCAATGAATGCTCTTGAGGATTCATCCTGCCTGTCTGCTTGATGTGCAAAGAGTTAAGAGTCACTCATTTTGCATAGGCAGACAAAAGTTTCGATGCATTCATTAATGCAAGGAAGCCAAATATAATAATCAAACTTTACTCCGATCTAACTCGAAACCTACGAATAAGTTAAAATTTGATTGAATTTTGGGTTGAGCTCAGACTTAAAAGATCAGTTCAAGCGCTTGAAAATTCTAACTCGTTACTTCTAAAATGATGCCGTTTTAATATAATATAATTTATAGATTTAAAAATATAGAGACAAATGATGTGGTCTTAATGAGTTATATTTATGGTTTAATAAGATCAAGTTAAAATTGGATATAACCACTCAAACTCAAAAGGAAGTTAATGGGATTCAAGTCATTATCACTCCTATTATCACCCTTTATTAAATATTAGATTTATTAAAAGAATTATTTTTAGAAAATTTTCATTTCTTTCAAGAAATTTAATTGTAATTCAAATCGGTTATTTTATTAAATAATTTATAAAAACATATTTAATATGAAACAGCCAAATAAAGAAGTTTTTTCTTACTTTTTATTGTTTTTTTGTTTTTCTTTTTGGTTCTGTTTTATATTTTCTTTGGTTTTATTTTATTTTATTTATTTATTTACTTATTTAATTATTATTAAGTATTTATTATTATCATTATCATTAGTATTATTATTTATTTATTTTTATGCATTTATGTATTTAATTTTATTTATTTATATATTTTAGTTTTATTTATTCTCTTTTAACCGGCATTACTTATTTGTATTTTTTGTATTATTATTATACTACTTTTTGTTCTTCACGTCATAATCGCATATAGATCTACTGGAAATAGCCTCTCTACTCTATGGAGATAAGGCTTTGTATTATCAGACTTAATTTTATTGCGAGATATCAGACTGGGTGATGACGATGACGATGGTAAAAAATTTATAAAAAAATATATTTTACGAGTTATCATTATAAACTATTTTTTAGATATATAAACTTTATGAGATATTATAACTATATATAATACAAAAAAAGAAGTTCTAGGACTGTGGTTGAAACTCCACCAGATCAGCAAAATTAAATGGCCGGCAAGAGCTCACAAAATGTACATGTGGTATGATGATTGGCCAGAAGATTAGTTAATGTATTTGCTAGTGCGAGCAGGTGTGAAAAGGGCCACCTTATATCATTCCAAAGATGAAAGCTTAGTGGGAATTGGATCACTTGTTATCTGTACTCTGTACTATCGGATTTAGGTCTATGTCGTCTAGGTTATGGAAAGTGACATTGCCAAAATGTTAAGAAGTGGATGTACGATGGTCACTAAACTCGTAAGTAATCTGGAAATATCGACACGTCGATTGTTTTTCATAGTAAACAAGCTCAGTTAGATTTCAAGCCGATTTGAAAATTTTTTACCACGATAAGTTTCAACCCAAATTTTAATTTGGTATTTGTTTTAAACTTCTCAAACTCAAAATCTAAAACATTTCAAGTTTAGGTTTGGCTCACAATCAAATCAAATTATAGTTGCTAAAATTAGTTAGCCTAATTCAAAGTCAATAGACCGATTTCAAATTTAACAAGCCACTCAAACAAACTAAATTGTTCAACAAAATTGCTTTATTCGACCGAGGGGTCTATTCGATTTGGATTTATTCCGTTAAAAAACCCTTTGACAATTAAATTTTGAGCCAAAGTTTGAAATTTGGTTTGTGTTTCTCAAACTTACAATAAAAAACATTTTATGTTTAAATTTGGTTTGTAATCAAATCAAATTATAGTTGTTAAGATTGTTAACTCGAAGTCGACCGACAAGGTCATAAGAGATCTAGTTTCAATTCAATCCATTGTCGTTTCTAAAATCAGGCCCGAAAATTAGGCCCGAGTCATTCGGCCCTTTTTGCCAAATATGCATTTAGCTGCATATTTGTGCTCCATCTTCCTATGCAGTCCTTTGAGCATGTTGTTTCCAATGTTCTCTCTCCTAACAGCCAAATCACACCCATAATCAAATCTACAAAAAAATCTGCCCTTCAGCTCCCACCCCTCGCACATTCAGCAATGCCAGTTTCACGCCAGACCTGAATCCAGAATATAGTACACATGTACGAGAGGGTACAGGGTACATCATGCCTTATTTACATCACACAAAACTTTAACAAGGTTCTTGGTGGAAGAAATGTTTCAAAGGGCATGATTAGTGCATTCTTTAACGACCAACAACTATAGAAAATGGCAAGCAATTTCTGGTTGCGTCCACTGCAATGAAATGGTAAATGAAACTCAAATCTAATCAAGAAAGGGTGATTTACCTTGTGTCTGAAGTCAAAGGACTTTAAAAAAGCATGTTCTTCTTCAATATGCGTATACCAATTTTACATAGTGGGAAGAGTCCTCCAATCATATGGTAACAAGTCCCTACATCAGGCCTCGTTGGTGAAATATAGATCCCTTCTGATATGTTTAGGTGATCACTGCTAAATATCCCTATCATCAGTCCAGGAATCATTATGTAGCCATGCCTGGAAGACAATACCTGATCTTATCTTGTTTACAAGGATTCCAAGCTATTGCACTACTAGGGACACAATGCGTTCTCACCCACCCTGCAGTATAGTTAGTGGTCGGCAAGCTCATATGTGCAAGGCTCTGATGGATATCCATTGAGTCAGTTCATTTGTCTTCAAGTTTGGACATTATGGGGATAGTCAGGGTACAGCTTCCAAAGCCATTAATTGGTAAGCAAGCCAGCACATTCGTGCAGAACCACCAATACACGTTTCCCAAATGGATCATTAAGCAGTGATAATAAGAGCAAAAGGAGCCTGCTACAAAACTATACACATTGTAATCTAGCAACATGAAAGCTGATGGGATGCATTATATGTTGAATATTAAAGAAGGAAAGACAGATTAAATTATATAATATCATGATTCAAGCAACTGCTTTGAGAAATTAACAACAACAGAAAATTACCTAGAAGTGAACTCCAATCTAATAGTCAAACTCTCATATATATAATAGAATATATAAACTCTCTTATAGACAAAATATACATATATATAGTAGATGAAGGAAAAACATAGCTGCTGAGTAAACAGCTGGTACGGTAAATTTAAAAACCAACAGATGTGGAAAACAACACAGCTCCATTAGCAAAACACAACAATAAACTCATGGACGGTATAAAGTCATGTAGGGGCCTAACAGAGTACCATTAGAACTTTTTATTTTATTTTAGTCTAATACATTTAACTAGTTCAGAATTACAATCATTCAGCCATCTATAAATATACCTTGCTTTTACATTCATTATAACGTTCATGTCCCTTCCTCTTGGGGAGAATTGAACTTACATTGGCTTAAGGATAAGTTGGTCTTAACCTTACTAGTCACCCATTTCTGGTAGGCAGAGATTTGTTCTGAGAGCGAGTTCTGGGAAGAAAGCTCTTGGAAGAGGTGTCCGCCAATTGCATCCTTGAAGAAATGAAGTTCTTTTGGCCTTGAATGTGTGTATCATCGCCCAAAACTTTGCCTGCAAATCACACTATCTTCAAATTGCTACACGAGTTCATGATTCGTATTTCATATGGATTCTAGCTTAGGTTGGTCAATGCAAGCAGCTCCAGGATACGGGGAATAAAAATTGGCCATAGAGAAGTGGTAAGCTGATAAATGCTTCCTTCAAACCAGCTTAGTAAGATGGTTTACAGACAGTCAAACAAAGGTATGTTCCTTGAGGAAAATAAGTAAGTTCACATTTGCCAAACATGTTTCTGAATGTATGTAAAAGAGGAACCATTTAGTCACTGTTTACAACAGTCAATGGATGTATATTGAGCATGTCCGGTAAATAACAGTTAACTTTTCAAAATTACAGCCATTTTTATGCAACTGCAACATGCAGGGGTTAGAAATATGAGAAATTATCAGGATAAAGATGGCGAATGAGGAAACAAGTATGAAATAACGAAAATGTACAACAATAAGGTGACCATATTCATCCAGAAACAGAAAAGGCACAACCCTGAAGTTTACATAGAAAATTTATGTAAGCAATAAAGAAATTCTTTCATATTTCTAATCTATCAAAGAGCTGTCATAGTTCATAATGCAAGGAATGCTGGAGGAAACCTTAAAATGGTGAGATAGGTTCAGAGTTGGAAAGTATCGGTCTAAGATTTTAAGCATGTAAAAGATAAATGATATGACCTAAATGGAAGGAAAGAAGACAAACTAAAGCCATGGAAGTTAATTTACAAACTCTGTAAAGGAGGCTATGCAGATTAGGTCCAACAATAGCAAATTATGCATGGAATACCAAATACTGATTAACCATGAAGTTTGATAGTTGATAGATTGAACAATACTTGAACATGATGGCAAAGGAAATTAAAATGATCATGAAACAGAACTTGGGCTTGTTGACACAACCTTCAGTTTGGCCAGTAGTGGAACTGCTCTTCGTACGTTCACTGCTCTCACTGTCTGCTAAAGTTACTTCTAAACTATCTAATTCTACTCCTACCATGGACTTGTTATTCCCTTCCGTGGCTCGAGATTCTTTTTCTTTTACTGCTGAACGAGTAAACCTCTTCCTGCTGGTTGGAGCACTTAGCATTGTGCTGGCAGACTCAGTTCTCATATGAGCATTGACATTTGATCGTCCATTAACACCATTCTCCACAACAGAAGCATCTCTTTGGGAATAATTTGATACAGACACATGGGACAACTTATCCTCTAATACCACAGCCAGGGGTTCTATTTCTTTGACAATGGCCGAACGAGTAAACCTCTTCCTCTTAGTTGAAGCACTTACTGTGAAGTCACCAGCACAAGCATCCGTCTGGACACTATCACAACTACCAGTACCATTGCTCATGTTAACTGCATCATGTTTTCCAGAATTGTCTGATAGTTTCTTATGGAACTGAGTATCCATTTCCACGCCTAAAGTTTGTTTTTCTTGGGGGGCTGAACAAGCACGCTTATTTCTGTTAGTCGAAGACGTTAAAGTCATTTTGCCAGTAGAATCACTGAGAAAACTATTATCTGTGAGAGCTGCATCCTTTTGAACTGCTGACCTAGTTATTCTAGTTGCTTTAGCAGGCAGGTTTAATTCAATCAATTCTGATGTACACAGTGACTCTATATTTGAGGAAAAGCGTCCCAAGATGCTAATTTCAGCGGTAGAACTCATGCATTTAGATGTCTTTTCCTCATTATTCCAAGTCTCTCTGTGTCCATCAAAGGAAAATTGAACAGATTGAGGCTTCCATGAAACAGCCTTCTCAATCGATATGATTGATTTTGCCATTTCAACAGATTTTGGGACAACTGACATGCAATCAGCTGGTGCATCTGAGAAAACCTTATCCTTTGAAAAAAGTCCACCAACAGTGACAGACTTAGGAGTAACTTGAACTCGAGAGGCAAGAGCCGCACATGCAGCAAGAGGACTGAGACACAACCTAGTTTCTGAATTATCTCCTTCAACCGGAGAAGCAGGTGTAGGTGGACCCACAACTTCCACATCCCCTTGTAGATTACTTGAGTTCCTGGTTATCCTTCTTGGTTTGTTGTCAGATAGAACTTCAACAGCTTGAATACCTGTTGTTGTTGGAAGAACTAACTGGGAATGTTGTTTCTTGTCCACTGTATTTAAAACCAGGTCATGGTGCTACTTTTAAAGTACAGGATTATAAAGATGCCAAACAAATAAGCCCAAGGAAAAAGCACACATCTTATGTCTAACTCTTTTACTCTGAACACACACTGGTATAGCCCATGAAGAGTTGCACAACATAACCATTTTTTACCAATGGAATTGACCAAACAGAGTATAAATCGTGCTATGTTAATTGCAAACGATTTTTTATTTTTAACAGACTGAGTATGTTTAACAGTTAGGGTGGCTCGCAAACACAGGAAAATATTATCTTATGTATAATCAGTTCTTTTACATTATTCTATTAGCAATGGCCCCTGGAATGTTCAATATCACAAACATATGCAGCATTCCTGTTAAAGTGATGTACGATGACATCCAATGACATACAGTTTCAGAAGTAGACTCCTTGATGTTTATAGAAAAGATTTCCCCCAAATCAACAAAGATTCAGAAAATTTCCGTCATCAAACAAAAATATCTAGTTATATCCTCCAAACTGGAAACAGACTATTGGCACGATTGATTACCTTCAATGCCAGTTTGAGTTTCAGCTGGAATGCATTTTTTATATGGATCAGCTGGGTTGCTGATATCTTTTGCTTGCTGTTCCAGCAACTTAGTGAGGTCTATTTCATAGTTTACATCCTCAGAAATTGTCAAGAAAGGAGATGCACTAGAGAAACCAATGGCCTTTGCTGATCCCAATAATAAAGCAACAATTGGATGGACATTGATGTTTCCGGTAGCCAGTTTCATGATTGAACTAGAAGATACAGTGGCTTCATCTTTGAGATTTAGGTGAAGCCAATTGATAGCAAAAGTGCATCTACAAGGACCCCTACAATGTCTTACTCTTTTGACCTGCCAATAATGTATATTGAGTGAAGAACCAAATTAACAGAATGGCTACGGTAAGGAATTTTATAAAACAGGGACTCCGAGCAAATGAAATGACAAGTGAAACTCTCTTTGAAGGAACTGACTTGGTTTCTCCTACATAAAGACTACGCAGAACATTCCAATAATCTTAATAAGATTCACACTCATATCTTTGTTTCGAGATAAATTATCCTTCAAGTAAAATTGATCCTACGATTGCACTTAAGCACAATACATAAATCATTTCGATGCATTATTTCCATTTCATGCGCTTTTGATGAAATCCAAGAAAAACTTCCCAAGACTTTTAGCAAATAATTCTCAGAAAGAAACTTATACCTTCTTCACTTTAGCATCACAGAATAAGTTATCAAGCCCTGTGTCACGGCTAGCAAGAATATGGTCGCCTTCTTTGATACAAGAACATTCATCACCTTGAACAGGAACAGAACGAAACCGGAGACACGTGAGCACTTCATCCTTCTTCAATAACACAACTCCAGAAACAGAACTCTCAAAGTGGACAACTAAACTGTCCCCAGTTGAGCTGCAGTGGCAAACAAAACATGGAGCAAAGAATATAAACTCCAAACATTCGAAAAAACAAAGAGAGATAGAAAAGGTTATACCTTAAATTGTAGACTAGATCCTATCTGCTACTCAGCCAACTATGTTAGAGTTACTTGAACTTCAATGTCCATTTATAGGACCCAAAAGACTAATTAAACATTGAAATTATGAGTAAACTAAATCAATCCAGTTCATCCACTTTCAACATACCAGCTTTATCTCATCAGCACTACACTGTCGATTATCGCATAGAACGGTAAAATTTCAAGTGCAAAATAATAAAATCTCCCATGATCGACACAATAGAAGAACTTGGAACTAACTAAACACCACGCGAATTGCAATCGAGATTGATCAGTGGAAAGAGGTACCGGGAAGATGACGAGTAAAGTGAAGTAGTAGTGGATGTCGAGGACAAGAGAAGTTGACCTGAGAGAGACCTGACATGGATGCCAAGAGAAGTCCTCTTTTCGCATGGCTTCGAGTTCAAGATCGCTCCTTGTACCATCGAAAGCGGCCATTTTTGTTGCTGAGTTTGGTAATGCAGCAAAGGTGCTAGATTTTAGTTTCAGCTTCTGGTGGAGCAAGGACAGTGAAATTGTTAACTATTTATAATGTCCTTTATTTCTATAATTTTTTTTTCAATTAATTTTTGTGATTATCGTCCGTCTCAATCCGAATCTCGCATTACTGCTAGATCTAGAGGGATATGATAATACGAAGTTTTATCCTTATAAAATAGAGAGACTATTTTCGATATACTCACATACAATTGAAACATGAAGAAAAAAAAAAGTATAATAATAATGAAAATATACAAATAAGTGATACACTATAAAAGAGTATATAAATAAATAAATAAATAAATAAAATGCATAAATATATAAAATAAATAAATAATAATACTAATGATAATAATAATAAATCCTTAATACTCAAAATAGAATAAAATAATACTACTCAAATAAATAAATAAATCAAATTAAATGCATAAATTCAATTAATTTTATGTAATGTAAAAAATTGCTAAATGATTTTAAAGCTCTAATTTTTATTGAAAATTTTAATATTTTCAAAACTGGACCAGAAGTTAAACAAGTAGGACAAGAGGTTAAAGTTTTAAAAATTCAATCGCTATTAGACTGATTGAATTAAATTAAGAATTTGAAAATAATTAAAAATATTGTCCTTATTTATTAAAAAATTAAAAAAGAGATTGTTAAATTAAATTTATTTATTTATAAAAGCTCATTACTTTACAAAAATTGGTGAATTATTTAATAAACTGATTGATTTTTAAATTATTAGAAATTTTCATTTCTTTCCTGACACTATCTTTTTCAATTCAAATTAAATTTCAATTATGATAAGTTTAATTGATTAACTTTTTATTAATTTTTTATTATTATTTGAAGTAATCTAGCTTTAAAATGTTTTTATCTTTACTACTTATTAAATATAATTTTATACAAAAATCTCAATTAATTATTTGAAGCTAAATATTATTTTCATTAGTCTTTCATCAACATTCCACAAAAAAATTAATAATAATAATAATAATAATTTAATTTTTATTATAACAAAGTGACATTTTATGCATGCTCAATTTGATAATTTTAACAAAAATTTGATAAAAATATTCAATCTAAATTTAGATTATAAGAATTTTTTTACAAAAAAATTTAATTATTAAATATATGATTAAATTAACTTCTACTTATTTAAAATAGTATATCATTAAATTTAATTTGATTAACTATGTATTAAATTAAAATTTTAAATATAATTTTTTAGAAGAAAATTATACATCTCTTTATTCACCAATTTCTTTATTCAAATGCAATAAAAATATTTTTTACGGATTTATCTAATTTCCACTTATTCAAATAGATTTGTTTTATTGGTTTTACTATTACTTTTATCTAGTCAAGTTCGTAAGGTTACTTTGGGTCAAGTTCCCGTTTTCTAAAGCCACCTTAACCTGCCTCTTTAGGGTGGGCCTTATTTGCTGAGCCTGATTGGTTGAATTGGGTTTTTAGACATCAACCCGACCTAACCCAGCCCATAGCCCATTCATCCCATCCAAAGTCCAAACAGTACAGATCCATTAATTCTTTAAATAACTAAATAAGTAATCCGAATATGATTAAAAATTCAATTTAATTATTTTAAAAATTATTATTTAATTAATAAAAATAAAAAATAATAGAGAAAATATTTATGAATATTTTTTAACAAGTCAAATGATATAATTAAAATTATAATAAAAGAGGTGAAAGATGTGATTTTATTCATTTTAAAAATATTTTATTAATTTAATTTATTTACAAATTATATTATAAAAATTAATATACTTTGATAAAATTTAATAAAAACCGAACCAAAAGTTAAATCGGTAAAATAAGAAATTTAAAGTTTAAAAGGTTCAATTAACATAGACTGTTATAATATCGGCTAAAAATTAAACAAAATTAAAAAAATTAAAATATGTTTTTAAAAATTATTATTAAGAAGACTGTTAAATAAAAATTAATTAGTTTATTTTAATTTATAAAAATTAAATAGTTTATAAAAACTAATTAATTAATAAATTAATCAAAATTTAACTACAAATATTAATAAACAAAAAAATAGAAAACCAAATCGTAAGGCCAGTCAATTCAAAGTGTTTTTATTGTTAAACTTGTCGAATTCATTTGATTTTTAAAACATTATTAAAAAATCTTATTTTTAATCTTAAAAATAATTTTAGAAATAAAATATTTTTCATTAAAATTCATTTTTAAAAATTATAAATAATAAACAAGTAAAGTATAATTTGAAGATCGTTCAAATAATGTGAATGCTCCGTGCGTTCCACGAACGCGCATTGCTAACACAAGGAGAGAATCCGCCGCGCACCACCTGTAAAGCAAAGTATAATTTGAAGATCGTTGAAATAGAACATTCTAGAACTCCAAACCCTAGTTCTATATAAACTCACGCTCATCTCTCGTTTCCTCCACTCAAATCTCTATATATCTTAACCTAGGTTTCTCTGATTCTCCGCCGCCCTCTTGTTTCTTAAAGTTTAGTTAGCGTAGAAAGGAAACGATGGCAGGAAAAGGAGAGGGTCCAGCCATTGGCATTGATCTCGGCACCACCTACTCATGCGTCGGTGTGTGGCAACACGACCTCGTTGAGATCATCGCCAACGATCAAGGAAACAGGACGACGCCTTCCTATGTTGCATTCACCGACACCGAATGTTTGATCGGGGATGCGGCCAAGAATCAGGTCGCCATGAACCCTATCAACACTGTATTTGGTAAGATCTGTTGTTTCTTGACTTTGATAAACTTAGATCTGAAAGTTGAAGTCTTTGGCATGTTGTTTGGAAGTTTTATGTTTAAAGTCGTTGACCCATTGGCTCATTGAATAGGATCTCTGTCTGTTCATGATTTATAACGGTTCAATATTATCAGAGTTTTTAGTTTGTGGTATTCTTAAATATGAAGTTAAAATTGTTCGTCGATGAACTTCCAGATATGCCCAGAATTAGTGGCTTTGATGTGGTTAATGGTTCTCAAGAAAACAAAGACCCAGAACATATAGCACGTGTGGTCTATCTGTTCTGGGTCGTGTTCTTTTTTTATTGTTGGTTCATAGTAAAAAGTTCAGGAGTTTTTAGCGAGGGAAAGAGATATGGGGAGGCTTTAAGGTTCGCTTCTTCTTCTTCTTCTTCTTCTTCCTCTCTCTCTCTCCCTCTCACACACACACAACAAAAATATTTTACCGTTTCTGTTTGGTTGACAGATTATATCAGTTTACGATCTTAACTTTTGAAATAGAAAGCATTGAAGTGTTTATTCCTGTTACAAAGTGGATAAAGTATAGCAGTTTCTCTTGCATCCAACTACGAGGCTAATCATCATCATTTTCTAAATCTATTTAATTTAACCAGATTCAGGCGCAAGAATGTCAGCAGAATATGGAAAACGCAGAGAAGGATTTTAAGAAGATGTCTGAAAGAATCAACAACAGCTTTGAAGCTATGAAGGTAAAACGGCTTCTCATTAGAGAAAAGAAAAAGATGTTATATATATTTCTTTGAAAAGAAAAGGTGCGTGAGACCGCTCTTCGTGTTTTCTATAGGATTCTTATGCAGATTTTATGGTAGATGTACAAGCTACCACATCTCATGGTAAGTTTGCAGCATATATTGAATAAGTGGTTTGCTTTCTTCGTGGACTTGTTTAGTATTCACTTTTTCAGTTTCAAATTATTCACGATATGTATGCAAACAAGTTTATTATTGGCTTAAACGGCGTAGTTGCAGGTGCTAGTCTTGCCATATGTGGACACATGAAATTTAATTTTTGTAGAAGATTAAACGAGAAATTGTCTTCAAAGATTAATTGCATATTGTACGAACTCAAACTCAACTAACACGCCCGGATTAGATGTCAAATTAATTTATTTGTCAGTTCGGTAGATATTTTAGTTGTTGTATGTGTTCCTTTTCATCATAAAATGAGCTTGAAAATTGTTTCCTATCAGGTATATATAATCCTTCAATTTATAATAGGCGGAAATATTCATTCCACGTCATGCTGAACATGTCTTGTCCTATAGCTTTTGATATGGCGTATTTGACTTCTACATTTTTGCAGTGTGCAAAACCACAATCCCTGATCTCTCAAAATCCTTCGAGAAAGCCATTGTGAATCTCCAAAGCCGGTATGGTATTACATCAACCTAGGTAAGTAAATCCAACTTAATTTCCTTTCTTTTGCTAGCTACTCACAAATACATGTTTTATATATCTTTTACCCGTAATGCCATGAATCGAGATAATTGGCCTCATGGTTAATTTATCTCGTGTAAATTAAATTTCCCAAGTGTTTCAGTTTGGTGTACCAGGCAACCCGGCTAGGTCGGCCGTAGGATGATACGCTGGAATTACTGTCGAGTAATTTCAACTCTGTTTTCAACTATGCTCCAACGGTCAACCATAAAGAAGCAAGAGTAGATCTGGACTTTGACTCATTGGAGATTTGATTTTTTTTTTTTTTGGTTACGGGTTATTGATTCTATGCTTTAGGATACTTTGAAGTTCATACTCATACTGGCTTAGAACAGGAAAGAACGATCGGCATTTTGTCTTGGCATCTAAGTTTCGGCTGTGACAAATAGACGTATTTCTGTATTGTGTACAACTTCTTTGATTCTCGAAGCATTGCTACATCGATGTCAATAAATACAAGAAATTCATTGCATAGAGATTTATTCTCTCTTCAAAAAAGAAAACCAAGAAATTCATTGAAGTATTTAATTTAATAATATTATTTTATTTGGAAAATACAGTGTACTCTCGTATACAGGAAAAAAAATGATGTGCTGATAGAAAATATGCACAAATTTGTACGTCAAGTCACCTCAATGCTGAGCCCTAGTGAATAAATATAAATCTACGACTAGAGTGTGCTCATTCCTCGTGCATACTGACTACTGAGAGCAGGAGTCCGAAAACTTTACGAGTTTCTTTTTATATTCTTTTCAACTCTTTTTTTTTTAATTATATTAGGTATCCTAGTTTAGTCGGACTAATCCTAAACCTCTAAGATCTCACCCTAAGAATCCTAGAGGATGTAAATCTGAAACCTCAAAACCCCTCAGGTTCTTACGTAACCTGTACACTTCTGCGCACAAAGAGTCGTCACATACTCGATTGATCAACTGTTGATTGATCGCTGGCCCCCTACTCAGCATCAGGTTCTCAGTAACCTCAGGTTCCCTAGTAGCTTAAACTCCCACACTACCGCTGCAAGCGAGACGTCCGTAATTGATCCGATCAAGAAGCTGTGCCCAGGGGACTAGAGGATCATCAATAGGACAAATTTCTACTTCTCCTCTTTTGGCGTGACTCGAACTCAAGACTTCCTTTTTAAAGAAGAGCCTTAAGTGATGAGCTGAAGCCATTAGACCACTCCTCGTTGTCATATTCTTTTCAACTCTTAACTTTGTGTTAAGTGATTTTAGTAACTGCTAAAAATAATTACAAAGACACATAACTATATTTCCTAGCAGTTAAGGGTTATGTTAGCTTTTTTTACTTTAATTTTTGGTTTTCTGTTTTTATTTTTAACTTCAGAAAATTATTATTTTCTAATTTGATTTTTTTGTTTTTATTATCATTTTTCTCGTAATGTAATTTACCACCAATTGAATATATATTATTTAATTATTTAATATTAATTACTAATAAAATTATAATTAATTAATTATTTTAGTTTATGTTTATAATTACTTTAAATTTTATTTTTCAAAATAAAAAATATTTCTAAATTTAATGATTATTTAATGAAATTAATTTAAATTTAAAATATCTTAAACACACAAATTTCAAATAAAATTATTTTTATTAATAAAAAATATTAACAAATAAATATTATTTGTAAATAAAATTTTAATTATTAAATTATTAATTTTAATTAAATATTTATTAATAAATATCTTGTAAATATTAAAATAAAATTATTTACTTGATTGATTCATAATATTAATTTATTTTAAGTTATCTAATTTTTATTAATACCATTAATAATGAGATAACCAGTCTTACAATTCCCAACCTTATGAGATTTTTTCAAATTCAGTGCTCAAACTTTTAAAATTTTCAATTGAGTAGCCAACCTTTTAAAACATTAATAATTTAGTTCAAAAAGTTGGTTTTATTAGTAATTTGTTGGTATAGCTAATGGAATTGCTATTTATGATATATAGATGTCTAGTTAGAAAAATAGTGGTTATACTTAGATCGGAATGGAGAGAATATTTCTGTGCATTTCTATATATTATGAACAACAAATATTTTGTTAGTTATCAAATTACTAATAGAACTAACGCTTTTATTTGAATCGTTATGGTTTTAAAAGGTTAATCAATTAATTAAAAATTTTGAAAACTTAGTCATTGGATTGAAAAAAATTTTAGAAGGTTGGGCACTTTAGGATTAATTATCTAAGGATAAAATATTCTAAAGTGCCAAACTTTTTAGAAAATTTCAAGTTAGTACTAAAGCTTTTAAGTGACCAACCTTTTATAACGTTAACAAATGTTCAAAACATTAACTCTGTTAATATCTTGCTGAGCTGGCTAACATTATTATTTTTGTCCATTATATGTAGGCTTCTACATAGAAAATTAATAGACAACTAAGCATCCATATGGATCAATACACCTAACATGTAACCTGTACCTATAGCCTATACTAATTGTTAGACCCCTAAGTCTAGAATGCGGGTTCGTGCGAGTATTGGCGAGCCTTGTCCAATGCTTGGCACACAGGTCGGCACGAGAAAGGCGTGTTGACGAGGTAAGTCAAGCAAGACCCGAGGGTGTACGAAGACATGCGAGTGAGGAAAGGCGCAGGTGCACTTGACTTCGGCGAGGCAGGTTGAAAGTATGTAAAACATGCGAGGTTTTATTCTAACTCAGATTGTGACTTGTACTTAGTTATGGAGCGATGAGACTGCACCATGAAGTGAGCTGGATCATGGAAGATGGACTTGTCCATGGACGTGCATTGACGGACCTATTTGCGGATAGGCCTTGGTGAACACATCAGCAGTGACGTAGCAATTATGGATGATGTGGCACATGATGACGTGGCGGATAAGATTGCAGTTGATGAACATCAACTTTAAAAGATAAAGATCATCTGGAAGGATCATCTGAAGATAGAGGAGATCTTCGCAGATAAGTATAATCATTCCTAGATAGGGTAATCTTTTAAATGTGATGTAACCTAATCCTATTAAGGATAAAATAAGATAAGATTGTGATCTTAGCTAGTAGAGTTCTATTAGGACTCTTAGTCATCTGGAAGAGCCTATAAATAGCTCATTAGAGGTGAGAGTTATTCGAGGAATCAGTGAGAGAGCTCATTGTGAGAAATCACTCAAGGGAGAGAGCTTTCAGAGTTGAGAGCTTTTGGGGGAGTTCTCATTGTAAGGGCTTCGAGTAGGGAGTTCCTTGGGAGTGCTTTGAGAAGGAGGTACTTGTGTCTTTTGTTACATTTTGTGGAGAGTTAATGAAAGAGTATCTTCGGCTACATATAAATATCTCTTGTCGCTTTCTTTACTCTACTTTACAATTGTATTATTTTGGTGTGTGAGAGAAACACTTGTGTGCGCGTGAGGTGTTCGAGGGATAACGAAATTGTTCGGCTACATTCACGTGACAAGGCTGAATCTTATTTAAGCGGACCGAAACGGGATTGCCGCATGAAGGTGGGCGACTTGTAGTGAGAGTTTGGGTCCAAAGTAGACCTTTGTGACAGTTGGTATCAGAGCCAATCTAAAGCGATGGCTGGTGGAAGTAATCCGACGAAAAGGGTTACTAGAATAGAGGCAATTCTTGAGTCTCTAGCCCCAATGGATGCGGGAGTACTCTTTTGTTGGAACGAATTGCAACCTTGGAGAACTTCAAGCAGTTATGAGAGCACTCGAGGAACAGATCAAGGCTCGTGAGGAGATGGGTTATGATCTATTGGTGCTCAAACATGCGATGGCAAAACACGAGACGGGTGTTCGAGTGGAAAGCACTATGGTGAAGGTACGAGAGTCACAAGTTTTCGATGGCAAACGGAGTGCCAAGGAGCTTGAAAATTTTTCGTGAGACATGGACCAGTACTTTGTAGCAACAAAGGTGGCAGACTTGGAGAAGGTTTCAATCACAGCAACATGCATGGTGGGTGATGCCAAGCTGTGGTTGAGGACGAGGACCTCTAATGACATCAATGTGGGGAAACCTCCCATCGACACTTGGGAGAAGATGAAGAAGGAGCTAACGGATTAGTTCTTACCTAACAACACTTCATGGCTCGCGAGGGAAGCTTTGAAGGGGTTGAAGCAAGGCGGCTCGATGAGGGAGTATGTGAGGGAGTTCACATCGGTGATGTTGGACGTGCGGAACATGTCAGAGGAAGACAAGTTGTTCAAC
>JANIIA010000005.1:68202349-68219293 GCA_027478495.1 Erythroxylum alaternifolium
AAATTTAAAGCTAATAGTTTAGATTAACAATACATAAAATTTAGATTAACAATACTTAAAATTTAAAGCCACAAACCAAAGTTCATACCGTAAATAAGTTTCGATTGGTGCAGGCCATTTACATTAAAAATGCAGCAAGTTCAAATGGGAGGTTCAAACCACAAACAAATGCCCAAATTAAACCAAGTACACAAAAACTCAGTAAATAACAAAACCCACTTACCTCAAGTGACACGTATCAGAAGTCACTGAAGCACCTGAAGGAAGAAGATGACAGAGCTAGAGTGTCTGACGACCAAAGAAGATAACCAAAACAAAGAAAAGAAGACAATGACAATCAAAGAGTACATAAAACACAGTAACAAACACAACTCATCGACGTCATAAAAAACAATTAAAGAACAAAATGTTACCTTAACCGACGATTAAAGGAAGACAACGACGATGCACGCGATGGGTGAGCAATGGTGAGGAGAAAAGGACGAGCAACAACGATGATCCACGACGAGGAGAAAAGACGGCGAAAACATAGAGGAGAAAAGAAGGGGGGGAGGGTTCGGGATGGATTTAACGTTGAAAGAAAATGACGCCGTTTAGTATCAAACGACGTCGTTTAGTATCAAACGACGTCGTTTTCAATTTATTTAAAAGCCAACGGCAGAGTGGCCAGACTGTTGGAAGTTTGCCGACGGAATACATTACTATTGATAAACCCCGACGCTTGATTATTAAACCAAGCATTTCTGCGTAAATTTATCGACCAAAAAGGTTATATCGTTGGAAATTCACCGATGGAACATGGATCTGTCGGTAAATCCCTGACGCTAGTTTATTACAGCAAGCGTTCCCACCTAATTTACTAACGATTATGACTTTTTCGTTGTTATATTCTGTCGAAAAATTTGTCAGGATATTTTCCCTCCACCTTTACCGATAAAAATTTTGTCCATCGCAAAGTGGAATTTTTTATTACAGACCGACGGATATTGATTTTTTGTCTCTAATTAACTGCGGTATTTTTTCCATCAGTAATTTTCCATCGATAATTTATGATTTTTTTGTAGCGTAACTTGCTTAATGTTTGATTAGGTTTTTCATAATAAATTAAGATTTATTGTGAAAATGATTTATGTTGACAATATAGAACATTATCTTAATTTAATTAAATTCAACTATTTTAACTTTCTCTAAGCAGTATAATTATTTATCATAAATTAATTTATTTCTTATTCATTGCAATTTATTAAAAATTGAAATATATTTAACATTATAACATATAGTCTATGTCTAACTAACGTTATACTTACTAACTTGACATAAACTATTTTATATATTGATAAGAAAGTACCAATGTTTTAAAAATCGGACCGAAATTTAAATCGGTAAGATAAAAGAGTTAAGGTTTAAAAGGTTCAACCGTTATTAGATTGTCATAAAATTAGCTAAAGATTAAATAAAATTAAATAATTTAAATATAATTAAATGAGATTGTCTTTATTCATAGAAAAAATTGAAGTTTAATTAAAAAAGATTATTAAATGAAAATTAATTTATTTATTTTAGTTCATAAGAATTTTTAATTTACAAAAATTAATTGATTAATTAATAAACTTATAAATTTTTAACAATAAGAGTTGTTAAACAGAAAAGTTATAAACCGAACCAAAAAGTTAGACGGTTCATAATTTTAATGGTTAAATTGACTAAAATGATTGAGTTTTCTAATAATTGGAAAAATCTATAAATAAATGATAATATAGGCGCGTTTATTATATAAAAATATTATATTAGTTACATTATAGATATTAGTCAAATAAAACGAAGAAGCTTCGTAGATCATCAAAAAAGTTTCCAACTTACAAATAAAACTCACTTAATTAGTCAATTAAAGTTGCTTAATCACTAATCAAGGACCTTGACTATTGACCAAAACAAAAGTGGAGACTGGAAAGCACGCGCATCAAATGGAAAGTGGTGGTAACGATGATGTGCCACATATATATATTCCCATGCAAAGTAAGTAAAGCAAAGAGTGGGGAATGGAACAGGCTAGACCGGGGAAAAGGTTTCATCCGGTCGGGGACACATGGACTCACTCCTTTTCTTTTAACTATTATTTCTTTTTCTCATTGTACCTTAATTCAATTTTTTATTAAAATATTATTTTTATTACTTATGATACCACTAAAAAATTATTGTTAACTAAAGTTTAAAAGAAAGAATTTTTTCAAAATTAAAAATAAAATTAGTGACAAACGATAAGTCACACACAATATTAATATTAAACTTGGATTAATCAAACGATGGTTACATGACGATTCAACTCAACCCTTAAACTCGAATCAAACTAATTAAACTTTAATCAAATCAATAGTTTAACATAATTATCTTAAATTATTAATTTAAAAATTGAGTTAAGTTATCATATTAGTGACAATTGATTAGTTTACGTCTGTAATTCATATTGCATACATTTTATTATTATTTTTAATAGAAATTTAAGAGGAGTTTTTTAGAAAATTGAAAATTTTCAAGAATTTTAAACATAATATAATTTTTCTAAAGTTTATGAGATATTTATGTCTTTTTTTATTTTCAATTACTAAATATTAATTTTTAAATTCATCATTAAATACTTAATATTATTCCTTAATTTTGTATCTCACATTATTCTTCTTTCTAATCAATGCACGTTTAATTTCATAGTTTTGATTGGATCCAATGTATTAGTTACAATAATATAAAATAACATACACTTTAAATTGTTTATCACATTCTATAGTACTAATCATCTTTATACCTCTCTCTAGCATACACTAAGTAACTAATCAACTTTATATATCTCTCTCACGCATACACTAAGTAACCACCTCACTAAGTAAGCAAGCTTTTGTCGGAGTCCACTAGTTATTAATCGATCTAAGCACCGCACACAAAGAATCAGAAAGGAAGCTTATGAATTAAGAAAGAAAGACACAAAAACAAATGGAGTTGCACTATATAGTTTATTCATAATGAATTGATACATAATATATTTATATTTTTGTATATTTATATTTATATATAAAGGTCCTTGCTTTATGTTAGCTTAGGTTCTCATCCCACTTCCATCTTCTTATCTTTCTTTCTCTACCTCTCTCTCTGCACAAAAGACTCCTTCTTGTTGATGTGATTCTCCACTTGTATTCTCTCCCAAAAGAAAGAGAGCAGAAAATAAACACACACCATCAAACTTTACAAAAAGAGAAAGCTCAAGCACTATGGTTTTTCCTTCCATCCCACCTTATCTTGATCCAGCCAACTTTCAACAAGTAAGGGTTGTTCTTCAATTTTTGTTTTTTGTATGATTTTTTTGTCTATAAAGCAGAAATTTTTTGAAAAGATAAATATTCTTGCTAGCTTTTGTTTGTATATATCTTGTTTTGAATATACCAGATATTTGATTATCACTTTTGCTCGATTTTACAGCAATCAAATCATCACCAAGTTGGTGCAACTTCTGGTTCAAGCTGTCAGCTTCTTCCTCCACAGCCACCACCACCACTGCTTCCTCCACAGCCTCATGGAACTGGCGGTGCAGGTTCGATCAGGCCAGGTTCAATGGCAGATCGAGCTCGGTTGGCCAACCTACCTATGCCAGAGGTAGCATTAAAATGTCCGAGATGTGAATCAACCAACACAAAGTTCTGTTATTTCAACAACTACAGTCTTTCACAGCCTCGCCACTTCTGCAAAACTTGTAGAAGGTACTGGACCAGAGGGGGAGCCCTAAGAAATGTCCCAGTTGGAGGTGGTTGCCGGAGGAACAAGCGAAGTAAAGGGGGAAGCAGCTCAAAGTCTCCGGTAAGCAGCGATCGGCAAACTTGTTCCGCTGGTTCTACGAGCACCGTCTCTTCTAATAGTGGAACAAGCGATATAGTAGGCCTTGGACCTCAGCTTCCTCAACTAAGGTTCATGGCTCCTCTACATCATCTCACTGATTTTTCAACAGGTGACATAGGTTTAAATTACGGCGGTGGCCTTTCAGCTCCAGTTGGAGGATCAAGTGATCTGAGTTTTCAAATAGGGAATGGTTTAGCTGGTGTTGGTCTTGATGGAAGTGGTGGTTCAGGTAGTTCACTTCTCTCAGTAGGAGGTTTAGATCAATGGCGATTGCAACATCAACAATTTCCCTTCTTGGTTGGGTTAGATTCAACGTCTTCTTCAGGGTTATATCCATTTGAAGGTAGTGTTGAACAAACGCAAGCTTATGGTGGAGCTAGTCAAGTGAGACCAAAGATATCCAGTTCTGAAGCAACTCTGTTGGCTCCAGTGAAAATGGAGGAAAATCAGGAGATGAACTTGTCCAGGCAGTTTCTGGGAATGAATAATCCAGGAAATGATCAGTACTGGAGTAGTGCTGCGTGGACAGATCTGTCTAGCTTTAGCTCTTCTTCCACTAGCCAGCCACTATAGATTAATTTATGTGGTGAAGCTTCAGTTTTTTGGTCAGTGTAGGTTCAAGTGCAAATTTTAGGATATTACTTCTGAAACCATAGCATGAACTCCTTGAATTATCACCTTCAAGAAGAAATTACTCCGAGATGGGACTAAGGAATCTGTTAGCCTTCTTCAAGATTAGCTAGAAGGAAAACCCTAGAATGGTAGGTCTTCCATGGTTTTTTCTTTGCTTTGCTTTGTTTCTTGATGTGTATTACTTCTAGATTTCAATGTATTAGCATGTTTACCAAAATGGGGTTTATGACTTTGGAGATTGCATCAAATATGCTAATCAAGACTTGGTTTTAATCAAGTGAAAATGATCATCTTCGTCTAAGCAGCCATTTGGATTGAACTTGAAGGAAGGAACTTCTTTTGAATATACCCTATCAAAGTTAAGTCTCAACAGACAGCAATTCGTTCTTTTACAAAGTCATGGTGAGCTTTTCACGATGTTTAATATTGACTAAACAAGCATTCCAAAACTTTCTTATTATTAAGTTAAAAGAGGAGCTTCTTTGATACTTCCCTTGAAAAAGCTAACTCTCATTTTCCATAATCTCCAACCTACAAAGTGCGGTCTCGTCCTGTTCTGAAGTAGGGCAGTTGATTTTACATAATGATATCCAACTAGAGTATTTTCAACTATTAAATAAAAGTTTAAGTTGACTGTTAAGTATGAAGTATCCGTATCATTCTTTTATAATTGTTATAATTGTTTGTAAATACACTATAATATGAATCGCAATTCTCATACTTAAAAATTTTCATTTAGTACCGCATAATTGCTTTCCATAAGATACATCACTATAACAAATTACCGACAGAATATTACCGGTGAAACACATTCCGTCGGTAATTAACGATAGAAATTGACTTTCCGTCGGTAAAGTTGACGAAATGTTTATGTTTTTCATCGGTAATTTTCATCACAAAACGAGATTTTTCTAGTAATGCATTATCAACGTTATTCATTAATCTTTAGTTTTTGTTCATATTTAGAATAATGGTCATACCTAATGTATTATAAGCTAAACCAACTCAATTCAGTTTAATATTTAAATCTTGAATTAGTTAATTTTTGAGTTCGTTTTTAATTTTCCTGTTTAATTTAGTTTAATAATTTTTATTGTTAAAAATGATCAATTTATTAGTTAATCAATCAGTTTTTATAATCTAACCAGTTTTTATAAATTAAAATAAACTGAGTAATTTTTATTTAATAATCTTCTTTTCAGTTAAACTTTAAATTTTTATAATTTTCTTGAATTATTTTTTAAATTCTTTAATTTTATTCGATCTTTATTTAACTTTTTAAACCTTAAACTTTTAATTTCTAGTCACTTTTGAAAACATTGGTCATCACTTGATTTCAAACACTAAGTGATTATATTGCTAACACAAAAGCCATTTTCCTCTGCAAATAGTAAAATCTCAACTTATGATAATCCAAAATGTGTCTTGTTATGGGCATAATATAGCCTTCCAAATGAAGAAGTCTTATTCCTCTCATTGCAGTCTCGGTTTGATGTACAGTTGTTAGGCCTTTTCCTTGATATATAAAGCCAGGTTTTGCTTGCTTCTAGGTTGCTATAGTAATGAACACTTATCTCAATAGATCATTCAATGCAGAACTTGAAATCTTCATCCATTCATATAGTTCACCCTCTCTATATCTCAGCAGATTTTGCTGCTGCGAATTGGGACCAAAGGGCAGGTTGGAAACCTTCGGTTTCGAAAAAAAGAAAGTTCTATCTATAATAATGGGTCGGTTCAGTTTCAGGCATTGATGACTTCATTATTAAAATCTGAGACAGATTCTGTATATTTGGTTTCGTGAAGGTGTTTCATTCTTGCATCGCCAGCAGATCACAGAACATGTTATTTCTTCTGCAATGTGATCCTCCTAGAGCTAAGCGACTTCCAGCAAAACTCACCCTAAAGAAATCCAATTCTTTACGATGCACGTTTACATGTTACAGAATAAATCAAACGATAAAGATCATCACGAACAATAGATTACTAGTGTACAATCATGGCAAACTGTCCGCTTTTGTTCCATAGGTGGTCGGTCAGGTGAAAAACAGGTAATAACCAACCATGAATGATTCTTCAATGATCTTGGTCTGACATAAGAGATTAACGTAGTACTTGTCGGTAGTTGTGACGAGTTCGAGAAACAACTACTATAAACAGTAACAAGATCCTCAAAAGACTCCAAAAACAACACTAAATTCCATACCAAAGAGATCACCATGTGGGTTTTGAAGAAAACTTGTCTCTGATCCAACTTTCGATGTTCATTTTGAAGAATTCTATATGACGATCAGTAAGATCTTTTACTATGAATAGAATAAATATGGAATGTCTGATGAGTGACCAGACGAGATTCTTGACGCCAAGTTGAGAGCGTGTTAACTTTCACGACTCACTAGAGGGACAGATAAAGTACTGTTTTTGTCAGTTTGTGGACCTGACCCGGGCACTTGGCCCGAGTGATTCGATCCTGAATTCACGCGCTCCAAGGAAGCGTGATTGGAAGTCCGCTACACCTTCCTCCGCCGGTCACTTCATGCTTTTGCATTTTGTGCAAGTCTTTAGTCTTAAGCTCACAGTTGGTTCTTCTTTGTTCACATTTCACTTTGAAGTCCTTTGAGTAAACCACTTTTGACTTGTAGACCTTACCTTATAGTTTAAATTTAAAATTTCGGATCGTATGATTACACTAAAGATAAAGTTTGTTACGATGTTTATAAATAATATAAGTCTAATTACGAATAATGCAAGTACAATTATATAACTATAGTATATTGTCTTTATAATTACAGGGTTAAATTCATTAATCTTCTTACAGTTTTAACTTTATAGAACTCGTTCTTCTATTACTAAGTTTTGATAAAAATTCTAACTGTGAATCCCAAAACTACGTTTGTGTATTACCACGTGCTATATCACGTATAATATCATGTAATAAAAATTTAGAAACAGCCTCTCTATTAGTTAAAGATAAAATCACATATTATTGAATCTTTTCATATTTCACGTATCTGCAAGATTCATACTAAATATTATCCTTGTTCTTGTCGTTGTTGTTGTCGTCATGTACAAAAATGATGTTATTTTAAAGTTTGTCATTAGGGTTTTAAACAAAAATTGGTAGTAAGAAGAACAAAAAATATATAACGAAATTTATAAAGAGATATTGGTAGTTTTTTAAAGTTAAAGGATATATTGATAAGTTTTCAAACTATACGAGATGAATTTAACCCATAATTATAATTGCAAATTATAATTTTAAACATAATTTGTTTTGATACTTATAAAAAAAATGCATAATTATGTATAATGCATGTATAATTGTATAATGTAAATATAGCATGCCATCATAGTCCAATTTTAGTATACGGTTGAAAACATAAATTTGTACCAATTGGATTTCAACACTATATTTTAATTATTTTTATAACATGATTATTTATGAAAAGTGCACATGTTCAATTATCACATTATCCAAAATTAATAATACTTTTTTTAACGAAGAATCCGCAGTCGCTATCTTTTAGATACACACTGGGTAAATTTATGGATTGACGTAATAGTCTGAAAATTATGTCAATCGAGTACTTCGCACTAGATAAACCCTATATGACAAGCTCAATCGAGAGAGTGTAAGTAGAGGAATTAAAATATAGGATCTTTTGACTTCATGCTCCCCCACTCTACCAACTTGATCACCCCTAGGGGGCTAAAATTAAGAATAAAATTAATATAATGAGTAAATTTAAAATTTTTATAAAATTTTTCTTTTTTTATGATTTCCTTAAAAGTACAAATAATTTTAATGAAATTGTTCAGCTACTGGGGAGAGTTCAGTTGATGCAATTTATCGTTGATCATGATTTTATTAGTTTCAAAGTGGGAGGTTGACCCATCTTGAAAGAAAGGAATATGAGCATTTGGATTTAGCTGCTCTTTTACAAGAACCAGCGAATAAAGCAGATTCAAGAACGTCTAAAACTTCGAGTCAAATTTTCTGTTTCAGTTATTCTGTTTCAATCATGTTTTATTTAATTCTATGTAAATATGTGGTTGAGATTTAATGAAACATAATAAGAATATCATTACCAGAACAAAAGATTTGATCCCCTAAAATCCTAAAAATGACTCTCTTTTTCAAGAACGAACACTCTCATAACTCATTATGTTCATAACTCATTAATTTTAAATTATTAATTTAAGTCCAAATAATTGAAATGTTTCTCAATTTATAAAAGAAGTTTATACTTTTTTTACCGCAAAAGAGAAAATGTGGGTACTATATAATATAATATTATGTCGGTAAGTTCATGTTGGTTCACATGTCATGCGTGGACCAGCAACCAAAGGAAGGTTACATAGTTAGTGATCCCGAAATTGTGGGATTTGGAGTTTGAGCATTTCCATACCTTATGTGACTGATTGAACATTACATATCAGAGAAACAAAACAAGACCCTTCAATCTCGTGTACAAGAAAGTCTTGATCGTACCAAAGAATATGTCTGCCATCATCAATCCAAGAAGAAGCGTAGGGCTCAGAAATCCAAGCTAATCTAATCCTTACACTGAAATCTTAGGTGTCTCCAACTTTCTGTTCAGCATTCGGTCAAAGTTTTGCCCAATCCTATTAGAGTTAGTATAAACTTTGCTGTCCTCAGTGTATACATGTATGATAATTATCAGATACAAGTTTATGAAAAGAAAAAGACTTAAAACTCGAAGAACACAACATCCCCATGGGTTGTCGCGAAAATTCTGTGTTATTAACTATGAATATGGCAGCTTTCACTTTTCTGAACGTTCTTGTTATGAACTGTAGCTTTCTAAGATTGGAGGATACAGGTCCGCAGAATACAGTAGTGATGCAGATGTGAGAAAAAAGAAAAGTAAAAAGAGATTGATGAGATTCCTGTAATTATCTCTTTTGATCCCTACCATTATGCTATATATTGCTCAAAAGGTAAATTTAGAATCTGATTTTTCGGAAAATAAATTTATAAAAATAGAGATATTTACATATTTGGATGCTTATAAGAATTCTAATAAAAAGGTCGGTTGGATTCTTATTATAGTGTTTGATATGTAACAGTATTTTATAGAATATAATTAAATTTTGACTTGTGTTTCTAATTATATCCTTACAAATCGAATAAAAATTAAAACCGTTAAATAATGTTAATTTGTAATACAAATTATATTATTAAATGTTAATTTTTTTATTCATGATATTCTAATCATATAATACTGTTATATCATAAATATGATATTGAAAAATACTAAAAAAACCTCAACCGAATATAAAGATAAATCTTAAATTTTAAATCAAAAATCAAAACTGTTTCTAACATTGCAAATAAAAATACAAATAGTGCATTATTATTAAATTTATTATTCATATTAAATTTATTATTGTTAATATTTTTTTATTATTATTATTAATTTTCTTCTTATTATTAATTTTATTATTACTAAATTTATTATTTTTATCAATTACATTTATTTTTATTATTAATAATATTATTAATTTTATTATTATTATACACATTTATTATTATTATTATTATTATTATTATTAAGTTTCTTATTATTATAAAAAAGTTGCCGTAAAGTTGAGAGAGAATGAAGAGTTGAATTAGCTAGCGTATTTTTTAGATTAAATTTTTGAGGAGAGTAATCTAAACACCAATAGGGTGATAGAATTTAAAATCTAAGTAAAGTTGCGTATTATTAAACTTCAAGATTACTATTTGAAATAAGGTTTTAAGATGTAAGATAACACAAAGTGAACAAATTATAGCAACTGGGGCTTCAATGATTTAAATAGAGATCATTCATTCAATTCTTAAAATGGGATTTTCCTTAGGCAATAATTAAAAAACTCAATTGGTTCGGTCGGTTTAACAGTAAAAAATTTTAACTGTTTAACTCTTCAATTCGATTACTTTAGTAACTCTTGTTAGAAATTAATCAGTTCACTAATTAATTGGTCAATTTTTTTAAATTGATAAGTTCTTATAAACTAAAATAAATCAATTAATTTTCATTTAACAATCTCTTTTTTCAATTAGACTTTAAATTTTTTGATTAATAAGAATAATCTCTTTCAATCGTATTTCAATTTTTTTAATTTTGTTTAATCTTTAACCGATTTTATGACAATCTAATACTAATTGAATCTTGTCAACCTTAAAACTTTTGTCTTATCGGTTTGACTTGAGATTCAACTTATAAAACATTGGTTTCAGGTTATATTAGAACTTATTGATATATGATAAATGACTTTATGAACTGTCCAAAAAATAATTAAATTATCAAAGGAGTTAGGCGATCCACGATTAATAAATATCAATAATTATTAGTATTGTAAATAAAAACATAAATTTTAAAACTTTATTTGACAATAATGATTACTAAAAGCTATGCATAAAGAAAGATGGCACTGAATAATTATTCTAATTTGGGAATGATAATAATGTCTTAGAAAGGTTCATTCCTTGTAAGACACAGACTCTGACATGAAACCATCATCTCATATGGTGTTTTGACATTTTGCATTCTATGAAATATTTATCTGTTAAATTAGGATTATGATAAGACCTTAATATTTTTTAAGTAAAAAGAGTTGTCTAATTTCAATGTTTTAAAAACTAGATCGAAAATCAAACCGGTAAGACAAAAGATTTAAGGTTTAAAAGATTCAACTGATATTAGACCATTATAAAGCCAACTAAAGATTAAATAAAATTAAAAAATTTGAAATGTAATTGAAAGAAATTATCTTTACCTATGAAAGAATTTGAAGTTTAATTAAAAAAAAAGAGATTGTTGAATAAAAATTAATTGATTTATTTTAATTTATAAAAACTTATTAATTTACAAAAATTAATCGATTAATTAGTAAATTGATCGAATTTTAACAACAAAATTTATTAAAAATAATCGAACTGAAAAGTTGAAAATCAAATTAAAAAATTAAACAGTTCAAAATTTTTACAATTGAATCGAGGGGTTCAATTCAAAAGATACCTTTAAACTATAGTAGTGGTTTTATGTTTGTACTTAAGCCCTCATATACCTTGATGAACAAAAGGATCTCTCTAGTTGTCAACAGCTTTCCAGACAATTACAAGTCAAACGGAATGGAAGACAAGAATGAATTAAAATTGCACTTCCATATATATATTTACCATCTCATAAGCAAAAGTAATCAGAAAAAACAAGACTGAGATTGTATAAATCCAATCAGTAAATATCAAACAAGTAAGCAGCAGCCAATGATATTGCTTACACATAACTGCTATTTCAGACATGAAAGCAAAAGCTCAAGATTTGTTTTGTTGAGCAAATTCCTCTTTTCAACTCTCAAGTACCTTCAGAGGGAAGAGTACTCTGTATATTTGAGGGCATCAAGATGTTAAAGCCATCTGCTGCAGTGGACACAAGCATACCAGGAATCTGAGCATGCCAGTGAAGTTCTTTCAAATCCTTCTGTCCCTGTTTAACCATACATGAGAATCAAATAAGAGACCCAAAATGCACATTTTGTAGTTTAATCTATAGTAAGAAATGAATTTTGGTGAAGAGTACCTGATGAACAAAAAGAAGTTGGGGAGGTAAATCTGCCGGGGCATTTACTTGTTCTTTCGTTTTGGCTCTGAATTCTGCTTCCTCTTCCTCATCCTTTTCCAGGGAAAGGTCCCATATTCTACAAGTGTAAACCCAATTCAGGAATTATTTCATGGACGAGAAACATAAATGAAACAGTAACTAAATGCAAGCTATGTAAGTTGCTCTTGATCACATGTTTACATACGTTAATTGATGGTCAGAGGAAGAAACTGCCAATGTGGAGGCTTCGTGCGGACTCCATTCAATGGATGTAACTGGATGTTTGTGGTATTCGAAATGTGCTACTAGGGACTTGTCCTCTTCCTGAACAATTATGTACAAGATCAAACACTTCAATTGAAAGACAAGGAGAGAGAATAAATTGCCAATATCTTGATGTTAATGAACCTTGCCATATGGGGAAAAGACAAGGAGAGAGATCAATTAAGTGTTTTCTCGCCTCGGAAAAACTTGTACAACAAAAGAAAATGGCAGTTGCCTTCCAGCAAAGGCAGAATCTACGTACCATTTTTGGTGATAGTAATCTAAGATCACGAATGGAAAATGTCCCATCATCACTTCCAGATGCTAGCATAACACTAGCCAACCTATCAAAAACCAAAGAAGCAAGCCAAGTCAACCATCAAAAAGAAGATGAAAAATTCTTGAAATTGGGTATAAAAGATGGCAGCAGTAATCAGCAACCTGTTCCATGAAATGACATTGACATCAGCATTATGTGCCTTAAAGGAAATTGCAGGTGACTTCCCCATGCGAGTATCCCATATTGCAATAGTCTTATCTGCAGAGCAAGAGGCAAACACCGCATCTTCTGTAGGGCTCCACTGCAATATAGAAACCAAATGATGTTACAATAATATATCGAATGGTTAAAAGGGATACCTGAATTGATCTTGAAATGGAATACAGACCTGTAAATCTTCCACGCTTGCAACATGGCCAACAAATGGCTTAGGATCAATATTCCAGGATGCACCAGATGTGGGCTCCCATAAATGTATAGAATTCTTGCAGTCACCTTCAAACAATTAGAGACCCTTAGAACATTAGAAGATCTACAAATGTTGTATCTAAAAATGAAAAATATTCAAAGACAGGAGCGACAGAAAAAGAGAAGAGACATCACCAGATACCAGTCTTCCAGCAACTCGAGGACTCCAATCTATAGCGTATCCTTCATCCTTGTGCTTGAATTTGGCTAATGGCATTTGATTAAAAGCTGAAGAAGCACCCCGCGAAGCTTCTGTTGCTGAATCTGCCAGGGCATTCAGATGACTGCTGACATCCCATATCTGCACTTTTATGAGCAATCAAAAGATGGTCAAGAGAAACTAAAAGAGCAGATGCCATTCTTATGATTCCTAAAATTATTGAATGGCATGGGAATAGCTCATAAACTGAAATGACCAGAGCTTCATTATCCAAGAGCTCAAAAACATAGATTCTACGGGTAATGATTATAACCTGCACATGACCAGTATCTGACCAAGAAGCGCATATGTGGGGACTTTGTGTCATTGCACGTATACGATTAACACATCCTTCATGAGCCACCTTGCGCAGCTGTACATCAATATGTGAAAAGTTATACTCAACATATGAGCATTATTTGAGGATGTAAAGCATGGGTAATTCAAAGAAAAATATGTAACCTGCAAAACTGGGGTGAGAGATCCACCATTTTCGTCATCTTCACTGTCTTCATCACTATCACTACTCTCATTCTCCATGTCAGTGTCACCGGCAGAAGCCTTAGCAGGCACCATGTCACGCCTTTTACCTGATATGTTCGACACCTTAAAGATTCCAATAGAATTCCAAGAAGACTTCTCTGCCTGAATATGAAAAAAGCTAATTTGAGATCAATTACACCTCCTTCATTTCCAAATGAAAACAATCATAACAATACACTGGAATAATAAAATTACAAGGCAATTGATTCGGTTTTATAAAGCATCCTCTCACAGAAGAAAGAAAAATAAAACTCTATAGCAAGTTGATTCTCACCTGAGTTCCAGCAACAAAATACACTGCGTGTGGAAATTCAGTCCGAATCAAACCCAGTGAATCAAGAACAATATCAAAACTGCCAAAAGAAAGTCATCAGAAGGATGCATAAGAAAACAGAAACTAAGTTCTCAATATAGAATAATAAAGAATATCAATCAACAATCTGCCAAAGGGTACTCCCAATCACCACATAACAAGAACATCCAGGTGAATCAAAAGGAATGACCAGATAGATATATACTCAAGGTATATCAAACATGTAAACCCTGACATCAGATTACTGGAAGCTATTTAATCCGAAAAGCAACTAAAGCAAGTTATAACAAAATGAATTTCGACTCAAACTGAAAGATCACGTTCATACAGCTATCCTTGCAGCGTATTCTGCACACATTAAAAAGTGCGAGAACCCCTGAAAAATCTGTAACTCCAACATCAAAGATCAAAGCTTTACAAGAATAAAAGTATACAATAAGCCGGCAAATTTTCATTACAATACCATTCGAACATGGCGAACAAATATATCAACCAATTAAAAGTTCAAACAAAGACAAGCTCCTGGCTTTATGACAGTAGAAACAAGAGACAAATCAAAGAAATATGAAACCTCAAGCAAGGCCATCCAATGTGAAAACCATGAAGAGAATTGTAAGCAGAAGGGTCACACTCAAGCTCTTCTCCTTCCTCCAGCTGGTCCACTCCTGGCTGCCACACTCTTGCTGGCGTCGAGGGCACCGCCCCATAGGAAGAAGACGATGACCCATCTCCTTTCTTCGAACCCTGCGTGTTTAATTGTAGAGACAGCAAACAAAAAACGATAAACAGCCAAGCAAAAATGCCAAAACTGAATTAATCCCTTCATTGGACACTGATATCAAGGAACAAATAGTGATGAACCTTGGTCTTTCTCTTTGCTTTTTTATGGTTTTTGATGCTACGAACCATTGTATTTGCAGGTTTGCTTTGGCTGTTCCAGGAAAGAGCAGAGAAGAGCGTGACAGAGAGATGATCAAAAGGTTTTGGGTTTAGGGTTTAACCTGTTTCCTCTTTTCGTCCATGTAGGCCTTCTCGGTGATGCAACAAAATTGTGCTTCGGTCCTTTAATTTGCCGTTTTAGTTTTTCAATTCGTTTTTATTAAAAATTTTAATATGAATAAAGCGTAGAATTTATTGATAAAAATTAAATTTAAATGTAGAACTCATTAATAATAATTGAGTTTGGGTTCAACCGTTATCAAAATGATTAGAACTAGTCATTTGATTAGTTGATCCTTAATATTAATTATTTATTAACCCTTTAACATTTTCATTTTTAATTAATACGAGATACTTTGGGATTGAACATCTAATTGTCACTTGAAATAAAGGCAACAATAATTAGACTAGATCGTTAGAATTAGAAATCGAGACAGACAACAAAAAAATTAAGATATTGCCAGTTTTGAAATTTACAGGGTGTTTAAAATCTAATGAATTGAATTGAATTCATTAATTTTATGTAATTGAATTCAATTAATGTGTTTGCAATGTTAAAAAAGAGATGACTTGAATTCAACCATGTAATTGAATCTTATTTTCTTTATGAATTCAATTTACATCTCAAATGGTGCGATTTGGTGTGTGAATTGAAGAGTTATTTCTTTTCAAAACATTAAAAATTCTTTCTCAAATATACACATCATAAATATACGAATTACTACAAAACATACACATATTGATTACATACTATTTTTAGTTACTGATAAAAAAGTTATATGAAATAGTTAAATTCATTTTTACTGTGTTCTAAATAATATAATTGAATTCGATTATAATATTTATAGATTTATTCCAAACATTATAAATTGAATTTAATTCAATCTTATAAATGTAATTGAATCCAATTCATCAGTGAGTCTAATTCAAAAGTTTTCAAACAGCCTGTTAAGATCTCGTAGAGTTGCAACCAGAGTTTTAGGATACTTGATACTTCTTAACTCAAACCTTTTTTGCTTAAGATTACTTAAGCTCTTATATAGTTATATTTATAGAAAAAATCGTTTCATGATATTTATTCACACATTACCTGACACCTTATTAAGTATTATTCTTTCCTTTAAAGTCTTCTTTAATTTGTAAAATTAATAGTTTAGATTAAATGTAGTCAAAATAAAAATAAAATTTTATTTATTTATATAAAGATTATATTCTTATATTTTATTAAATAAATTAGATTTTCGTTATAAGACCTAAACGAAATTAATAGGTGACTTAATTTTAAACATGTCATATTTCAAGGAGTATGAGTATTTATTTAACAAAGTATGATTTTTTTGAAAAATATCAAACCATAAAATATTTTAAAAATAATCATTGGGTATTAGAATCAATGTTTTAAAAAAAGAATTGAAAATTAAACTGATAAAACAAGAATTTTGAAATTTAAAGAGTTCAATTGGTATTAGATGGTATAAAACCGATGCAAAAATTGAATGAAATTAAAAAAATTAATTGAAAGAGATTATTCGTATTCATCGAATAATTTAAAGTTTAATTGAAAAAAGAGATTGTTAAATGAAAATTAATTAATTTATGTTAGTTCGTAAAAACTTATTCATTTTCAAAAATTGATCGAACAATTAATAAACTGATCAGTTTTTAATAACAAAAATTATTAAAATAAATCAAATCGAAAAGTTGAAAACTGAACCGAATAGTTGGACACTTCATGGTTTTTACTGTTTAACAGTCTAATCATTGATTAGAAGTTAGCTTTTATTTACTTTTATTTATCTAATATAATCCATGA
>JANIIA010000005.1:68219332-68271571 GCA_027478495.1 Erythroxylum alaternifolium
TACAGACACACACAAAGGTAGAGGAATCTTTTGAAAAATACGAAATTTACCAATTTTCATTCCTAATTTATTATATTGTCACCTCAAAAGACTCGGACGAATCAATCAGTCCATAGCCACATTTAGCAATATAGACCATCCCAATGAATCTAAACACAATTCACTGCTTTGTTTTCTTCTATGTGAAGGACTTCATAATCCCTCATGCACAATTGCCATTTAATTACCAGACCCCAAGAAGAAGCAAAGTGATCATTTAATGAGTTGTCCGCACAAACGTTAGAGTAGTAATGGACCTCCATATCCACTTTCATGTTCTAATAATTCTGTGTTGGATCTTGTCCCACCAATTGACCCCATTGAAGCATTTGGCTCCGGAGCAACATGGTCATCGACAAACAGGGAATTCGGACCGGAACTGGGAAGAACTGAAGACAAATCATTAGGACCATACGTTATGGTGCTCAAGTTCCTCCTCTGATTATTAGCAGCTCTTCTCTCAACTTCAAGGAAGTGACCAAGTGAAGGAGTGTTGTTTGTGTTAATAGCATCAGTGGTTAGCCTTGAGCATAGTGAGAATAACCATGGTTTTGATCTGCTGTTCTTCTGTCCCTTTAAGGGTTCTACTGCTCTTCCCCTGATTGATCTTCGGGACAACTCCAGAATGCTAGAAACTCCAATCAGGCTTCCAAGTGTGATGCTTTTGTTGTGCAAAAAAGACCAAGTGGACTGCAATTAATTGCAGTGTCAAGTAAGAATAAAGAGAAGATGATCCTGCATTAGTAAAAGATAAGTCTACTAATCCAAAAACCCTTTATTTCAATGCCTAGATATTTGTTAAGAGAATTCTAGCTATATAGTTTAAGGTGTATCTGAACTCCACTGACCATTTGATTTCAATGTGGAGAAAAGAGATGGGCATTAGCAATATAGTTCATAAAGCAGAGATGGGCATTAACAACAGTTCAGAATCAACTTCACCGTCTATAAAGCAAGATGTTAACTACCAAATACAATAACATCTTCCCCATCTCAGGCCACAGAACCAATTGATTATTAAAGCACTGTTTTTCTGTGATAAACAATAAGGTGAACACTTTACAGAGGAGCTGTGAACAACTGCAGAGTCAGAAGACCATCATGATACACCATGTGGATAGGGAAAGCGGATTCAACTTTTCAGATTGCAAGTACAGAAGGTAGCTCTTAATGTTTATGGAAATCACTCTTAGAACTCATTTTGATCGGGAACTTGCTCAGATTGAGTCAAGTTTCATTAATTGAGGAAAAGGATAAAGACTCTAAGCTTGTGGATGTCAAAAGTTAGAACTTGAATAAAACCAACACATAGCTAGTCAAAATGAGAATGCCTATTAACTGGAGAAGATTCCATTGATAATAAAGCCACAAGCTTGGAGAGAAAAAAAAAAGGTGAATGCGAACAAGATATGTCTTCATTGATTGTGACAACCAAGCCGCTAAATGCATTGATGAACTGAAAAACACGTATCTTTGAAACAATGCAAGCTCATAACCCACAAGTTGATGGTGAAATGAAGAGTAAATAAATGGAAAATAAAAAAAAAAGATAACCTCTGTGTCAAGATCTGAGGAAGAATCAGAGGAAGAGGTTGGAGAACCAGTGAGCAATGTACTAAACGAAACTGATCCATTGGAACCACGATTTCTGACCAACCCAACTCTTGCATTAACTGGTCTAAGCCCAAGAGGCCACCCCTCTTCCTGCATTTCAAGGTTTCAACTTTTTCACCAAACATACTCACTGACACCACTTACAGATATGGAAATGAGCTATAGCAGTGAAAATGGAAATGAGCTACAGAAGTGAAACTACACCTAAAAACACACAAACAAAAGGGTACAGAAAGAGTTACCCGTTGAGCCATGAGTCAATAAGCTTTGCCAATCCAGACCGATGATGTACTAAGCCAAAACCGATGAAATCGCCTCAGATAAGGAGCTATTGACACTGTTCATTAGACAAAAGAACTGTTTAAACGTTAAAAGGAAAAAAAGAAAAGTGGCAAAAGATGAATGGAAATGCAGAAGTGTCTGACACATGCTTGACCATCAGCAGCGTATCACTTGGCATCTTTAGGCATGTCAGAGAAGGAGAAGCATAAGAGAACGGGACGTGAAAGTGACGTCTTACCGTTCGCTAGCTCATATGTTGTCGGCTAAGCAGGCAAAACATTTAATAATAATTTATATTAAAACAAGTGATAAATATTTAATAAAAAAGTTCTTTTAATAATTTATAATAATATTTTTTAATAATTTAAAATAGGGTAAATTAATAAAAAATCATAATTTTATGGAAATTTTAAAATGAACTTCATTTTATAAAACAATTATTAATTTTTAGAAATTGTTAATTATATTAGACAATAAATTAAAAACAATTACTTAATTTAATGTATACATTTAAATAAAATTACAACTTTTTATTATTTAAAAATAGGAAACAAAAATAAAAATCATAATTGTGATTGACATTAAGTTCGAAACCTAACCTAAAGTTAAGAAGCTCGATCAAATTTAACCAGAAATTAACAAACATATTCAATCTTAATAGAATTTTGAGTTCGAGCTTGAAAATGGACTCATTGTTTTTTTTTAATTTATAAGCTTCAAATTAAGTTTAAATTTTGGTCGCTCTGTTCAAAGTTTGAATTTTAAAAAATAATGTTATTTTAAAAATTTTAAAAATATTTTAGGCTGAACTTAAATTTGATTGAACTCAAATTCAAGCTAAAACTGTGTGTCTCAAACTTGATTGAGTTTTGATCCGAATCTTAGCCTGGTCATTGTCATCCCTAACTATGATTGTGTGTCCCCCCTCCTTTAAAGAACATTTCATCTTAATTGTTTCTTGTCTAGTTCTTATGAAATATCGCCTTCAAGCTCTGCCCTTTTGTACGCGGCAACAATTATTCAATCAGAATATAAAAGAACGAATAAAATTAATGACTCTCAAATCAACCTTATGTTTTTAGACGACATTGGATTAGGAATTTAAAAATTAAAAGAGGAGTGAGTTTATTAGAGAATTGATAAGATTAGGTATTATTCGACATAACATTCCGGTTCGGCCCTGGCTCGGCCTGACCTAGTCATACTTGAAGTTAATGCGCCAAATCCTAATTGATGGGGTCATGCGCTTAATTTTTTGGCCCGATTGAGAAAAAAATTAAAAAATTATGTCGTTTTTTAATTTTTTAATTTTTTAAAAAATAAATAAATCAAGCCTACCCGAGCTGTGCATGTCATGGAGAGGTCGGGTTGGCCGCGATTGTCATCATCATAAGTATTGTTATAGTTTGGGGTTTCAATAATGAGTGCAATTTTTGCCTACTTTACCGATAATAAATGGGAAATACAAATAGAAAGTTATGGATTATGTAATTTTTTTGAGAAAAAAATTAAGAAGAGAAGATAAAATTAAAATATAAAATTAAGAATACAAGATAAAATTTGGTTTTTACTTTACTAAGAATTAGAGGAAAATAACTTTTTTCTAAAATTTCTTATTTATTCAAAATATAATAAAATATGTTAATTATTATGATAACGTGACAAAATATATTAATTTATTATAATATAAAGTATAAAATTTCTGAAAATTATATTTTTCTTTCAGAAAAGACAATTCATATTGAAATTAAACATTTTCATAAAACCTTGTGTTCTTTTCGATAGTTTATTTCCTAAAAAAATATTATTTTTGAAATAAATAAAATCATAACAATAATTCTTTTATTTTTCTCTGGCCATATAACCATAATACCACCCTCAGTCCACAAGGGATGATAAATTTCACTTGACTTAATTCAATCTGATCAATAAATTAAATTTAAATTTGTTAAATTATTAATTTAAATAAATTGATATTATATTAACTAATAAATATTATCATTTTAATAATTAAGTAAAAATAATATTATTTTTACTTAATTTAATTAAAATTTTAACTGATTGAATCCAATTTATCATATTTTAATTTAGATTTAGATCACTAAAAGAAAATTTAATTTTTATGACTCAAGCTTGATTAAATTTATTATCATTTTAACAAATACATTCATATCTACAAATACTTCGATAAATTTACCAAGCCTTATACTGATAATGATTGTTTTATTTAATCAATTTGATAGAAAAAATTTTGAATCAACCAATTATTTGACTAAGTTTTCAATTGTTTTGTTTGATTTAATTTAATAGTTTTCAAAATCTATCATTTTATTAATTAATCGACCAATTTTTGTAATTTAATTTAATTTTTATAAACTAAAATAAATAAATTAATTTTGTTTAATAATATATTTTTCAATTAAAATTTACAATTTTGAACAAGCAAAAATAATTTTTTAATCTTTTTTAATTCTTTAATTTTATTCGATGTTTAACTAAAAGTTTAATACCAATTAAACTTTTTAAACCTTAAATTTTCTATTCTACCAATTTAACTTTCAATTCGGTTTTAAAAATATTACTGATAATCCACGGTTATCAAAATCTTGCAACCGATAAATTCTCTTTGTCCGTTCCAATTCAATTTAAGGTTATGTACCCCAACCCGTCATGCTTGTTTTGTTGTGTTCACGTGGCTTAATTTTTTATATCTTGTATGCAATGGATGAATTGTTATGTATATTTAAAATTTTATTCCATACACATCTAGAAAATAAGAACCGTAAATTATTGTATTAAACCTAATCAATAAGGTTTAATCTTTCTCCAAATTCCCCATTTAAAGCTGACATAGATGCCATTTTATTGTAAAATCAGCATGCATGCACTGTTACACCCGATTTTCAATTTTCTAGGCTAGTGGAAAGAGACGTTGATATACCATTTAATAATCAGACTCTAAAAAGAGTAAAAGGAGAATCATTATGCTTTTGTGAATAACAAGGGTTCTGGTCTTTTTAGGAAGTACCTTTTTCTTTTGGTCCACAAGGCTCTGTTAAGCATGCGGAACCCAATTTAGGCTCTCTCTGCATCTGGGTATCTCCAATTTGTCAAGCTAACACCTCATAGTTGTGCGGAAAAAAAAAAGACAAAACAAGTGTCATCCGACTCATCCCCAACATTAGAACAACGATCTTTCAATGGCAAGTAGGGCCAATAACATCGTCCTATCTTCTCATGTCTTTCTCATGTCATAAGAAATTGAGGCAAAACGAATTTACTTGAGAACAAACTGAATGACTGATAAGTATCAGGAACCTGGCTACTGGTGGACATGGAGAGATTAAATTTTTTGGCTTTTCTTTGGATCCTCGAAAGAAACAATTATATTAGTGATTTAACTGTTACAAGGGCATGAGGGTTCCTGAGTCTCAGCTGTTCTAACTTTTTTGTGGGTCCAAAGCACAAGCCCTAAGAACCACAGAATACTACTAGGAATCCAACTAGGTCACCTAAAAGGAGAATAAGCGTCTGATGTGTTCCAATGCAAGGGAGAGGGTAATCCAAGCTCACTAGTAGGCAGAAGCAACTAAAGCTTTCATCTTCAGCGTATTGTTTTCCTTTCTTAACTCTGATCAAACTATGGTACAATACTCTTGAGGTATGAGTATACCTGTGTGTGTGTATTGGATGATTATTATTGACTCATACGAGATCGACAATGTCCAATGCCCAGCAGGTCCTGCGAAGTTGCAGACATGTTGTAGCAAAAGAATAAGAAGAAGGCATAAGATTGCAAATGAATAATAATAACAAGAAAAGATCGTGATCTTGTCCACTTTTCTTTTCAATGCCAATGAACATAAGCACCCAAAAATTTCAGGAAGTGAGTGTTACTGTTGGGTTATGCTGGAGGAATTTGGTACAGGGTCAAATAATGTAAAAAATTTCATCTTTTTGTTAATTACAGAGAAAATAGTAAATAAAATTCTGAAATAATAATACTCAAATATTTGACTTTTCCATCAATCCCTCTTTCTCACTTTGACATGGTCAATTTATAGCCTTCATGTTCTTGGAGACCATGACACTAAAACTTGGGGACAAAGGATCTTTCTTTGGCCATTCATTTTTACTTAGTGAGTGGCATACTTTCCTTTTTTTTTCTCAAGTTAAAGTCAAGTGTTTCCATTGGTAGAACCCACTTAACAAATTTCCCCTCACGTCAATATAGGAGATTCTGCCATCCTCGTAATCGACAAATAGGTTTCAAGCTGCTCATTTGGTAATGACTGTCATCATATCAGACTCATTTTCATTTGTGTGGATCTTCTCTAATTGGAGTAATTTCTACGCTAACACATCTTTTATCCAATAATATCTGACATCAATATATTTTGAAATTAGAATGGAAAGAGTCTACGCTAACACATCTCTTATCCAATGATATCGAACAATAATATGTTTTGATCTGGAATTGAAAGCCCCTCTTCATTTCTTATATAGGAGTATCCGCAAAATCCTGTTTCTCATCTTGTTTTTCATTTCCATTTTGTTTCGACACTGTACGTGGAGATACTTTCTCAGTGTCACCTAAATCATTAGACTCCAAATTTGTCCTCTCAACTTTTGTAATATTTTCTATGGTCTGCTCTTTTACAGACACAACATCTCTGCAACTAACAAGTTTCTTCTCAACAAGAAGATAAAACTTATAACCAAACTCATCTTGACCATGACTAATAACCACATATTCCTTGTCTTGGAGTCCAACTTTGACCTTTCGTCTTTGGGAATGTGCATAACTGCCTTGCAGCCAAAGACTCGAAAACGATCATAGGAACGTCCTTGTCTAACCACACTCTCTTTAGTACGTTAAACCTCAGAGGAAATTCTTAAGTGAGTCCCACCAATGGAAACACTTGACTTTAACTCTTAAATAAAAGGAAAGTGTGGCAAGCAAGATTGGCAACGTGACCAATCCTTCACCAAGCAAAAATAAATGCCAAAGAAAGACCTTTGTTGCCAAGTTTTAGTGACTTAGTCTCTAAGTACATGAAGGCTATAAATTGGCCAAGTTTTAGCCATTTTTACACATACAGAAAGGGAAGACAAAGTGAGAAAGAGAGATTGAAAGCAAAGCCAAATATTTCAATGTTATATCAAATATTTGATTATTACAAAATAGTAAGAGTTTGTTAGTGTAAGTTGAGCAAAGTATTAAGTATTTTGTGGGTAACTTCTTCGTAAGAGCCAAGAATTGTACTCTTGAGGGTTGCTTTCGTTGTTTTGCTTCTAATTAATTTTAGAGAGGAATTTGTGTTATACTCATTATTTTTAATGGTGGAAGAAATACTGACTTGTACCCTAATTTTTACTTCTCACCTTGAGGAGGGTTTTTAGGATTAAATTTTTATATTATTTGATGTACACTTAATTCGTCTCACATAACCCAGCAGTTACCACCATTGGACTGAAAATGCATGTCAACTAAGAGGAACGGCACGTTTAAGGATAATGTGGAAAATGATTAAATTCAAGAATAATGAAAATTATGCAGTCAGACATTTAGAAGATTTGAATCACATTGCAGAGACTTCAAAATCGATGATCTTAATGTCAAAGTCAAGCTTTGATTACGAGGAGCAAAAAAGTAATACCAATGAAAATAAGCTCAATTGGATTTGAAATTCATATAAATAGCGCTCAAGCCTTCTCAGAAACCTACATTTTACTGTCTCTAAAACATCCAAATCAATCTCCTATAAAGAGTTAGATGAAATTACTTGCATGACTTTATTTAAGTTTTAAATAGAAAAACAAACCAATAAGACTTTTATGTTCTGCATTAGTTCAAGATTTTCCTAGATTTGCTCACAAACGAAACTGCATCATCTAGCTCAACCTCGTCCTATAAAGAGTTAGATCAAATTGCTTGCATGACTTTTAAGTTTTAAATCGAAATACAAACCAATAAGACTTCTATGTTCTGCATTAGTTCAAGATTTTCCAAGATTTACTCACATACAAAACTGCATCTTCTAGCTCAACCTCGTCCAATTGATGGGTTCAAATATGAAGTTGACTTATGAATGATTTATAACATAGAGAATATCACAAAGAACTAACAAGAACTAACAAGGGGAGAGCACATACTTGGCAAGCCTTATTTTTAGCCCTAGTTTCTGCTGTACTTGGGATGTCATGATTTGGTTTCGAGAACCTCTTCTCGCGCCTCTCACATGAGCCCCATCCATCAGAAAACCTACCCCCCCTAATCACAAAAGAGAAACAACAATCAAAACTACGGAAAAAAGAATATTTATGATGAACTTACTGCTAATTCATAGCAAAAGCCATCAATTTCAAAAACCTAATTCAGTCAAAGAACATACTGCATGTAAGCTCGAACAGTGAATTCGGCACGCTGGACATTCCGGTCATCATCGAATTCAATAGTTTTGTCTCTGATTTCATAGGAGATATTGAAGTAAAACGAAATCTTCCTCCAACCTATATTGAGCATACAAACCTAAACATCAAATTGTCAATCAATTGCCCCTGTTCCAGTTCAATAAATACAAAGCATAGCTTATTTTACCTGACTTCTTAATGAAAGGACTCCCAGAAATCATAGTGTAATCAGATTTTTCCAAAATCTGTCAATTAACAACCAAAATACAGAACCTCAAATTGAGCAATTCCGAAACCTTCTAGTCAATGAGGCAAAATATCAAACATGTCGAGAGCAACTACCGCAATGGCCGCATTCTGATACTCCTTAAACAGTGAAACCGAAGGAAAGCTAGCATTCAAGCAATGCCTCCTAGAATCATTCTCCTCAGCAATCACATAACTCACCGGAGAAACCTCCGACCCCCCGATCTGCGGCGACAAATAGGCCTCCGGAGACTTCTGCTGTAGCATCACGCCAGCGGTGACCGGAGTCCTGACCAGAGCCAGAGGACTAGTGCTCTCGCTCAGTTCCGAGGCACATGCTCTCGCCATCTTCCGTGGCCTGTGATAAGGACTCGAATTGGACGAGATGGTGGGGACTTGGTATTTAGGGCTCTGAACGTTGGTCGGAGGAGGGAATCGGCTGGAGAGATTAGCGGCCGGAGATGAGTACTTGAGAGCGAGAGGTTTGCGGGATCTGGAGGAGGAGTGTGAGGCTTCAGCGGAGTCGATCACGGCCCACAATGCAGCGTCGTCTAGGTCCTTGTCGTCGATCGAGTAAGAAATCGACGAGTTCATTTGATTTGAATTTATTCAGTTCCTTTCGTTGGAGATCGGAGTTTGCTTCAGGCGGTAAGCCGCTTAGTTTTGAATTTAAACTCAAAGGCTTGGGCTTTTTGTTTACGCCGTCGTTTTAGATAGATTGCGCGAACGAAGACCGTGTTTGTTGTTGATATTACCGTTTTGTCTACAAAAGTAAATCAGTCAACGGTAGAAAGTAAAACCTTCCTAAAGTTCCTCGGGTTGTGAAAGACCCGAATTCCTAAAGTTTGAACTTGAATTGGGAAAATCTCTGTGCTGTTATTTTTCTCTGGAAGAGGAGGTAGGAGTCTCTTCCCTGTTTGGTGACTCCTGCGCCGTAGGACTGAGCTCTCTCTTGCTATTTCCAACACCGTCTTCTGGGTCAACTGCAAGCAGAAGAATGCTGTGATGGAGTAGAGGAACGTTCACAGTATCGTTTCATGGGATTGCTACTTACTGATGATACATCTCTGCATTGGAAGCTCTGGTGAATGGTGATCACACTCCTGGCTTTTCCGGTGCCTGAATGAATTTGACTGTTTGACATTTCTAAAACCTGTTAAATAAGAAATGCTTGCGTTGGTGTGTCTTTTTGGACAGGATACGAGTGATTCAGCACATGCATGCTTCTGAATGTTGGTGATGATTACCCCTGAACATATGAACAATCTCTGTACCATCCAAGATTCGCACTCAGGAATCCGCAGAAGTAAACAGAACTTCTGATGGATTTACTGGGAAGCTGTTTTTTAAGCATTCATGGAGGTTGTGGCTATGATTATAACGTAATCTTGAAACAGAAAGAGCAGACACCCTGAAATGTAGTGACGGGGTTTACCTGGAAGCCTGTAATTTCTTTCCCCTTGCACTTTTCTTCTGTAGAACAACAACCTTGTCCTTAAGACTTAGTTTAACCCATTACCCTCAGCACCATAAATCCTTAGATTCAGAAACAAAAAGAAGTGTGAGATTTGAATGTGGATACAGTAATGTTGATAAACTATGAAACACTCAGGAATTTACGCGCTTTCTGAGATAATGGAGTTCAGATTGAGTACTTCTATGGAGAACCAACACACTAAAGAAGACATGGCTCTACCTGGCCAGTGACGTATCCTCCATATTCTAATCTTATCATCAAGTGAGCAACTTACGAAGTAGTATCATCCATGAGATCGAACCTTATGAAAGTTATTGTCAAATCAATTCAGTAGAAGTTTCAGTACTACAGATTACAAACAAACAGCTGCATGCTTGAGCCGCAGCTCCAGTCTTAGACATTGTACCATAATCATTATGAGCAAACAACTTTAGGCAGGCCTTGGTTTCAATGTCCTGTAATCTCACAGTTTGTCCGTTGAAGACGAAAGCAGTTATTGCAAATACATTTAATGCCATCTATCAGTTACTGCAAATCTATCAGTTAGATTTATATCTTAGCAGACGCAAAGCACTTGGCTCATTATGGAACTTCCCTGTCTGCCTAACCTTAATCCACCCGGGTGTTGAGCTGTTGTTCTCGAACTGATAGAATGAGCAAGACCCTTAATGTTCTTCAATAGAGAAGCTCCTCTTCTTTTGCTCATTCGCAAACTCTTTGAAGAATATGAATTTGCAGTCATCTTCCTATCGTTTCCATCATCATCATCCTCTTGCAATGTTGTTTCTCTTCTCAACATCTCTTTAACAACAGGAGAATGCTCCACACCCTTTTCTAGACTGCAACTCTTTCTCTTCACTCAATCCCATGCCTTTTCAGACGTTCACTAAAAACATCCCAGTTCACGGTCAGCGTTTTCTTGGACTCCATTTTATGACATTACAGAGAAGAAGATTAACAGAACTACAACATCAAAATGGAGTGTAATGGAAGAGAGAAAAAGGAGTTGCTTTCAATCTTTTGCGGTACTTCACTCGGTTTTAAACTGGGATCGTATTCTATTTGCATGCATGCATCTTAAAGTGCATCACCAAGATACACGTAATCTCCAATCACGTTTTTTCTTTATTTCTGGTCAGATTCCTGCCTAACTCGTAAATGAACACGATGAGTTATGGATTGATGATAACGATTGAGTATGATTAAACACTAAACTTCATATAAGTTTCACAAGTGATAATCAGACACATACTTATAATCTAGCTAAATTCCAAATCTCGTAAAAGTATATTTGCAATACTGAATTGCCTTACATGAATGTGAAAAGAGAGAGGACATAATTTAAAGTTATTAAGCGCTTCGATACTCAACGATTGTCGTTTCTTTCTATATCTCAATGAAACCTCGCATTCTTCTGAGGAAGTGGACGGAGAAGACTTTCTGGAGATGGTGTATAATGAAATATTGGACGGAAGAGGAAGTCACCGGAACTGCCGGAGCGAACTGTTGGCAATCTTCTTCTCTCAGGACTTGTTCTGACTCTGTTTGGTGCTGGTGGACATTCCGTGAGCTCAGGAATTCTGTGTTCCAAAGATGTCGGAGTTCTGAATCCCTCCTCCTCCTCCTCCTCCTCCTCCACTTCCTTGTGCTCCGGTACCTTGACCCTGATCTTTTGCAAAGATGGTGGTGTTTCTGTTGACGTTTCTGACTCCATTGGTGAATCATTACTCAAATCTTCAACTTCTGGGGTGAGAACCCGGGAAGAATCAAGATTCGATTCACCAACTTGTACATCGGTATCTTGGGATTCATGCTCTGGATTTAACATAAATTAAGCAGAAGCGGAAGGTTTTATCAGATTATATCTAAATACAAACACTCAAATTCTCTCTAAATAGGTTGAAGAAGAACAATAACATACGATGTTATGTTCCGTCTTGGTTAATATAACAATGGAGCTTTAGAGTTTACGTGCGTGTCAAAATCCTTCTTCTAATGCACTTATGAAACATAACATCTACGTATTTTATTTTTTAATAAAAATAAATATATACATATAAAAGATTTTATAGATAATATAATTTAAAAACATCTAAACCTATAAAAGATTTTAAAATTTAGTCCCAATTTTTTAAAATTTTATTAATTATTTAAAACTTTTATAAATCAAATATACGGGTTCTTCAGATCCTGCGTTTAAATCGGTGTTTGTAAATAAAGTAATATTTTGTTGATATGCGTAATAAATGATTTATTATTTCAAAAAATAATTTTTATAAGCTTTAAATAGTATTTACTAAATTAAAATTTTTAATTTAATATTGAATTAAAAAATCTTAAAAATTAATTATAATTTATTAGCCGATTTATATTATCAATTTTTTCATGTTTAATAAGTAATCTAATTGAACCCTTTTTTTATAATTTCCCTTTTATCTATTCAATTTACTCATTATTATCACTAGATATTAATATTATATGCTTTTGTATATATCTAGTTCTTGAATTCTACTAGAGCTTAACGCTATCATTCCATTATCTTCAATTTGGTAATTAAGATAATCAACACAAAAATCTTTATTTTTGTATTGATAAGTTCATATATCCTTTTTAAAATTATTGTTTCTATTTACACTATTTTCTTAAATAATATTCTTATTTTTTACATATTTATTATTAGTATTAGATTTAGTGCGTGTTTGATTGAGCTTTTGGAGGTGAATAAGCAATTTTTTTCATCGTAAAAACTTTTTTGTAAAATAAAAAAATACTTTTTAAATAGATATAATTTTTTCGGCATATAACATTTTAAGAAGCTCAAATTTAGAACTTCTAAAAAACGTACCTTTTTAGGTAGATTTTTCAGATCAATTAATGAACTTATTTTTTAGTCTCTTTTATTCTTATATTTTATACACAATTCCCATAATACCCACAAACACATATTTACGTTTATTTTGAAATTTATATAATGTTATTTGACTTTTTAAATGTATTTTAATATTTATTTTCTGATATTAGTTTTACTTATATTATAATTCATACTAAATATTTGGTTAGATATATTTTCATTTATGTTTCGTATAGTTTAAAATTATATAATAATTAATATATTATGCTTTATATATTGTTTAATATATTTTAAATAATATTTATATACATAAATAAATTTTATTAGAAAATAAAATATAGTTATAATTAAAAATACTTTTTATTTTTATATTACCAAACAATCTATTATATAAACTCTTTTTAAAAAGCTCTTTTATAAATAACATTTAAACATTCAATTAGCTTATTAAAAAAACTCATCTTATAAAAATCCTACTGAAAAAAATTCGACTAATATAATCCAATCAGCCACTTAATCAACCACTGGCCGGAAACAGTTATCGGTTGATCTGTTTTAATTATTTGTCGAATTCGCTTGGTATCGAGCTTGAATCTCCCATCTCCAAACGCAGAGCTTAGAGCCAGTCCACCGATCGTTGATATGCTGATATAATTTGGAAAAGTCACGCTAATGGAACCCTAATTTATGTAGTTTGTAAAGATCTGAGAGCAAGAACAGGTACAGAGAGATGGGTAGAATAGCAGTGGTAGTGATAATGAGCTTGTGGGTGATACCCACTTCTATTATCGTAAATCGCGTTGTATCCGATCCTTATATGGTAAGAGCTTTGAAAACCAAATCAAAGATTGAATATTTGCTTCTTTGTTTGTGATTTTCAATGCCTAAGAAGAACCAATTGGTTGCAGGATGAGATTTTCCACATTCCTCAGACTCAACAGTACTGCAGAGGAAATTTTTGGAGTTGGGACCCTATGATCACCACTCCACCTGGCCTGTAAGATCCCTATCTCTCACAACAAATCACCCGAATTTGAAGTTTGCTACTTAGTTTTTAGATGTGTAAGTGAAATATTACCTTATAGAATGTAGAAGATTGAAACTTCAATGCAAGTACGCTTTTCTTATATTGATTGTTGTTCAACACCAATTTTGCATTCTTTGATTGATGAAAATATCCAATATCGGTGAATCCTTTGATCTTTATTATTCTGCAATGTAGAAAACTAGTGGAAATGGGAGTTTTACTTGCAAATGTGAAATAAAGAAATTGATACATTGGGTTTATAACTTTTGCAGGTACTACCTTTCGCTTGCCTATGTTGCTTGTTTGTTTCCAGGCATGTTCTTGACAAACGTGGTTTCATCCTTGTCTGAATTGTGCTCCACTGCAATTCTTCGCTCTGTAAATTGCGTGTTGGCAGTATTATGTGGCATTGTTGTATTTGAGATAATCACCCATTTGAGACCAGCTATTGCAAATGCAAAGGCAACAGTTGTTGCTGTGGTTCTTGCACTGTATCCCCTCCACTCGTTCTTCACTTTTCTTTACTATACCGATGTTGCGTCACTCACTGTGGTGCTTGCTATGTATCTTGCATGTTTGAAGAAGAGATATTACTTAAGCGCATTGGTACACAAGTCAGCTAAACTTCCTCTCTTTCTTTTAAGATATAGAAGTATGAGTATTCATGATCTCTTTTTCTTGATATAAATTGAACTAATATTAGGTAGAATAAATAATTATTATATTGGTGTGTTAAAATAGAGCATTCTCTTGCATGTTTTTCCTTTCAAATGAGGGAAAATTGAAGTTGTTTTACTATGTTCTTCATTTAACTGATGTTTAAAAGGAAATCTCCTATATTCACTGCAGCCTAAGCTTCATTTGTTCGCAATAAAATGGATTATCTTCTTTGGGTTTTTGCCAACTTACCTACAAATGCATGATAACTATTGATGATATTCAGTGGATCATAGATTCCTGCATAAGTGTTGCTAAACATTCTATCATCATCATTATTGTCCAAGTATGAAGTCTAGCAAACCATTCTGTCCATTGAGCAAATGGATGATAATTTCTTATGATATCTTATGGATAATGGATTCCTCCATAAAGTCAACCGGGCAAACCATTCTGTTATCGTCGTGATTCACCAAATACAATAGTCCAGTTTTATAGACGCCAGTCCATTGTTCTGTCTATTCTTCAATTAACATATATGATCACTTGTACCCTTCTTAATTTAGTTTTCTCAAAAGTGATTGCCCTTGCTCCTTTTGATTTTATGCAGCTTGGTGCATTTGCAGTTTTGGTTCGGCAAACAAATATCATATGGATGCTTTTTGTTGCTTGCACTGGGATTATTGACATTACTTTTGCACGTGAAGGAGAAAGTATGGAAGTTGATCAATCTCATATGCTAAGCAGGAAAGTTGGTAACTTTTCTTCCATCAATCTTGTAAAGACAAGCTCTAACATGAGAAGGAGAAAGCAAAATATTGCTATGAATACCGACAAGCATCATAGGGTACATAGACCTGCCTCCTCAACAACATATTTTCCAGGTTCTGTTCTGCTTCTGCATGTATGTTTCTCTTTGAGAAGTTTGTACTTACTCTCCTCGTACTTGTGCAGTCCCCACTTGTCTACTAACAATTGCTTTCTTAGTCTTAGACTAGTGAGTTTCATTTATCATCATGCTGACAGTACCCCATTCTGGAATCTGTCGCAGGTTTTATTGATGAGATTCGTGCTATCTGTTTGACATCATGGCATATGAAATGGAAACTTCTATTTTCCTTTAGCCCCTTCATCATAGTGTTGGTGGCATTCGTTGCATTTTTGCGTTGGAATGGAAGTGTTGTTCTTGGTACTACCATCCTATTCTTGAACTTAGTTGTGTTTGTATGAATTGGTTTCTTACTCAACCTCCTGATATTGTAGGTGCAAAAGAAGCTCATGCAGTTTCTGCACATTTTGCCCAGGTCATGTATTTCAGTCTGGTATCTGCTTTGTTAATGGCTCCTATTCACTTCTCTCTTCATCAAGTTCTGAATATGACCCGGTCATTCAGGAAGAATTGGCCACTTAGCTTTTGTCAATGGCTGGTGGGTCTTGTTGCTGGCTTCCTGTCCATACACTTTTTCAGGTGAGACCAAGAAAAAGATTAGATAAAATTTCCGTTGGCTCTCTCTTGATGTTGATAAATGCTCGATGCTTTGCACATTCATCTCTTTTATCCACTAATGCAGGTCAATATATTGAGTCAAATTGTTAAATTCCATTGGCCGTCTCTTGAAGTTTATAGGTGCTCCTTGCTTTGCACATATATCTCTTTTATCTACTAATGCAAGTCAATATATTGGGTCAAAATGTACTGTTATTGCTCTGAAGAACCCATTCTTTCTTTCTTTTTTAATTCCCCCTTTTCTTGTGAGAAGTTTATCAGCTTTACATAATTTATAACTAGAAACATTGTCTAACTGATCTGTCAATACTCTTGCAGCATAGCTCATCCCTATCTTCTCGCTGACAATCGGCATTATACCTTCTATCTTTGGAGAAAGGTGATCAATGCACATTGGCTGATGAAGTATCTATTGATCCCACTTTACATCTATTCCTGGTTTTCCATCTTCGGTATATTTAGTATGTACTCGTTCACTATGCGTTTCAGTTCCAACTTCTGTTATCTCTTGTTTAAATATCATTCCTTTGCAGGGAAAGCTGGAAAGAAAAAAATCTGGGTATTGGCCTACTTTTTGGCTACAGCTGCAGTTCTAGTTCCTGCTCCTCTGATTGAATTCAGATACTACACCATACCATTCTATTTCTTGATACTTCATTCCCCTATCACTTACAGTAGAACTTTACTGCTAACCGGAGCTATATATCTGGCGATCGATTGCTTCACGATGACAATGTTCTTGTTTCGACCATTCCATTGGAGCCATGAGCCTGGCGTCCAAAGATTCATCTGGTAGACACTTTCCCTGGACAAGTAATTTTAGCAAACCATGGAATCCCATTTTATTATTCCTGAGCTCTCTTGAAGTGTTGAGACTTCATGGCTGGATTGGAGCCCTTGAACTGAAGAAAGACCAATGCATCAGATTGTTTTCCCAATGCAACCAAAAATTTAGACTTATCAATTTGATGGATGCACAAAATGATTGATGTTCGAAAATAGGTTAAGAGATATAGATCTATCCTGTTGTTCTTAATCGTTAAAAATTTTAAGAATTTTCTTTTAATCTTAATTTTTCAGAAAAAGAAGTCTAATAATTCTTTGTTTTTAAATGGAGGAATCCGTAGTCGCTATCTTTTAGATGTGCACGGGGTAAACCTTCGGATTGATGTAATAGTCTGCAAATCATGCCAACTAAATACTCTGCACTAGGTAAGCCTTGTACGACAGGCTTGATCGAGAGATTGTAGGCGGGGAATCAAACATAAGACCTTTTGGTCTCATGCCTCTTCCTACTCTACCGACTAGACTGTCCCGTAGGGGGTTTTATGCAATTATCTTCACTAAACTAATAATACATTTTATGAGTATCATATATGAATTAGTTAAATATTATATAGTTTTAAGAATTAAATCAAATTAATTATTAAGATAATTATAATAAATTATCATATTAAATTATGAGTTGGGTTTAATTTAAGAGTTTAATTAGATGTTTATATAAGTAGTGTTTGATTAGTCTGAATGCAATATTTAAAATTTAATATTTAATTTGTAATTGAAGGTTAAATATTTTTTTATTGAAAGCTACAATAAATCTTTTTAAGAATTTTTAAAATTAAATTTTTTCTAAAATTTTTAAACAAAATTCATTTTTTTACCTTCTAAAATATCTTATAATTTAATAAAATAAATATTTAAAATACGTTCTAATTTTCAATATTTATAATTACTATAAAATTTATAAAATTTCATTTTTTGAAAACATTATTAATTTATAAGCATTTAATAAAATATTTATGCAGAAAATTTGACATGTTAAGGATCACGAGTAAAACGTGGACTATAAAATAACAGGTTAGCCCCACAAACTTGGGCTCCTTGCCGACTGATTTCCGAACAGAAACATAGGCTGTATCGAAACGTTATGAGTTGACTTGTTTGGTTTTATCAGGTGCTTTTATGGCAACAGTTCCCAGGCTTCGCGCTCTGTTATGGTGCAGAAAATGGTCGAAGAAGGACTGGGCAATCGTAGCCGTCGGAGTGGCTGTAATCCTCTTCGCCCTCACTCTCTTCTTTGACACCCGCTCAGTCGATCTCAATCCACCGTTAGATCCAACTGCGACCGCCGATTTCGTTGACTTGACCTTGCTCAGCAGTGCCAAAGATAGAGGCGCTCGTACTTATTCTACCTCCCATCCTTCTTCAACTCACAGTTGTTTGCTCTCAGTTGGACTCATTTTTATGGTTTTTTTTTTGTAAAAATAGTGTGCTTGGATGGGAGCTCACCTGGCTACCATTTTCAAAAGGGTTTTGGATCTGGCTCTAACAACTGGTTGCTTCACATTGAGGTCTTTATCTTCTCTGCAATTTTTGAATCAAATTTTACTTCTTTTTGTTTAATTATGTTGTTTAGTTGTTGTTGTGTTACAGGGTGGAGGTTGGTGTAATACTATGGCGTCATGCTTGCAGCGAAAAACGACGCAATTGGGGTCCTCTACTCTCATGGAACGGCAAATTCGCTTCTCCGGAATATTAAGCCGTTACCCCTCTGAAAATCCTGGTAAGTTCACGGTAAATTGAGGTTAAAGTTAAGTACTTTTGATTAATATGCAGTTGTTGGTTTATGTTTTTGTTTCTGCAGATTTTTATGATTGGAACAAGGTCAAGATACGGTACTGTGATGGTGGGTCTTTTGCTGGTCACCCGGATAACGAGTTTAAGGTAACTAAAGTTTTAGTTGCTTGTTGGGGTTTCTTGCTAAAAAGCTAGAATCTTTTGTCTCTTTTGTTTGACATTGTTGCTTGTGTTTATGTTTTAGAATGGAACAGAACTTTTCTTCCGAGGCCAACTCATCTGGGAAGCTATTATAGATGAGCTTCTGTCCTTAGGGTTGTCCATTGCTAAACAGGTGTGGCCTTGCTTCTTCCTTATTATATGTCAATTTATAGAGTATAAATGAATGTGAGGGATTTGCTTGCACTTACTGTTGAGTTTAACTTGCTGGACTATTACATTTTGCTGCCCATAGTTCGTTGTTGTGAGCATTGTTCATTTGCTGGTATATATAAAAACTTTGCAGGCTCTTCTTTCAGGATGCTCTGCTGGAGGGTTGGCTACTTATATTCATTGTGATGGGTTCCGAGAGCTCTTGCCAAAAGATGCAACCGTCAAATGTCTTGCTGATGCAGGCTTTTTCCTAGATGAGTATGATTTCTAAGCATTGTAATCTTTATGCAACTGCATGATACGCTCTTTATTCATGAAAGATGTCTTAGAACTATTGATTGCCTTACGTGTATAATGCAGTTAGTAGATGTGCATAAATGTAACCAACAATCATTGTTTCCTCTTTGTTTAGGAAAGATGTTTTTGGGAATTACACCATGAGATCTTTCTACAGAGATGTTGTTGAACTTCAGGTTTTACTCACTCATTGTAGAAGTTTCAACAATAACTTGCCAATTGGCATAACTTTACTTTTTCTTACTATTTTTTTTTTACTTGTTGATGGTCGATGTGCGTGATACACCACCTGCAAAATTTTGGATGAAATGTTAGTTCTGACACATTAATGGACAGATAAATATTAACTCTTAATCACTCAGTTCGAAATGGTTATCCAAAATGGCAAACTTCTCTCCATTCTGAGTTCCGTTAATTGAGAATTTCTATTTTCTCTTAATTCTTCATGCCATGTATGCATAGTGTGTGCTTACTTGGCAGCTCCAAGTCATTGAACTCTAACAAGCAAAGAAATGTTTAAAAGTAAAATTTGTGATAGTTCGACATATATCTAACGTGTCACTCTACAGGGGGTAGCAAAAAGTTTGCCCAAGAGTTGTATTAAGACAATGGACTCATCTAAGGCAGGTGTTGTTCTTTTGTTTTTCCGTGTCTCCTGTATATATGGTTTCCACACATCAACTTCTTAGAATAGCTGTTTGATTTCTTAATAATAATTCATAAAGCACCATTTCTTTTATTTGTTGTGAACTATGATGGCAGTGTCTTTTTCCTCGAGAAATAATTAAATATACGAGGACCCCTATTTTCATTCTGAACCCAGCTTATGACTTTTGGCAGGTAATATATTCACTAAATACACTTCTAGCCTCTTTTCATTTTGGAATTATCATCTTCTTTTTATCCGCAGACAATATGCTTATTTACTTATTTCATCTTTAGGTACAACATATCTTGGTTCCAGATGTATCCGATCCTCGTAACTATTGGTATAAATGCAGATTGAACCTTAAATATTGTGATCCTGAACAAATTGAGATACTGCAAGGTAATTGGATCACTCAAATAGGTTGTTTCCATTGTTGCAAACATGGATATCACAAAGTGGAAATCATTATTCAATCTTTGATTGATCAAGTTGTTTCTGCTTGTCTGCTTACAATAACCAGGTTTTCGTAATTCTTTGCTGAGAGCACTGAGTGATTTCCAACAAGATAAGGAAGGGGGACTGTTCATAAATTCTTGTTTCATTCATTGCCAATCCTGGATGGCTGAGACATGGCATTCACCAAATTCTCCGAGAGTAAATAATAAGGTGCAAAAATCTTGTTAGCATTCTGATAGTTATTTGATTGAAACATGGCATTCTCAATATCTGGTTTCGTTCGTATATTTCGTATCTTCTAAGACTGGCTACTGCCTACTGTGATAGACCATTGCAGAATCAGTGGGTGATTGGTTCTTTAACCGAAGAACAGTGAATGAAATTGACTGTACTTATCCATGTAACCCGACTTGCTACAATATGGATTTTACTTTATCTTGAAGAAGCTCTCTGTTCTCCGGGTTATCGTCAACTGCAAAAATGTAGCGCTGTGCTTGCGGAATTGCAACTCTTTACTCCAAAAGATGATCCTATATGCAGAAAGGGAGGCATGGAGTAATGTTACATATGTTTTGGTCATGTACAACGGTGGTCGGAAAAGATTTCCGACTTCTTTCGCTAATCGCCATTGTTGCATTGTGTTTGTGCAATTTGTTTTTATTGAAGTTCCTTTAGTGAAACTCTGTGTTAAGAGTATGCATTCCTTTTGTATCTTTCTTCAAATAGTGCATGGAACTAGCTTGTTGATCGAGTCAGTTCTAGACTTGTACCTGAACTGCTATAATGTAAGCAATCAGAGGAAGCTGTGTGATGTAAAATTAGTAGGGGAGAGTCTCCTGATGGTGTCCAAATTGGAGTTGATCAGATTTTAGGTGAGATTCAGGAGGGTCGGTTTAAGTAAGTTTGAGTAAAAAGATTTTATTTGTTTTAATAATTAAAGAATTTAATAGCTGTGACCCGACCATTATTTGACCATTATTTCCAAAATGACGTTATCAATTTTTGCTTAAAAAAACAATGACAGGCTAGGTCTCACGTGGCCTTTCGGGCCATAGGCTGGGCTCGGTCTGGGCTTGGGCTGCCCATTGACGTTTTTGGAATTTATTGACTAAAACAACATTATTTTATTAAAATTTATCAAAAAAATTAAAATAACATTTTAAAATTATTTTAATAAAAATTCCAGAGTAATTAACTATTATATACATAATAGTTTCTAATCTTAATTTAATTTATATATTTCATATAACCGAAAAAATTATATAAAAAACAACTTGATTAACTGTATTTTTTCATTTAATAATATTTTCAGATTTTTAACATAATCGGATATACATGAATAGTCTCTCATATTTGTTGTTATTATTATGTTTATGATTATTAATGTTATTATGATTATGATTATTGTTATTAATATTTCTATTATTATTAGTATTTTTTTTTACTATTATATTTGTATATTAGTTATTTTATTTTATTTTATTTTCCCTATTATTATTATTATGTTTATTTATTAATTTTAATTTCTTTTTCGATTTTTCGGTTATTTTTATTCTAATTTTACATTTATTTATCATTTTTTATTTACTTATTTTCTTTTATTTTTATTTTCATTCATTCGTATGGGTCATTTGGATACAACCTATTTATTAATTAAGAGTAAGGCTGTGTACTACTAAATCTACTCGGACTTTGCATCTCAACAGAAATTTTATTGAATATTGTTGTTGTTGTTTCTGTTATAGTCAATCATATAACAATTTAGATTAAGATAGATTGAGATATACTTAAAAATTAACATATTTCATAATTTTTAATAACATAAATTATTTTCTACATATTTTTCATAAATAAAATATAATTAAAATTATAAATATGTTCCTAATTCATATTCTAGATAAGCTTAACTTGAGTTAAAGAGACTTCTTGCTTAGTTTAGATTTATTTTTTAAATTTCGGATTTTAAGTTGAATTCAAGCTTGAACTATCCGGTTCAACTTGATCTAAAAGTAAATTTTAATTAAAAGAACACTGATTTTAATTTTTAAAAATTAAAAATAATTAATTGATTTGAAAGTATCGAGAATAACTCGAATTCAACCCGAAGAATTCTCATCTCTGAAAAAAAAAGGCTGACTTCTGTGTGAACTTTAGCTAGGTAATTTAGATATTTACATAGACTTTTTTAAAATTCAAAACGCATACCAAACCAACGACTTCCTTTTATTAGTTGACCTGATCCTGATCCTGAACCCCTCTTTGCTACTTCCAGGTCAAAGTAAACTAATCGTGTTCTTCTTTTCTTAACTAAACAAAATGAAGTTGACCTTGAAAAGCAGCTAAAATGGTTTATCACAATGTATGCTTATACAATGATCTATACCTACAAAACTTCTATTTACTTGATTATTTATTAAACACGTATTTAAAAAATAAGTATTTGTAAATTTTATTTTTATAAAAAACGTATCACGAATTATTTTTTAATAAAAATAAAAAATTAATTTTAAATAAGTTTAGTAATTTTGACTCGAATCAAGGTCGACACAATCTTATCTTAATATAACCTAACTAAGTTCAATCCGAACTCAAGTTATTCATTTTATGATCATTTTAATTTAAAATTGGGCTCAAATTGAACAAGGTTTAGGCTAAATTCGAACTTTTTTTTGAATTTGAATTTTCCGACAAGTGTAGGCTCGGGTTTTATGATCTGGCCCGACTTAGAATCTAAATACATTAAATATAGATAACGTTTTATTTTCATTAAAATAATATAAATTTTCAAATGACAAAAAATTAAATTTAGAAAATGATACAGTTTGACTTTAGATCGCTGATCTAAATTCATTGCAACTTTGTAAGACCAACTAAGTGCCTTCCTTGTCTCTTGCAGTACAGTACATTTGTTTTCCTCAACCATCCAGAAGCTGATGTCAGGACTCAGGACTGGTTCTGGTTCCAGCTTCTGAAAGGGACAGTTCATTAATTCAAACCTCAGAGTTAGGTTGATAAACCTAAACTAAACCACTGGCATGCAACTTGCTACTCAATTTTATGTACATATCTTCTTTAAAATTCTTAAATTTTACTTAGTTTTATAATATTAATTGATAACATTAAAATGTTTTAATTTTTATATTTTAGTAAAAATAGCTCGACATTAAATTATTTTTAACGTAAATGATGTGATAATGTACAGAGTAATATTTTCGATACATAATGATTAAAAATATTAAATAATTATACACTCTTTTATATATTTTACTTTATAATTATTTTAAAGTGTTGGATATTTTAATTTATTGAATGATAAAATTTATATATAACGTATCTTGGTAAAGTTATTTTTTTGTGATTAGAAGATTATAAGTTTGAGTTACGAAAATAATGTACTAAAAAATAATAATAATATAAAAACGAATCGAATCATTTCTTCTAGAGATCAGATTCAGTTCTTAATTTTTTATGTGATTACTGAGTCAGAGTCGATGAAAACTTGGGTTTATTACTTTATCTTCTCATCTACCATGTGCTAATTGAATCTGTTCTTTAGTTTCAAACTGGAAAAGCATGGAGAGATCTGTCATCTCTTGCGTGAAGAGAACGGAGCAGAACAGAACAGATTAGAGAAGACAAGCGAAGAAGGCATTCATCAGCTATCACTATCAATCCCCACCTGCACTACCCAGATAAAGCTTTTTTTGTTTAATATATATATGGTAATGGATGATGTCATGAAGCTCAAAAGAGCATCACATAACTTTATCTGCAAAACCATTATTATCTTATCACCTAATCATGCAATAAGCAATGCGCATGCAATGCCTCCGGGCTTCTTTATTGCAAAAATGCTTAAATGATAAATGATAAATGATCCCTGGTTGTATGATTTGTAAAGACATGTTAGGATCTGCAATAGTTAGTTAAATCCAATATGCTATTTAACTTCCATTGAGTTACGAGTCAATGCAAGTGAATGGGTTGAGGAAGTTGCCCAATTTGGTAACAGGAAAAACTATGGTGACATCACTCTCAGTGAAAAACCTGTAAAGTAGGGTTAGGTTATGCTCAGGTTTCTTTCTTTTTCTCAGTCTGCCAGGAAAGTTCATTCTGAATTCTCCAGTTATTGAAGTTGACTTTGGAGATAGCTTGAGTTGACCTGATAACTTGGAATTTTGGCTTGAAAAATCAAAACTCTGATTCTTTTTCATACTTAGAACTTACTTTAAAATGTGAAAGATGGTAAAGAGAAATGGCAAAAATATGAAACTTAAAATTCTGCAGATGATCCTATACTTCTCTGTTTTTTTTCAATTTTCACATTGAGATATATTCAATATTTACACAGATGAACGCCATATCCTTCCTTCCAAAGAGATAACGATAACAGAAACATCATCATGGTACCGTCTTCTTTCCCCTTGTGGAATATCGAGCAACTCATGGAAGTCCATAACTGAAACATCAGTTTATGTTTTTTAAGTACACAGTGTAATTTGCTTCTCTGTAACATAAAATTTGTGAAGAAGTAAGTTTTTACCAGCTTTCTTGGCTGCACGAAACAGAACCTCTTCGATCAGGTATTGTGCAGGATCACCCTAAGGAAATGCAGCGAGAAATGATTCCACTACAGAGACAGCTTCGTCGTTTGTGAAATACTGGTAAAGACCGTCCGATGATAGTATTAAGAATCTGTCCTTTTGAGTCAGTTTATGGTGGTACAGAGATGGAAGACATGTGATGTATGGAGCTGTCCCAATGTAATCGATCCTGAACATCTCTAAAAGTAGATCATTCCACTTTGGCTGCAAAATAAACTCAGAATCTGTAAACCCCTTGAAGATGATCCTTAACAGACATGAATTGAGAAGTTTAATAGGAAATACCTGTTTGAGAAATCCAACACCAAAAGCTCGAGTCACCTTCAAATAACCTTTCACTCTGTCATTGATTACTGCAGAAGCATCGTCAGGATGTTCTTTCCTGATTCTCTGAACTTCCTGAAATCCAAAGGATCAGTTATTTCATGTTGGACACTACATAAAGAATCCATTAAATCAAGACAAGTACTATGATCACCTTGTCTACGTAAGTACTATGATCTGTAGTGAGCTGGAGTGAATTCAAATCCTGTAATCTGCAAATTGCTTCTCCATCAAACAACTCAAAGTCACGCCCACTTTCCTCACGAATTATCTCCAAATCCTGCGATCCTGTCCCTATCCCAAGATTGGTCTCGCTCTTATGTGCCAAAACTGCTCGACTATCCCCAACATTCATCAAGTAAACATCTTCTCCTTTCATCAGCATCACCAAAACACAAGAACCCATTAAAGCTAACTCAGGATTTTCCGATGCCATATTGTCAGCAACTTCCATATAAGCCTCTTCCGTCTTCACCAACGCCTGCGAGAGTGCTTTCAGAACATCGGAATGATTGATCCCACCGCCATTAGAGTTAGCTGATGCTTTAGAATGGAATTGCTCCTTTAGTTTCCAATCAAGTTCCAATCTTTCTCTATCCCACTCGCACCGCCACATTCTCTGACTCTCCTTCCTCCTCTCTGCAACTCCTTTACACCTGTACCCCAAATTCTTCCCCTGTTTTCTCTTCAAATAATCTTCCATTTTTACATCCATGTTCTCTTTTTCTTCTCCATTAACAGGGACTTCCTCTGTTTCTAACGTGGATTCCAACTTATCACTCCATAGCAATCCTTTGAGCTCCTTGTGCACATTATTATACAAATTGGAAAGCAAATAATCAGGAGCATCAGGACCATTGAATCCATCATAAATCCCCACGAAAACCCATCCATGTTCTTCAGATATAACTATATGAACACGATCCTCTCCAGCTTTCCCCTGTGCCCAATGCACATTCTGACTCTCCACAGAAAATTCACTATCCCCATCAACGTCATTACTCAAACTCACTTGACCACTCAAATTAGCACTACTACCACTCACGTTAACACTCCCACTTTCTCCATTTTTCTTTGTCTCCAATTCTCTAACACCTTTCATCGAATCGGATATTGATCTTCGCCCACGAGTTATAGTATTAGCTATCACTCTCCTTAGTGTCTTCACTAAACTTTGTTTCTTAGGCTTATCTTCCATTTCATCAGCTCCGATGCTTTCAAGAGAAAGACTGTGTCTTGCCTTCTCAATCGGACCCGAATACACCCCACGATCAATGGGTCCGGATAAAAACCCGCGCTCAATAGGACCCGACAAAAACCCTCTCTCGATAGGCCCTGAACCTCCGGGAAACAGCGTGCCCGACCCGTTCTGCAACTGACCACGAGGGACTGGTTGCAGAGGAATGGAAGCAAAAGAATCTGTGCTCTCAAAAGTTGACGCCCGATCCAACCCGGAGCTATAAGAGCATGTGCTGACCAAAGCCGTTGACGGAGGCGTCGACGTGTTGGCGCTGACGGACGCGCCGGAGATCGACCGGAAAGTCGTCGGAGTGTCCTCGCAATGGATTTTGCTGTTAGATAACCGAGCAGGTTCGGGTCGTACATAGCAAAACGAGTGACCCAAACCCTCGTGAAGTGGGGCGCCGAGATAAACGGCGATGTCATGCCGGCGTGAAACACCCCCACCGCTGTCAAAACAGTGACTCACTTTGGCGACGGCGTTTCCCATTACAGTTAAGAAAAAGAAAGCTCGTTATTCTTCTTCTTTTCTGTGTTATAAGAGACAGTTCAACTTCATAGAAGCTTTTGCGCAGAAACTGAAGGGATAGGAGAAGACAGAACAAGAAGTGGAGCAACAACATTAACAAGGGATAGGTGACAGAAGGGGTTGACTTTTGTAAGAATTTGTTTGTTTGTAAACTTTTTTTTTCTAATAAAAAAATATTCACTGATTGGTTGTTTTGATTTATATTCTCAAGTGTTTATGGAAGGAGTTGACTACGGGAATGGCGTGCTTGAAAATAGTTATTATATAAACTTTGTGGGCATCTTCTTCATAAAAAAGTCAAACATCTGTTTTTTCGTTATTCTTTGTTCGGGACAACGTAATAAAACCAAGTCCGCTGTTGTAATGTTGTCGTTTAGGACTTTTTTTAATAACAATAAAAAACTATGGCAAAAGATAAAAATTTCTCAACAATTTAAAATTTTTAAAAATAATTTTATCTTTAAAATTTTAAAAATTCCAAATATTGAGTTTTTTATAAAATCTTTTCTCTTAGACTTCGATTAAAAAATAATGATAAAATACATATAATGTAAATATTATATATAGACTAATTCGAAAAATACTGAGTAGACATTTGCAGCATAACAAGTATGAACAGGGCTTTACAGTTTTGTTATATATATATATATATATCAAACTTGTATCAGATATCTTATTCAGTTTTATTTTATTTTATTTATTTATTTACTTTTTAAATTTTATTTCCCTACTTTTTTAGCATATCAGTTTTCATATCTATTCTCATAATCTGCATCACTTTTTTATTATCAGATTCACATACGGATCTATCGGAAACAACCTTTTTACTATGTAGGGGTAAGGTTGTGTACTATCAGACCTCCTCAGACCCTACTTTATTGCGGGATTTCAGACTGAGTGATGATGATTATATATAGACTACTGAAAATGAATCATTTTCATAAATATTTAACTCAAATTTTAAACTTGGACACAATTCTTTAAATTTGATTTAAATTAATAATTTATTATAATTATCTTAAATTATTGATTTAAGTCAAATTTACTTAGTTCGAGCCATAGTTTAGAGCTGATTTGTGCTACTATATCAGTAATATTTGATTAATACATGTCTGATATTCTACTTTTTATTATTTTTTAATAAAAATCAAAGATAACGAGTTTTTTTAACTAGAAAAAATCGAGAATTTCAACATTTTTGATATTTTTTTAATATTTGTCAAATTATATGAGAGTTTTATTAATAAAAATTATAAGTATGTTGTATTTGAAATCTTCATTTCATTCTAATCAAATGAGCTAACATATTGTTTAAGGACTTTGTTTAATCCATTTGACGGTGATCTCACCTTGAGGTTGAGAGTTTGCATTACCACACGAGTGGATGAATTGAAACTATATATTTTATTATAAAACTTTAATGTGATTTTGACTTTAGGGTTTTAAACTGTTTTTTTCTCAAGTTTTAGTTTTTAATAAGATGGATAAATCGCCCTTTAAGAGTAGGAGTGGTCGAGTTGGTGGATTGGAAAATATAGGGCAAAAGATCCTATATTCAAATTCTCTACTTACGCTCTCTCGATCGAACTTGTCGTACAGGACTTATTTAGTGCGGAATACACGATTAGCCTGATTTACAAGCTATTGCGTCAATCTGAAAGTTTACCCACTACGTATCTAAAGGACAACGACTGTAGATTTCTCCGACTCTAAAAAAAAAAGGACAAATCAAAGTATGGATTTGTGTGGTTATCTGCTTAGGATGGTATTATGTGGTGGAATGGCAAAGGACGTGCCAAAGGCTAATGTAAGTTAGCTTTGATTAAATAATAATGGTGGCTTAATTTTTTTTTAATTATTTATATTGAATATTGATGGAGATAAGAGACAATACCAAAATTGGTCAACCATGTGATCATGCTTAACTTGCTCATGATCCAATTGTATCAATATCATAATCTTTGAGATCTTCCCTCAATCTTGGACCAAGTATTTGCTCAAATCAAGGTTTTGAGCTTCTGAAACATTCAAGAACTTGTTATCTTAAATTTTCTTTTTACAAACTAAATTTATTTTTTAGTTTTTGTATTTATATGCTTGTATTGTTAATTTAATATTTTATTTATTACATTATATTTTTTAATATTTTTATTTATACGTATCTCGATTTTCCGTGAATTTTTACTGTATAAGTAGACTGAGGGAAATTTTTATTAAATATTAAAAATCATGAATTTTAATTCTTATATAAACCGTTAAATTATTTATAATTATTTTGTTAAAAATTTTAATGATTATTTCAATCAAAATTTTTATTTGATTTAAATTTATAAATTTGTTCCATACTTAAAAATCATAACTATAAATCTCTCTTTTATTAAAAAATTGAAGAAATTCCTTTAAAAAATATTAAATATTAATTTTTAGGAGAAATGTTTAACTATTTATATTTATTAAAATAATAATCCATATTTTATGAAAATTTTATTGATTATTTAAATCAAATTTGTTCTTTGACTTAAAAATAATAAATACAAATATCGTTTTTTAAAAAAATATATAGAAGAGAAGATATTCTAATAAACAACATAGTGGTTCAACTCCTATACATAACATGCCCTGATGAGATCATTTTCACACCATCAACACCAAAATATTGCTCATTGGAAGTCAACTTTGTCCCTTTTATTAAACAGAGCAAGTTGCAGATGCTTAGAAGGCAGAGATCTTGAAGAATCATTGCCAACCTTAGTAATGCATATTAAGAAACAAAAGTTGCAGAAAGTTTCATACTTTCTCTTATTCTGCAATGCCAAAAAGACAGACACTTGGAGAGGGCATATCTTCTTTTTGCTTTGCCTTTTTTTAACCATAGTATATATATATTTTTTGGTTAGGTTCTAAGATACTTTAAGATTTGGCATAGCATCAATATAACTTTTAACTTTTAAAAACTAAACTCTCTTATAATTTTTAAAAACTATATTTTTCTTACGTGTATGAATAATGTTCTTAACCGCAAGTTGATGGTACGAGATGAGAGACTAAAGATATATTAATTAAAATAAATACGTATTTATTTTAGTTAATAAATCATTTGTCCACCCTATAATTAAGTTGCCGTTAAAAATTCTATTTATAAATAAAAAACAAAGTTATTTTGAAATTTATAATTCGTTGGATCTTTCTGTAATTTTGCATATTATAAATATACTTCTTAATTTTTAAAAATTATCAATCACCCTCTTGTAGTTTTTAAAAATAACGTCATTTTTATGTGTATAAATAAGATTCTTAATGACAATTTAACGGTTGGCGGGATGGAAGATATATTAACTAAAATGTAGGGGTGATATTTGATAATTTTAAAAAATATGAGACTAACATGATAGTATGTTAAATTACAATTTATAAGTCTATCTTTTTTCTTTCTCTGGCTATAAAACTTACAAAGCTTGTGGTCATTGTCTAGCTTTCTGATTATGCAGGACATGTGTGGACCAGAAAACTGAAACTATACTCTTGGGGACCAAAAAATATCCTCTTCAAGATCAGACCTGAAATTAAAAACAGGGGAAGGAGTGAGGAGGAAGATGGTAGTTGGCTGGGAAAAGTAGGTGTTAGTTACTTTACATGTGCTCATTAATGCTTCAATTCTTGAATAAAAATAACATAGGAAAAAAAAAGTATATTTCTCTAATCTTTATATATCCATTCACTTTTGGTGAAGAATTTGATACTCACACTCATTTATAACGATTGAGATACATTGTGTCATTTACAGTATTCCAACCTCGTGTCATTTAATTTTATCTATTCATTTGTGTAAGTCTCACATAAATATATAGATAGGATTTAATGAAACAGAGTATGAATTGATTTATAGGAATAAAAAATCTAGTCCCCATTTATATTTTTTTTTTCTCAAAACAAAACTTTAAGAAAGTAATAAAACTACATAATAGTTAAGAATGATAATAAAATGGATAGAATTTATGTAGTCATTGATTTAGGCACGCATTGTAATATATAACGTGAATTTGGTTTGAATTTTCGTTAGATTCGATTGGGTTGCTCAAATTCGATTTCCGAAGACTTAAGTCAAGATTAAAATGATATCATTTAGTTAAATTGATTAGAGTTGGTTCTTTCGGATTTGAATTTAACTCGAAATTAGATTAACTCGAAACTGATCTATTGCCATCAAACTGAATTGAGTCCAATTTATCAATTTGAACTCCACTCTTCAAATATATCTATGATAACTAATTCAATTATACCAAACAATTCAAGAGGTCATTGTTATGAACCCTAAACTTTATAGGCTATTGGTTGAGAAAAAGCAAAGCACTTAGCAATAGAACATCTAGAAGGACAACCTTTGTATGTGTATTTGTATGCCACACTGAAGTTGGATACTTCCCTTCTTTAGAATACTTTCTATTCTTGGCAGCTTTACAGGATTGGGACTAAGAAACCCAAAGCTTGCAGGGGACCATAACCCACCAGCAGAGAAGAAGATCAAAGATCATTTACTTTTTCCTTTCTTTTGTGCCCTAGATAAGCATTTACTTGCTTGGAGATTCTTTTTTTCTTTTTGAGAATTTAAACAGCAGTAGGGTTTCTCCCACGTGGGACAAACCTCAATAAAGCAAAACGGCGACGTAATATAACAATTGAAAGACCAGATCGTTTAACAATTAGGGTACAAGGACCCACATCTATTGTTTTATTTAAATTATAGTTAAGAAAAATAATTAAATAAGAGTTTAAGCTCAAATTTGATAGAATCTAAATATTATTATTAAATATGAGTTTGAACTAAAATTTAATAAAATTCTAGACATTATTATTAAATTTAAATTTAAAATTAAAATTTCATAAAACCGAAATATAAATTCAATAAGTTGAACGTTACTTTTGTCATCTATTTTTGTTCTATTTGTTTAACCGGCACCTATTAGATTTTGATTATAGCAGCTTTTAAATTAAAAATATCGAAACATCTAATTTAAATTTTGATTAAATATAATTTAATTTATTGACATTAAATAAAATTTAAATAATTTAATTTTTTATAATTAGTTAAGTTAAAAAACTTATTAAATATGAGTTTAAACTTAAATTTGATAAAACCCAAATATCATTATTAAATATTAGTTTGAACCTCAAATTCTATAAAACTTAAATATTTAACCATGAATTCAATTAATTGAAATTTGATTTTTTATTTTTTCCATATATTCTTGCACTATTTGTTGGAATGACAAAAAGTCAGCATACCCAATGCATAAGGCTTCCCGCTTTGCAAAGGTCTAGAAAGAGTCATAATGTAAGCAATCTTCCTTTTGTATTTTTACAAAAAGGTTGCTTCCATGACTTGAGCATATGAGTTTATGGTCACAAAGAGATAACTTTACCAGTTATTAGATTCTATATTTACAAGCTGTTAAAGTGAAAAATATTTATGCTTCTAATTTAAATTTGAATAAACATAATTTAATTAATTGAAATTAGAGAAATTTAAAATGATATAAAATTTATAATTAATTAAGTTCAAAAAAATTTAAATATGAGTTTAATCTCAAATTTCATAAAACCTAAATATTTAACCATAAATTTAACAAATCAAAATTTTATTTTTTATTTTTTCATCTATATTTCTTGTGTTAATTTATAATGAACCGGAGGCGGGCCACTAGGCGTCGATTGGTTATATGTGCTGGGCCAAGCAAGGAATATTTTGGTGGTGGAGACTAATGTTTAAAAAATTGTATCACAAATTAAAACTATAAGATAATTTAAAATTTTAATTAGTAATAAATTCTTATAAAATTAGTAAGTAATAAAAATTGAATAAAATTAGAAAATAAAAACAGACTGAAAGAGATTAAAATAATTTAAGAAAATTAAAAGTAAATATAACAAACTAAAAGTGTTTTATTATACCAAAGGAAGCACCATTTTGCTCAATTCTTTAAATTTAGTATGAGCATTTAATGACTTTATCCAAAAAATTGAAATAACCAAAATGAAAATGAGACAAGACAAAGAATAAATCTATGAAAAAGTATTTTTCTTACAAATTTTTTAACCAAAACATATAGTTTATTGATTCTTAAAAACGGGATCAAATCTCCTGTTCCGGTTATGGTGTTCCTATCATGTTCTATTAAATCTCATCTACACGTTTACGTAGACCCCACATAAATGTATGGATGAGATTTAATGGAACATAGTTGGAGCAGAAGAACTAGAACAGAAGATTTGACGTGCTTAAAAACTACTCATAAATGGAAATGAATTAATGATACAATGATTAAAAAATTATACTAGTTTGATCGATTTAATTATAAATTTTTTAAATTAAAATTCTTATAATTAAAAATTAGTTATAAATGGGATAAAATTAAAATTATTGAAATATATTTAAAATAAATTAACAAAAGTTAAATAAAAATTAATTACTTCAAATATATTTCAAAATTTTTAATTATATTCAATTTATAACCAATTTTATATCCGTCCGTACCATTCTTTCAACATTTGAAGGGTCGAAATCTAACGAAACAAGTATGTGACGGAGTGGGGTAACGTCGGTTTACTCACTTACGTTTAGATGTGACTGAGGGGGGGTAACGTCGGTTTACTCACTTACGTTTAGACCTGAACTGAACCGGACAAGACACTGAACCGACAGTTAAGTTGGTTACAAAGACCGCGCTTCATAGGTGCCACCATTGAAACAAGACATGTTGAGATGGATGTATAAATATGAGTTGGCTGGTGAGCAGAAAGTGGAAAGCTATTAAAAGGGTTTTTATTTTTTAGGCTTTGAATGTCCTCAAACCCCGAGATTTGCGGATTGATCGAACTTACGCACCATCATCGTCTTTGCTTTTCTTCTTCTTCTTCTTCTTTTTTTAATCTCTTTCCAATTTTCCATTTTCCTCTTCTGAATTGTTTGGTTTGTTCCCAACACTTCTGTGTCAATGTTTAAGAACAGGCGTGGAGGTTCTGTCTTCAAATTCTGTTCTGTATATAAAGGTGAGATCTTTAAGATTCAAGTCTTTCAATGTGATGTTGTTGATGTTTAAGAGTAGAGGCTTGTCAGATAGGAGACAGATCATATTGATGTCTTATAATCGGGAGATTGTAAAGGGCATTTCGGCTTTGATTTGTTTTTTCTCTCTCTTTTTTTGGGGGTTAAGATTTCAAGTCATGCAAATTAAAGCTTTCAATTCTCAAATCCTATCCCCAAAATACCCTTTCTGGGAATTCTGGGTAACATTACACCTTTTAGATTAGAACATGAATATGATGATATCTCCAATTATTGCTACTGTAGGATGCATTTTTCCCTGTTTATCCATGCTTTCCAACTGTTTGAAATGTTGCACCAGAAAGATTGGCTTTTAGCACGATAATGGATACTTGAAACCTATTATAGTTTCATTGGTTTAATGCGTTTGAAGATTTAGATAGTATAGTGATTTGATGTTCATGTGGTGACCTGAAGCAGGTTGGAGAATATTGTAGTTGGATTTGGAATTTAATGCGTTTGAAAATTTAGATAGTATAGTGATTTGATGTTCATGTGGTGACCTGAAGCAGGTTGGACAATATTGTAGTTGGATTTGGAATTTCACTTCCAAAAGTATGGGAAAGAACTTGCAGCTAAGTGAATCAGGGCTCTCTGTTCCAAGAAGCCGTCCAGGGTGTATGTGGGGAATACTTCACATACTCAAGTACCAGCGCTGGCACATTAAGAGAAGACTTGCCTATAAGAGGGGTGGTGGTAATAATGTCAAAGGTGAGAGCGTTAAAATATCTTATTCAACTTGAATGTTCCCATAGTTTTGGAAGTTCTTCATTTTATAAGTGGTTTACGTTCTTTTTTTGAGATTTTGCTGGATGAAATTTATGTTCCTTTTCTATTATGCGCTTGGTTAGTTTGTCTTGGATGTACCGCTTGGTGCTGGAACTTGAGTTGCAGTTTCATGGTTTCTCAGCTTTCCATATAAAAGCATGATTGATTCATAGTAACCATCTAAATGGGAACTTATTAATCTGCGAGAGATGTCTAATCCAATTTAAGGTTTCAAGTGCAGGATCTTTCCAATCTTACATATGTCAATAACCTCTCGTTGTATATAGGTCTTGGAAATTTCCAACTCGAGCCGGGTAAAGCTCCACAGAAGAGCAAGGAAGATATTGTAAGTATTAACAAGAGCTTCTTTAGCACAAACATTCCTAAAAAGCAATAGATGTGCAAGCTCTCCACTTGGTTCATGTTCACCTTATTTTATCAGTCTTCTCCCTGGAACCAAGTTGTTGCGAGAATTATAATGTACAAACTTTACTGTTACAAACCTTACTCGTGCACAGACTCCTGAATATGAGCAATGTATCTCACACAAATATTAACAGGGTGATGGCAAGAAAAAACAATCAACTTCGTTAACCAAAGGCTCCGTCAAATCCCGTTTAAAAGCTCTAATTACAGAGGAGCTCTCAAGAAGGAAAGGCAGGCATCGTAGAAGCTCTAGTTACCCTGAACGAATCGATTTAATGCGAAGTGAATCCTTTCGTCGTTTCGAACCTTCAGATGATACCTTACATGCCAATGGTTCCAATGATGGAATTCCGAGAACTGTTGATGATTTAAGTTCTCATGTCACTGACCAATTTGATCCAGTGGAGATGAGATCCTTTAGGAAACAAAACTTTGAAGATTTTGATACTGAGTACACCGGAAATCACTCTGAGCAAAAAGAGGTTGACAGCACAGGAAAACTACTAATTGATCAGGATTTTATCCTGAAGGAATTTAGTGAACACAATTCTGTTGGCCAGACAAAGGATATGTTGGATGCTCTCGATATGATTAACATGAATAAGGAATTCTTCCTTGAAATCTTACAAGAACCAGACTCTTCTTTGGCTCATCACTTCTTAAATGAGCAAGCAAGCAGTACCAGAAGGCGATGCTCGAAATCCCCCTCATTCCCTTCAGCCTCCTCATCAGATGAAGTACCTTCCGATCCAAGCAAACTCAAGAAGAACCAAGAGGGGATTGAATCTCAGACAAAAGACGGGAACTGGACAGCTTATCGACAAACCAAACTGCAAGTTGAGCCTAAGTATGGACAGTATAGTCGTTCGAATTCGATGCCATCAATAGCTGCAGGATATAGGACAGATGGAATTCTGAAGTGCAGTGAGAATCCTACTGTGGTTAAACGTTTCAAGAACCTTAAACAGAAGATAAGACATGCTATAAAAGAGACCAAAAAGGAGAAACATCGAATAGCAAGGGATGCAATCCTTCACAAGATTCCGCACGGACATGAATTTTCCAGGGACTTGAAAATGGAGGATATCGATCATATCATCGATGAATCGACATCAAGAGATGGCAAGGACATCCCAGGAAGTAGTAATAAGAGCAACCAGCCTATCCCTTCAAAGAGCAAAAGTGAACTGCGTTGCATGAGGAGAACCGCTTCTCTTAGTGAATCTATGGATAAATATTGTCAGTTGTACAATTCTACTCTTAGCAGAGAAGCAAAATCCAATAACTCTGATACCTTAAAGTTGAGAAATGAATATCCGGGTTCACCTGACATCAGCACCCCAAAATTCATGGGAAGAAACTTTTCCATGCCTACTATGAAATCTTATTTCTATCGAAGTGAGGATAGTTCTGAGGCCTTCTCACCAAGTCGGTGTAGGACTGGTATAGATGACAACACCAGTTTAGAAAGTGATTGCAGTGAGCAGAGAAGTGTAGGGTATTGCATATCCTCTGAAAACCTATTAAAGCTGGATACAAAAGGTCGTGTGAGAGATGATATATCAGATAGTATGGACAGTGAAACCTTTTCCTATACAGGAGATCTTGGAATCACATCAGTGTCAAACATTGAGCCTTATGTTACAGCAGGCTTGAATAGTGAAAGTTTCAGTGACTTGATGACAGAACCATGCAGCGTCCCCCTTTCTGACTCTGAATTTCAGGAGGATACATCCCATGTTAGCTTTTCTTTTGCAGGTAAACTTCTCGGTAATCGATACTTCAACTTATAGCTGCACTCATTGCACTGTTTCTATCCATCTCCTTTAGTAGGGAAGTACAAGTTTTCTGATGAGTGAATGATGATTAGACAAGGTAGTTCAGATCATGATTTTCGTCTCATTAATTTAACTTTTTTATCCAACTCATCTAGAGGCAACCTTAACTTCATGTGCATTGATTCTCTGGTTTCTGCAGCTGAATCATATTCTCTAGGATACCCTTGGAAGCCAATGTGGCAGTATAACTTTCATGCTAATCATATTGTGCTCGAGTTCTTCTAATTGATTTGGAGAAGACTGACACTAACATTTGTTCAAACGAAATGTTAAACGAACAATTCTTGGACGTCATTTTGTGCAGAAGCAGCCTCAGAATCAAACCTGGAAAATCTTGTTCACAACAGACTTGGTTCTCTGGGGGACCAGCTTGGAGAATCCAGAGTAGAAGCTCCTACAATCTTACAATGTGTTGACGTTGAGAAACTGGAATTTCCAAGCGAGAAACTGGGAGACGATACTTTGCACTTCCAAGTTGATGCTAAAGATAAAGCTGACTTTGACTATGTCAGAGAAATACTGGAGCTATCAGGCTTCACTCAAGACGAGTTGCTGGGAACATGGCATTCTGATGAGCAGCCAGTAGACCCTTCACTGTTTCAGGAAATGATAGACTGCATGCTCCTTGATCCTGAGAGCTCGGGAAATGAAGAGGGTGACAACTTCTATTACCTTCTCTTGTTCGATCTTATCAATGAGGTACTAATGGATATATATGCAAAATCATACTCCTTTTATCCAAAACCCTTGTCATCACTGTCACAAATTCGTCCAATGCCCATGGGACAACATGTTCTAAAGGAGGTCTGGGGTCAGATAAGATGGTACATGAATTCAAGTCCTGGACATAGACATTATTTGGATTACATTTTGAGTAAGGACTTGGCAAAAAGTGATGGTTGGATGAATCTGCAATTTGACATGGAATGTGTTGGGCTTGAGCTCGAGGACATGATTTTTGACGATCTTTTAGACGAAGTAGTCTGATTCTAAGGTCTAAATATGCGTACATACTGTTATTTCTCCTCAAAAGAGTATGTAGTCAGTAATGTTAGTTAAAACCTGCACAGGAAAGACATGGACAGAACGTGTATACTGTATAGTTATAGAACTTGTTATATGTCAGAAAGTTTTGTTCTGCTGCTAGTTGAGTCTGGCTTAAATGGTTGTGAATAGAGGGTTTGATAAGGAGTTTGAGGGGTGGATGTTCTTTAGTTTCTTGGCAACAGAAATGTAAACATTGTTCAGGTATTTATGCCTCTTTCATTTACTGCAAATGGTCAAAGTCACAAACATTTTATATTGATATTTCTTGCCAGGGACAAAGGTACAACAGCCCGTCTAGCTCAGTAGGTAGAGCGCAAGGCTCTTAACCTTGTGGTCGTGGGTTCGAGCCCCACGGTGGGCGTTTTGATGTTCTTTATTTGTTTTCTTAGCTATTCTCTTAACCTGAAGTTTGTAATATCTAGAACAGAAGTTCTAGCTTCAACTTGTTACACCTGAGTACAAGCCGAGTTTGTTTATAGGTATTATTATTTTATTTAAATTGTTAAATACAATTATTTATTTATTTATTTTTATTTTTATTATCATTATTATTATTATTATTATTATTAAAAAATTATTTAGTAAAATTTTAAAATTATTTATTTTGAAAAAATATGAATTATTTTTTCCAAAGTTACCTCCTGTACTTTCCTACTAAAGGCGCTTGCACCAAAATGACAAGTGGACTACACGTAATGGGTAGGCTGAGTCACGTTTTTTGCGATGTTTGGTGCCTGTTTGGTTCAATTTTTGGAGAGTAAAAAAATACTTTTTTATCACAAAAATTATTTTTTTAAAAAATGAGTGCTTAGTCGTAAAATTAAAAAAAACTTTTTAAATAAAAATAACTGTTTTAGAAACTAGAATACAGTTTTTTAAGAAGTTCAAATTTGGAGCTTTTCAAAAAAGCTCTACTGACAAAAATTTTATTGACAAAAGCTCTACTGATATAAGCATATCCAAACAGGCACTTAGTCTATTTTAGTTTTTTAATTTTTTCTATGAGAAATTGAACAGTTTATTAATTAATATGTCAATTTTTATAAATTAATCCGTTTTTATAAACGAAAATAAACTAATTAATTTTTATTTAACAATTTTCTTTTTAATTAAACTTTAAATTTTTTGATAAAATCCTTATCAATCATTTTTAAATTTTTTAAATCTTATTAAACCTTTAACCAGTTTTATGATAATTTAATATCGATTAAAATTTAAAATTTTATTAAATTTAAATCGAACAAATTTATACTTAATTTGTTAAGTTTCAATTTTAATTATACTAAAACAATCTAATCCGCAAGGCTTCCTGCTTTGTAAGGATTAGAGAAAGGACATCATTTTTACACAATCCTTTGCATTTTACAAAGAGGTTATTTCCTTTACTCAAACTTGTGAGGAACAACCTTATCAATTGCTTCAAGGCTTGTCCTCTTTAAAAAAATTACTTAATAGTTCACTATTTTTTTTAACAGGAGAACTCATAATATTATCTTCGAGAATAAGACTCAAACAGTACATTCGGAATATCAACCCACATCTGAAACCTGCTATGGCGGTTAGATTCACGTGCCAGCAGATGGGCACACTTATTCTCCTGACGTCTAATCCAAAAAACTTTAATATCTGGCTGAGCAAGAAGAAAGGCATTACAATCAGACACAATCAAACCAAAATCAGAATTGTCCTCACTCATAGAGTTAATAGTAAAATATAAAGAGTGGCAATCTGTAAAAATACAACCAGGTTCAAGTAAAGAATTAGAGGCATAATGTAAACACTGCCTAAAAGCAAGAGCTTCCGCAATCAATGATCTATCACCACCTTCCTTAAAACCCGAAATAGCCAAGGAAAAATTGCCTTCAGCGTCCTCAATAGTCAAGCCAAAGCCCACAAAGTCCATAGCTCGAAACACTGCACCATCAACATAAGCGAGCCAAGTAGCTTGATGATCGATATAGGCTGGTTGAACAGGAGCAGCACCTACATGAACTACTGTCGTTGCTACTTGCTATGTTGCTGATGTCGTCCTATAGTCATCCAAAAGCAGGCAAGTTGATTGGGAAATATGAAAAAGGTTCGGCCAAGTATTAGACCATAAAAAAGCATTTCGAGCAGCCCATAATTTCCATGCAACTATAGCCACAAGCTCGGCTCGTTGCTTGCCCAAAGAAGAGAGTGAAGGAACAAATCCTAAAACACAAATTCATATTAGCAAAAATAAAACCAACCTGCCCCCACACTTCCTTCGCAACAATACACATGACCAAAACATGGTCCACATTCTCAGCTTCATGGCAAAACAAACATTGAACTGAGGTGTTAACACCTCGTAGCGATAAATTATTTTTAATAGGGAGCACATTACGACCCATATGTCACAAAAAATTTCAAATTTTGGGACGGACATTTAACTTCCATAAATGCTTCCATAACGCACCATCACCACCACCACTATTTCTAAAAAAACGATAAGTTACATGATAAGCAGTTTTGACTGTATATAAGCCCTTCCGAACAAAGTGCCATATTAACTTATCTTGATTGGTATGTAGACTCAATGGGATACTCAAAATTTATCTTTAATCTTAATATTCAGCTACAAATAACTTTTATTGGTAACAAATTTAATACTAATGTCTTAAACTTTGTTAATATATAAAAACCCTTAATTTTAGGTTTATTAGCTTAAAACAAAATTTATTATATAAACAAATATTAATATTAGGCATAAAAATTCATTTAATTGTTTTATAAAAAACTAACTCAAAATCTTTCAACTCGAGTTAGACCTTTGGCCGACCTACCAATTCTTACCACTTCATATTTTTTATCTAGACTATTCGATTATTGCCTTTCATATCTTTTATCATCATCATTTCTTTTGAATCAACAAAATCGAACGGCTCATATAATGAGGTCAACTTTCTCTGAAAATACCGGAATTACCTTCAGAGAACCAGGGGTGAAATGGAGATTACAGTTTTGAGTCGGTATCCATGGATAAACACGATGAAGTAAAAGGAAACGTGGACGGTAGATATGCAATCACTCTCTCTCCTCCACTGTCTATAAATATAGCCAACCCTTTGCTTTCCCGGATGTTGAGCTTCAATTGGTTATACTTACTGGTTTGCTAAGCTCTCGAAGCTTTGACAATGTCTGGCTGTGGAGGAAACTGTGGTTGTGGAGCTGGCTGCAAGTGCGGCAACGGCTGCGGAGGAGGGTAAGATCACCGGAAATCTTATCTATCCATTTTATGTTATGTTCTCTATTATGTGATGTTCGTTTTCTTTTTCAGTTTGGAGCTTATGATGTCCGTAAAGTTAGCATCTTTCTGTGGGTTAATGCAATTTTGTTAAGTTCTGATAGTAGATTTTCATGTCTTTGAAATCATCTTCATTGATCCTTTCTGGAAAAGAAAAACAGCTCATATGACCTTTTCTGCTTTTGATCTGCATGCGCTGTCTGATGAAACCCTTAATTGTTTTATTATTGTTCTTTTTGATCTGTCTTGCTGATCTGCATGCCCTTTCTGTCTGATAAACCCTTTTTGTTAGATTGTTTTTGATACATGTTGATGACCACTAGGACTAGACTGATGGTGATTACCTTTTCTGATCGAGTGATTTCTTTTACTACAGATGCAAGATGTATCCTGACTTGAGCTACACTGAGAAAACCACCACTGAGACTCTGGTTATCGGTGTTGCACCGTCTAAATCCCAGTTCGACGGAGCTGAGATGGGCATCCCTGCCGAGAACGACGGTTGCAAGAACGGCAGTTGCAAGTGCGGAAGCGACTGCAAATGTAACCCATGCACTTGTAAATGAGGTGTTGGTGATTTTATAGATCAGAAATGAACCTGGTTCCTACAGAAGACTGCGTTTTTTAGTATATGTGTTTGTATCTTGTCCGTTAATATGCTAGTTATGGCCTGTGTAAATCTGCGGAGCTTACCAGCCTAGGATTCACCGTTGTTTGTCTAAGTTATGGCTTCTTGTTTGTTGTATAAAGGCTAGTAGTATACAACTACACATGCGTGATGGGTGTGTATGCAAGTTTGTCACTGCATGAATCATATGTATGTACTTGGAAAACCAGCTTTAATGAAACCTGCTTTCTTTGCTTATTTTTTTATGTCCGCTTTGGTTTTATGCTGCAGCCAGTTTTGGTTCAGGGTTTCAATAATTTAGGTGAGTGGGATTGACTTTGAATTGTGACAACTACTCAAATTGAGTAAATTATAGTCTGGTTGTGAGTCGTCCATGAAATTATTGACTCTGTCCTGTACGGGGAGGTCACGAAACGTCAAGCTTTAAGCCCATGACCGCTGATGAAGGCCCCATTGTTTTGTTGTTATTTGGCTGATGGGACCAGTACTAGAATTACTTTGAACGCCATGTTTTGTGTCGATCCCAACCTCACTTGTCCTGGAGATTCACTTTGCAGCTCAGGCACAACTGTTAAGATTAGCGGTGATGTTTTACTCGACGAATGTGTAACAAAACGTAAAAAATCATCTGATATCTATAATTGAAATGATCATTTAGTTCTATCAGTTCCTCGCTGCGATAATGGAAGCCAATCGATGGACAAGCTGAATCCTTCTATACAAAAATAATGTTAAGGGGAAACATGATCTGTGGAATGGACCTGCGAGTTCTGAATTCAAGAATAATTTATAATTTTTTATATTCAATTTTCGGGATAGGGTGCGTCCTGTACATATCAAAAAAACACAAGATCGGCGGCTATTTGCCAGCAGCTTTTAGCTGTAGAGCTTTGTGCTTGATCTCAGCGCCGATATATGAAATACTGCCATGAAAGTCTGTCGATGAAGCAAAGCCTGTATTTTGTCGTGACTATCAACGGCAACTTCATTGTATAAGTTTCAGGCCTATTGCCTCAAGATCAGCAATTCTGAAATGAAGTTCCCATCGTTGGACAAGAAAATACACGAGGCAAAAGAGGAGGCTAAACGAAATTTTTTATTATGAGGTAAATTTCTATCTTTGAAGACATGAAATAGGCCCGACTCTAACTAATAACTCTGATTGGGACTTTAACAATCATAATTCAAATTTATTATCAACCATTCTAACATTAGCTTGTAATTCAACCTTTAATAATTCCAGGAGTAGCGCTCAATCTGCAGAAATCTTCACATTCTAAAGCTTTGGTAAACATATCTGTAACTTGATCTTTAAATATCACATGTTTCAATTGAATCTCTTTGCTCCCAATGCATTCTCTTATAAAATGATACTTGGTATTTGTATGTTTATTTCTATCATGAAAAAGTGGATTCTTTTCCAAAGTAATAGCAGACTTGTTATCAACAAAAATATCTGTAGCTCCATCTTGTTCAAATTTCAGCTCTTTCAATAACTTCGTCAACCAAATAATATGATAAACACATGAAGCAGTTGCAATATACTCAGCTTCACAAGTTGAAATAGTAACAATTGGTTGTTTCTTAGAACTCCAAACAAACACAATACTTCTCATAAATAAAACAAAATCACTTGTACTTTTTCGATCCTCAATGTCTCTTCCGCAATCATTGTCACTAAATGCAGATAATCTAAAATTATTTACAGCAGTATAAAATAAGCCATGCTCTAGTGTTCCTTTAACATATCGAAGAATTCTCTTTGTTGTTTTCATGTGCGGCAAAGTTAGAGCTTCCATGTAACGACTAATAATAACAACTCCATGCAAGATATCTGGTCTTGTACAAGTTAAAAATCGCAATCTTCTAACCATTCTTCTAAATAAAGTTGGGTTTGGGTTTACCTTTTATGCATTATCGAACTTAGAAAACTTGATCCAACATTCCATTGGCGTAGAAACTGAATTGATTCTATCAATTTTGAACTCCTTTAAAATTGCTTCAGCATAAGTTTTCTGTGAGAGAAAAATCTCATCTTCACTTCGCCTCACTTCAATTCCAAGATAATAAGTCATAAGCTCCAAATCAGTCATCTCAAATTCTTTGGTCATTTTCGTAAATTTTTCAAATATCGTAGTATTACTACCTGTAAAGATCAAATCATCAACATCAAATCATCATATACAAACATACATAGTTTCTCCATTCTTGTTCTCCTTGACATATAATGCATGCTCATTCGGACATTTTGAGAAACCATCCTTATGAAATAATCATCAATATAGGCATACCAAGCCATTGGAGCTTGTTTAAGACCATATAAGGCTTTATTCAACTTCAACACCTTGTTTGCTTGTCCTTCAAAGTTGTAACCCAATGGTTGTTCCATATAAACCTCTTCTTCTAAAGTTCCATTCAAGAAGGTTGATTTTATATCCATCTGATAAATCTTTCATCTCTGTTGAGCTGCCAATGAGATAATTATTCGAACAGTCTCAAAGCGAGTCACTGAAGCAAAGACTTCATCATAATCAATTCTAGCTTTTTTGAGTGAATCCTTTTGCAACAAGTCGAGCTTTGTACTTCTCTACTTCTCCTTTTGAATTTTTCTTCACTTTATAAATCCAATTTATTGTTACTGGTTGCTTCCCTTTTAGAAGATCTATCAATCGCTAAGTATTATTCTTTTTAATTGCTTTCATCTCTTCATCCATAGCAAATCTCCATCTTTCGTCTTTGACAGCTTCTTCAAACATCATTGGTTCCGTATCTACTAACAAACAAAATTGAGTAGAATCATCGATTTCTTCTATTACTTTATATATTTCTTCTAAACTCCGCATACGATGTGGCCTCTCGGAGGATCTTTGTGGAGTCATAATCGCTTGAAGTTGTTTGAACTTCAAGTGGAGGAGTTTGCAATATAGCATCAGTAACAATTTGATTCTGGGACTTATCTGCATTGAAAATTTTATCAAACAAAGGAGGAAATTCATATTTTTCATCCTGTGATATATTCCACTCCTATGAGCCTTCTTCATCAAACTCAACATCTCTACTAATAATTGTTTTTCCATTCCAAAAATCGTAAAATTTATACCCTTTTGAATTTTCAGCATAACCAACAAATATGAATTTCTTACTCTTATCATCCAACTTGCTTCTTATTTCATTAGGAACATGCACATAGCCAATGCTTCCAAATACTCTTAAGTGCAAAATACTTGGCCTCCTTCCACTCCAATCTTCTTGTAGAGTCATTTGCATTAGACTCTTTATGGGACTACAATTATTCAAATACATTGCACCTCCTATTGCTTCAGCACAAAACTCCTTCAACATCCTCTTACTTTTCAGCATACTACGAGTCATATTAAGAATAGTTCTATTTTTATGCTTCATAACTCCATTTTGCTGAGGTGATCTAGGAACCGTCAAAGAATGTCGAATACCAAGATACTCATAGAATTGATTAAATTTATTCGACGTGAATTCACCTCCTCTATCAGTCTAAATTGCTTTAATTAGATAACCACTTTCATTTTTAACTCGATTTTTAAATTTCTTAAACACTTCAAATACTTCAGATTTTTCCTTCAAAATATAAACCCAAGTCTTGCGAGTATAATCATCAATAAACAATAAAAGTACCCGTTCTTTCTATATGAACTTGGTATGGTAGGATCACATATATCAACGTACACCAATTCGAGTGTTTTTGTAGCTCAAGATAGAGACTCCTTTGGAAAGCTCCTTCTAGACTGCTTATCATACATATAAGCTGCACAAATTTGATCAGGATGACTTATAAAAGGCAAATCATGTACCATCCTTCTCTTATACAATAGCTCCAATCCACCAAAATTCAAGTGGCCTAGTCAAAGATGCCACAACCATGACGAATTATTCATGGTAGCTTTTAAACATATGGGACTATATTGATCTTTAGTATGAACATCTTGTTCTTCTGACATTGGCACTTTTGCAATCAATCTTCCTTTTCCATTTCGCATGACCAATCCACTCTTTCTCATCTGTATTTTATAGCCTTTCTCCAAAAGCTGTCCAATACTCAATATATTTGTTTTCAAAGTAGGAACATAATAAACATGAGATATAAAATGATGATTTCCATTCTTCAATTTAATCAAAATTTCTCCTTTACCTTTGATTGGAACTTTATTTGTATCACCATTACTCCTTTCTTTGTTGCCATTGCATGTTAATAACAAGATAGATGCTTCATCATCTTCTTCTTCAACCTCAGCACAGTTTGCATTTTCTTCTTCATTCGAATTCCATCTATATTCCACTGCATAGTGACCAAATCTTTCGCAATTATAACATTGTATATTAGATCTTTGACCATGACCTCATTGAAACGATCAACCTCTATCATGTCTTATATTGTTGCTAAAAATATGACTCTTCGTTATCATTCGAATTATTTTTGCCTCCTCTGTCTTTTCCACTATTTTCACAATTTCAGCCTCGACCATGACCTCTGCCTCCTCATCCTCTACTACGTCCTTGATGTTGATTGTCTTCTTTTTCATTTAAATTCAACTTCACCTGCAACACTTGGGCATCCGATTTTTCTCTTTTCTTCAATCTCTCTTCATAGGCTTGTAATGAACCCAAAAGGTGATTTACAGACATCGATTCCAAATCATTTAACTCTTCAATGGCAGTCACAATGTAGTCAAAATTTGAAATTAGCGACCAAAGAATTTTTTCAATCATTTGAACGTCTTCCATCGGCTCTCCATATCTCTTTAATTGATTCACAATAATGAAAATTATGCCAAAATACTCTTCCATAGATTCAGTATCCTTCATCTTGAGATTTTCATAATCACATCTCAAAATCTGCAGGCATACTTTAATTACTTTGTCTTTTCCTTTAAAATAATTATGTAAAATCTCCCACTCTTTTCTTGTCGTAGTTGCAGTAGATACCTTTTTGAACATATTTTCATCTAAGCACATATGAATAAGAGTGAGCACTTGCTGATCCTTCTTTCTAGCTTTCTGTAGCGCTTCCTTTTGTGCTATTGTTAACGATTCTTCACATTCCGGATGATTGTAGACTTTTTCTACAATATCCTACATATCTTGTGGGATATTGTAGAAAACGAGTTGTCATAATTTTCCTTGTTAAGTTTCAAAAATTGAAACGGTAGCATTCCATTCATCTTGGTTTTCACTGTGGAACACCTTCAAAATATAACTTCTGACACTTCTGTTTATCTTCTGTCGAGTGGCTAAATAGCAACAAAGTATACAGAAGATATGGAAATAAAGATTTTAAGGAAAGCTGTGGCTGTGTTGGCGTGTGGCTGCTAGGAAAGCTCTGGTTGTGTTGGCATGTGGCTGTTGCCTTTGTGTGCTATGTCTGTCCGTGGGTTTCTTGTGGCATGTTGTGATTTTCTTCTTTGGTGGCTGAGATGAATCTGTAGCGACAAACATCTGTCTCTCCTTTCTCCAACTCACGATCTCTGAATCTCACGTCTTCCTCTCTGCGACTTGTCTTCTTCTTTTGCTCTATAAACCTGTTATTCTGGTCGTTTCTAGTTTTAGTATTCTGCACGAGAAGTGTTTGATAAAACGTCTCAAAGAGATGGAAGGTAGAAAATTACTTTCTAGCTCAGATACCAATTTGTTGGATAGCAAATACAGAAGAGGCAAAAGAAACAGAGGTATAGAGGTATAGGCTTGATTTTGGGGAGCGGTGGCGGTTGATAACCTGCTGAAATGATAAGTACTTATTTTCAATAAGTACTTATATGTTTAGGATTGCTGTTTTTGTTACTGCTGAAACATGAAAGTAGGTGTTTGGCAAGTGCGATTGTGGTTGCTGAAAAGAGATAAAATGACTAAAAAATCTATTGATTTAACAAACTATTAATTGTCGTATAAATAATTAAAAATATATTATTAGTCATATAAATTTAAAATTATAAATAATAAAATATTAAATTAAAATAACAAAATATAAATAAAATAAATTTAGTAAATAAATATTTCAAAAAAATACATTATTATTCATATAAATTCAAATTGTAAATCTTAAATTAAAATAAGAAAATATAAATAAAATAAATTTAGTAAATAAAATATTTCACCTTACTTAAATATTATTGGCAAAAACTTCCTTCTATTAATTAAGTAAAGGTATAATGAAAAAAACTAAAATATCATGAGGTTATTATTGGAAGGTAAAATTTACCGCATAAGCAGTTTCTTACCGTAGCTTCCGTTCTGCTTATCTATTTCTGCGGTAAGAAACTGCTTTATTATGAAGTAAATTCCTATCTCCTAAAACATGAAATATGCCCATATAAATATAGGCTTTACAAAACCAAATTTTGATAAACTAAACTACCATTATTTAACTTAAATAATGACTCTTAACTAATAACTCTGATTAACCTCTGGATTTAAAATCACTGCTTATATATTTGGTATTGGCCAACATTTGCAATCATATTCTGTAGTCTTAGTAAGAGGAGGAAGGGTTAAGGATTTATCCGGTGTGAGATATCACATTGTTCGAAAAACTCTAGATAATGTCGGAATAAAGGATTGTCAATAAGAGCGTTCTAGTGCGTTGTAACTAGGACTCTAACAATTATAATTGTAAGTTTATTATCTACCACCCATCCCATAGGCGAATATCCTTTGTTCGTAATGAATTCATAACACCAATAACGGAACTGGTGTTTCTTCTCACTTTGGACAGCATAATTTTTGTAAAGACATTAACCAGCTTGGGACCAGACATGAGATGAGCAAGTGAAGTTTCCCACAATGTTTTTACAACTGTCTTGGTGTACACAATCATCCTTTCTTGGGCCTTTGCACTCGTCAACACCACCTGGAAATCTTAAGAAAGGAAAAAAGCTAACTCGAAACAATGCTTCAAAAAAAAGAAATATCAACAACATCAACACGCCGTGTACTTCACAATTTGTCATATTTAATATTTATGTCATATTTAATATTTTAAGTCAATATATTTTATTTCAATTGACTTATACAGAAGTGATTATAAATTAATCCTTATGCTGGATTCGCCGAAGCATCAGATGAATTTGTTTGACCGTATTAGATTCTACCGTATTAGACGAGAATAAAATCTAGTATTATATTTTTTTTCTTTTTAATTATATTAGATATCTCAGTTTAGTCGGACTAATTTTAAGCCTCTAAGACCTTACTTTGAGAGTTCTAGAGGATGTAAATTTGGAACTCCTAGATTCCTCAGGTTCTTACGTAGCCTGTACACTTCTGCGCACAAAGAGTCGTCATGTACTTGATTGGTCAATTGTTGATTGATCATTGACCCTATTCAGCATCAAATTCTTAGTAGGGATGTCAATTTTGGCCTGGTCGGACCCAGTTTTTATTTCAGATTGGCGGGTCACGGGCTGATCATGGTCCGCTCAGGCCGATCTACTGGTCTACCATGGTCGACCCTGCGTGGGCCGTAAGCTAGCCCGGCCCGACCCATAGCCCTCCCATTTTGAACAAAGCGGCATCGTTTTGCCCAGAACGATCCATCTCATATATATATTTTATTATAATTAGATTAAATTAATAATTTATTATAATTATATTAAATTATTAAGTTAAGACGAATTTAAGTCTTTCAACTTAGATTCAAAATTTTAAATTACTATATTAATGACATTTAATTATTTCACGTTTGTTGTTTATATTATGTACGTTTTATTTATATTTTTTAATGAAAGTGTAAGAGAAGAGGCTTTTTATAAAAAAACAAAATTAGATGGAAAATTTTCAAAAAATTTAAAAATTTAAGAAGTTTTTTCTAAAAATTCTTAAATTACAAAGGAGTTATTTTTCTTTTATTCCTTTTAAAATTTACCGAGAAAGACAAGTAATTTTATTGAAAGTAGGAATATTAATGGGTCGGCCGAACTCAGGTCAACCCATAATCTGATAAATCAAGAAGATCGGGACAATCCGACCCATCTTATAATAAACTACTAATTAGGCCGACAAAGCAATTCTTACCATCCTACTCAGCCTTGGCTTGAATACCATGTCAATCAAATATGACCACACATATTTTGTCTCTAGACTATTCCATCCTTGTCTTTCACTCATTTAAATATATATTATCCTTTGAGTTCAAGCTGTCTACGAAAGGGATCCCAAATCTAATTTAGACAACATTGTGTCTTGTTGCCAGAATTACCCTCAGAGAACACGAAAAGCGGGGGTGAAATGGAGAATACACCTACACCCAACGGAGTACAATTTCGAGACGGCGTCCACGGATAAGCATGATGAAGACGGTGGATATGCAATCACTCTCCCTCCTCAACTGTCTATAAATACAGCCAACCCTTCCTTTCCGTTGGATGTTCATGTTTAATTGCGTATATTTACTGGTTGTTGAACTCTCAAAGCTTTGAGAATGTCTTGCTGTGGAGGAAACTGTGGCTGTGGAGCTGGCTGCAAGTGCGGCAACGGCTGCGGAGGGTAAGATCACCGGAAAACTCTTATCTATCCATTTCATGTTACGTTCTCTATTATGTGATCTTCGTTTTCTTTTTCGGTCTGGAGCTTATGATGGCTGTAAAGTTAACATCTTTCGGTGGGTTAATGCAATTTTGTTATGTCCTGATAATAGACGAGATGTTCATGTCTTTGAAATAATCTTTATTGATCTTTTCTGGAAAAGAAATACAGCTCATATGACCTTTTCTGCTATTGATCTGCATGCGCTTTCTGATAAACCCCTTGATTGTTTGATCATTGTTGTTTTTGATCTTTCTTGCTGATCTGTATGCGCTGTCTTTCTGATAAACCCCTTGATTGTTTGTAATTGTTGTTTTTGATCTTTCTGGCTGATCTGTATGCGCTGTCTGTCTGATAGAACCTTTTTGTTAGATTGTTTTTGATCTATACTAGGACTAGACTGACGGTGGTTACGTTTTCTGATCGAGTGATTTCTTTTAATACAGAAGCAAAATGTATCCTGATTTGAGCTACACCGAGAAAACCACCACGGAGACTCTGGTTCTCGGCGTTGCACCGTCTAAATCCCAGTTCGACGGAGCTGAGATGGGCGTCCCTGTCGAGAACGATGGTTGCAAGTGCGGACCCGACTGCAAATGTAATCCATGCACTTGTGGTAAATGAGGTGTCGGTGATGTTATAGATCAGAAATGACCCTGATCCCTACAGAAGACTGCGTTTTTTAGTATATGTGTTTGTGTCTTGTCCGTTAATACGCTAGTTATGCCCTGTGTGAATCTGCGGAGCTTACTAGCCTAGGATTCAGCGTTGTTTATCTCAGTCGTGGCTTCTTGTTTGTTGTAGAAAGGGTACTAAGTATACAACTACGCATGCGTGATGGGTGTGTACTTGCACCTTTTTCACTGCATGAATCATATGTTTGTACTTGGAAAACCAGCTTTAATGAAACCTGCTTTCTTTGCTTATCTTTTATGTCGGCTTTGGTTTTCTGCTACAACCAGTTTTGGTTCTGAGTTTCAATAGTTTAGGTGAGTTGGATTGACTGTGAATTGTGACAACTACTCAAGTCGAGTAAATTACAGCTTGGCTGTGAATGATCCATGAAATTATTGACTGTTCAGTATGGGGAGATTATGAAACGTCAAGCTTTAAGCTTATTACTGGTGATGAAGATCCCATTGTTTTTTCTTCCCTAATCTGGGTTGTTTTGGCTGATGGACTAGATTTACTTTGAACGCCATGTTCTGTGTATTTGAACTTCACATTTCCTGGAGAAATCGTAGTTAGAGACTCAAGTAATGGAATTCAACTTTACACCTCAGTAAAATCTCAATGAATGTATAAGCAAAACATGAAGAGTCCTATACAAAAATAATGCCGAGGGGAAAATGACAAGATCTGTGAAATGGACCAACAAGCCAAGGTTGCGTCGTGTTTGTATAAGACAAACGATCAGCCGCCATTTGCCAAAACCTTTTAGCTGTATGCTT
>JANIIA010000005.1:68299136-68323765 GCA_027478495.1 Erythroxylum alaternifolium
ATTCAGTTACTGAGCGCATTAACCAAGATAAAACCATGGTATTGCATCTTTCCCAATATGCATAAGTAGAATCATCTTTGTCTGGCATAACAATACTGCCATCTATAAATTTTAACTTGTTTTTGGATAACAGGGTCATTCTCATTGACCTAGACTATGAATGATAGTCGGGTCCGGTCAGAAGAGAAGACACCAGAATAAGAGAAGGATTTTCATTAGGATGAATATAGTATGGTGAGGTGGGGAAGAGAAAGAAAAGGAGATATTCTTTGATACCATGATAAAACTACACTGTAATAGCAAAACAAACATTCCCTTCTCGGCAGCATTTATTGATGGTTGTTTGTGTATATATATAGGCATACAATAGAAGAGTCTGGAGAGGGTTATGAAAACATACTGTAACTAATTGTGGTTTTGGACATGGGCTTGGGTGTTATTGAATTAACCGATTAGGCCCATGTTCCAGATGTTTCATTGCTTCTGGAGGCTTCTTGCGCGTCTATCTCCTTTCCCCTTTTACGCGTTGATGCTTTGTTGGCTTTATCTATTATTCTGTCATCTATTAAAAGATTCGAATTTAAAACGAGAAATAGAGAAACAGAGCCTGTGAAGAGATAAAATGTGGACGAGGTAAAACGATAGTTTAAAAGGAGTTGACCGTTGATAGTCGTAAGGTTTTATGAAGTTTGGGCTCCTCTGCTTGGATTTTGATTTTTTTATTAGAACATCAAAATAAAAATTCATAACTTTTCTTTTAAACAAAAAAATCATACCTTTTTTTAATGTTTTAAAAATCTAACAGAAGTTAAACCGATAAGATAAAATTTTAAGGTTTAAAATGTTCAATCAATATTAGACCTTCATAAAACTGGTTAAAAATTGAATGATATCAAAGAATTTAAAATATAATTAAAGAATACGTTCTTACTCATTGCTGAATTTGAAGTTTAACTAAAAACGAAAACTGTTAAACAAAAATTAATTAGTTTATTTTGGTTTATAAAAACTTATTGTTTAATGAAAACTAACCAATCACTTAATAAATTGATCGATTTTAACAACAAAAATTATTAAATTAAATTGAATTGAAAATTTCAGTATTGAACAAAACAATTAATCAGTTCAAACTTTTTTTTCTTAAATTGAAACCAGTTTAGTTTTTTAATCATCGCCTTTTTCATGTTTTGGATTAATTCTCCTTTTATATCATTTATTAGTAAAGATTTGATTTTTTTATATTAAGAGAATCCAAATTGTTATTTTTTATTATATACATAAATATTAATCTGTATGTTAAGAAAAATTATTTAATTGTTAATAATTTAAAGTGATAAATTCAAACCAACATATATTAACAAACTCTGACACTTGTTATTAAATATTTAAACTCATTTGAAGTACTCAAAATAAAGATTTAGAGTCATATAGTTATTACTTATTACTTACATGTGTATGATCTCAACATTATTCTAAATTACAATATGATAATTTGTTGTTCCAAAATTAAATGCTTAATTTCTAATAAACATAAATAAAATTATATTAATTTGTCTATTTAATATTTACTATTAATAATTCTTTCGACTAATGTTTTAAAATCTATACTGGAAGTTAAACTGGTAAAAAAAGAGATTTAAAGTTTAACTGGTATTAGAATCTCATAAGACTTACTAAAAATTGACAAAATTTAAAATTTTAAAATATGATTGAAAGACATTGTCCTTACTCGTTGTAGAATTTGAAGTTTAATTAAAAAATAGTTAAATGAAAATTAATTGATTTTATTTTAATTTATAAGAACTTATTAATTAACAAAAATTTACCAATTAATTAATAAATTGGTTATTTTTTAACAACAAGAGTTATTAAAGTAAATTAAATCGACATGTTGAACAATTAAAAGTTTTTACAGTCTGAACCGGCCAAATCGATTAAATTTTTTAATCATTATTTTCGACCCTAACCCCGATAGTTTAATGAGCACAAAACCATTGACATTAGATCAATAGTCTAAGCATTCTTCTAAACATTACAAATATGGATTTATATGTTATATGATCGTTATATCTTAGTCTTATCGTGTGACCTCCCAAAGTATATTCGATCAACTTGTGTTTTAATTAGATGATGAAAATATTGGGTGAATTGTTGAACCATAGGTTTATTTTTTATTAGATATGTCAGTACGATTGTAGGTTAGGATAGTGCTCAATGAAAATTATTGTTAATTATTCTTTCATGTTTATTAAATTTGAAACTTTAAGAAAATGAGAAAAATAATATAATTTACGCAGATTCAACAATATATTTTTTCAGAATTTTTTAATTTAATAAGAACCTTTTAAATTGACTAATATATGAATATCTATATAGTATTCAACAATGTTTTTAAAACCGAACCGAAAGTTAAATTGATAAGAAAAGATGTTTAATGTTTAAAAGTTCAACGGTTATTAGACCATTATAAAATTAGGTAAAGATTAAATAAAATTAACATTTTGAAATATAATTGAAAAAGATCGTCCTTATTTAAACGAACAATTGATTTATATTAGTTTGTAAGAAATTATTAAGTTACAAAATTTAATCGATTAATTAATATATGATTCAATTTTTAACAACAAGAACTATTAAAATAAATTGAATCAGAAAGTTAAAAATTAGACTAAAAAGTTCGACGGTAAAAGTTTTCATGATTGAACTAATCAAATTAGATAAGATTTTTTAATTATTGGCAATCGGTAGACATGTCATATCAACAATATATATCTATATAAAAAAATTTTAAAAAATAATCACTAAATTGAAACTTTTAAACAATTTAGATACTAAATTGAAAATTTTTCAAAAGATTAAATATTTTTAAATATCTTATACTACAATTCATAATAGTTGGAGTCGTTATTTCTTTAAATACACTAAAATTTTAAGGATATAATAGCCGTGTTTTGCAATCAGTTGATTGCATTAGTTATTAGCTGTTAATAGCTGATTATATTAGCTGATTTGACCAACGGATTGCATTAGCTGTTTATTAGAGATATTTGGTAAAATTAGTTGTTTATGTGTAAAATGAATTATAAAGACATGACTTTAAAAAAATTTATAAGAGTATAAATATTATGGCCTTGTTTGGTAAACAGCTGATTGCATTAGTTGTTAGCTAATAGCTGATTTTATCAGTTGATTTGAGCAGCGGATTATATTAGCTGCTTGTTAAAGATATTTAGTAAAATTAACTGTTTAGTATTAGCTGTTTATGTATAAAATGACTTATAAGGACATGACTTAAAAAATTATATGGGTATGAATATTATATAGTTTAGTATTTCGTTGAATATTCATATAGGAATTTAAATTTGAGATATTTAATTCTACAAAAATTAAGTTTATAACTTTAATAAAAAACATAGAACATTTAATTTAAAATGAGTAATAGAATTAACTTGTGAATATTATTTATAAATTATATAAAATTGTAATATATATTTTTAAAATATTATATCATAAAAACATTTTTTATTAAATTACTATTTAGTTATATATAATAATTTAAGATAATTATACTTCTTTTGGTAACAAAAAACTATTAAATAATTAAACTTTGAATCATTCATCCGAAACAGGAATCCTTAACAATCCCAATAAAAAGTAAAGAATTTAGAGAAAATGATAAGAATGAGACTGTAACAAAGAGGACAAAATCGACATTGAAAAAATATAATTTAGCTGTTTGATGAAAACGCTCTTGTTTAGGAACATTTTCATTTTTAGCTTTTTGAAGACAAATAGACCTTGGAGCAACTGCTCTCCAAACAGCTTTTACAGCTGTTTGAAGGATCAAACAACTGAAGCATACCAATCGGCTAAAATAATAGTTGATTGGTAGTTAACCAAACGAGACCTATATATCTTAGTATTTTGTTAAATATTCTTACAAGAGTTTAGATTTTAGAGAAGTCATGTTCACCTGTACTGTTTCATCATCTATAAAAAAATTATGCAATTCTTTCTATTTTTATTTTTGTTTAAGGTCAATATTTTATTTATAACCTATAACTGTATAAAACAATTATAAGAACAAACAATGTCCCTAAAACGTAGGTGTTTAGGAATTTCAATTAGGTTGTCCTACTTACTAAAAATTGTTGTATATTAGAACTAACAAAAGTATGACGTATTTGATACTTAATTGTAACTTAATTAAGAATACAATTTAAACAGCAACATATTACACAACTTAGCAATAGAATTTAATGGTACAATTGACTTTTGATAGTTAGAATTTCGGCTAATGGATGAAAATGCTGACTATCAGTAGCTCATCTTTGACCGTTTATCTTAAATCAGCTAGCGTTTTCTGCTACTCTCCAAACAACTTTCGTTGTGTTTGAAGAGTCAAACAGTCAAGACCAATCAGCTAAAAAAAATAGCTGATTGGTTGTCTACTAAAAGAGACCAATATATAACTAATCAATTTAGAATCTACTAATAATACCAACCATTAAGGTGGATGTAATGAAAGGCTTGATTGATTCTTACAGACAATTAAGTACTAGAAATCAACCCCGATCAATTACGTAGTTTTAAGTTTTAACTCATTATTAGCCAAAAATAACATTAAGTAGTTTATAAAAAATAGACCCACCTATTTGATATTAATTAAGGTAAAAGACATATACTCATATAGTTTTAAAAATTTTAGAAAAACTCTTTAATCTTTAAATTTTTAGAAAAAAAATCGTTTTAATGTTTATGAATCAAATGTAAACTAATCAAGTGTCACTAATATAATAATCCAACTTAGTTCTTAAACTTGAATGAATTCAATTCAATTTAAATTTAATTAATATTTTAGAGTAATTATAATAAATTGTTAATTTTAGTTAGATTAATTAGTTTAAATTGAGTATAAGAAATATGTTAAATCATCGTGTCAATAGCATTTGATTAGTAAATGTCTTTATTCATTTTACATATATTTTGTTATTATGTTTTGATTGAACTATAAGAGAAAATCAATGACTTTTTTTTAAAAAATAAAATTGAAAGAATTTTTTAAAATTTAAAAAATAAAAGATTTTTTTTTTAATTTCTTAAACTACAAAAGAAGTTTTTATTTTTAACATATTATCCGATTTTTAAAAAATCGGATCAGAAGTTACACCGGTAAAACAAAATGTTTAAGATTTAAAAAGTTCATCATATAATAGGCTGTTATAAAATCGGTTAAAGAATAAATAAATTAATAAATTTAAAATTATTAAATAAAAAATAATTGATTTATAAAATTTATTAATTTATAAAACTGATCGATTAATTAATAAACTTGTTAATTTTAAACAATAAAAATTATTAAAATAAATTAAATCAAAAAATTAAAAACTAAAAAAGAAAATTAACGGATTCAAAACTTTTATGATCAAATAAGTCGAATCTTTTAATCAATAAAAATGCCCACTTAAACATTCTAGCAATCCGACGGTCATAAAAAAAATAATTAATTTCCATCCTAGGTTTTATTTCCTTAAATTAAATCGAATATTAAAATAACTATTTCATTCCTTATCTGCCTCAATTTTCAATTTCATTTCCGAATATTAAAATAACTATTTCAGGTTCACAGGCTACTATGAGTATGCCGTTTGATGTTTAAACAAAAGGTTAACGTGAGCCGTTACTCTCCGTTATCCGATAGGGTATACAAAAGGCCTGGAAGAAACGTGTAAAGCATTAGAATTGGAAACTCTCAAGTAACGGCAGTTAACGGCGACGGTCGGCGCTATTGTATTCGTTACATATGAATCGACCGTCTCCCTGTACGTTATATTTATTTTCTTCTCTCTGTTTCAACGGGCGAGAATTTTCGAAGCTAAAGCACTTCGCTTTCGTGTGAATTCTGGAAAAACGCTTTGTTTTTCTGTTTTTTGGCTCAAAAGGGTGTGTGGTTCTGCTCTTTTTCGATGAGCTCGACTTCAATTCCCGCCACTTCCGTACAAGTAGAGGTAAGCTTGTGTCGACTTTCAGAAATAGAAAGTCGTGGTTTTCTCAGAGAAAGTTGCACCACTCTTATTCTTCTTATGCGTTTAAACTGATTTGATCATGGAACCCGTGTTTTCTTGAGCCTTAAGTAGCTCTGATTTGGTAAAGATTTCAGCTTTATTGATCATAAACCCTAGAATTATATCTCTTTTTCTGATTTAGATGGGGTTTTTCTTGATCTAGTTGTTGATTTTAAGATCTGGGTTTTGTTTGATTTTCCCTTGTTTGTTTACGAATCGATGTTTGTGTTAAAAAAGTTGTGGTCTTAGGGTTACAACGGTCACTTACTCATTTGGTTGTATTGATTTGTTTGTTTGATTTATTTGTATTCCTTTGTTGATTAGGATTTTGGTTTTGGGAGATGACTGTAGAAGGAGGAGATGGATGAGGTGAAGATAGAGGAACGTTGCCTTGAAAATAAGCAACTGACGGCTGCCTCAAGCTCTTCTATATCTGAAGGTAGTAGCAGCGCAATTGTCAAGTCTCCAGGTGTATCTAGTCCAGCCACAGCATCACCAACTAATAGGTTGCTATCAGTTAAAAATTTTCACACTTTGAACAGTTAGTGCTTTATAGATATACCTTTATTTTGTATACGGCTTGGCATTTATCAAACTTGTATTGGATTTTAATATGCCATCGATACTTTTTCTTTCTTATGCATTATGCATGATGTTACCTTATATGGTTTTCGTTTGAGATAAATATACAATTGGTTTTTGCAGGAGAACCACTGGACCAATTAGGCGTGCAAAAGGTGGTTGGACTCCTGAGGAGGTTAGTGGTTTAAAACGGAGATCCTCAATCATTTATTGCTTTCTAACACGAGAGAAGCTTTTCTTTTACGCTTGCCTGTTACTCACTGGTTTATTTGAATCGAGCTTGATCCACCTCATTCTCTTTTGATGTTATGCGAAATATGTTGATTTTTTTTAAAATGTTGTTTTTCCTTGAGATTAAAAACTACATATTCCACAATTATGTGGATCAGCAATAATTTGAAAATTTTCTTTGTATACACGCGACATTTTTGTAATATTAATGCACTTATGGTCATCTGTTCTCATTGGCTGCTGCTGTTAAGTTAATTTGATTTTTGTTACTAAAATCTCGTTTATTTTATTACAGGATGAAACATTGAGAAATGCAGTTGCAACTTTTAAGGGGAAGAGTTGGAAGAAAATAGGTTTCTCTTTTTCATCTAAAGTGCATTTTCTATTATTTTGTAACTTTGCTTTAGTTGTTGGATCGTGGAGATGAATCTTTTGAAACATGTAACTTGGAGACGATTTTGTTTGTGAACTATACAAATCTATTTCACGACTGTTAGCAAGTCTTTTCTGGTTTGTTGCTTCTTGTTAGTTGAAGAGATTAGTACCATGTATTTGGAGGGAAAATCATCAACTCGTGATGATACATAAGGTGTAGCTCCAATGGACGGAGTATGATGAGGATTTTGACCATTTCTTCCCTAAGATATATTTTGTTTGGTGATATGCTATGGCAAATTATGATGTTTCCATATCATGTGCATTCGTGTCTCTCCATCTGGTAGAAAATATAGTTAAAAGCTCACTTTAGGAACATAATTAGATGACGAACAAGAAATCTGACTTGTAGGTTTAGGAGTGCAAAGTTATCTTGCATCTGGGAGAAGAGAATACTGTATTTATCTTAAATAAGAAAAGATATTGCAACATATCCCTGGGATGATGTAGAAGATGCATTTTTTTGTCTGTCAGCAATATTAATTAACTTGTGTTTTCTTGTAAATATATTACCATAAACATTTGGTTGATCTTAAATTTGTCGTGCATGTATGCAGCTGAGTTTTTTCCTGATAGATCAGAAGTGCAATGTCTGCATCGATGGCAGAAGGTTCTTAATCCTGAACTTGTTAAAGGACCATGGACTCAAGAGGTTGGTGCCTTGTCCCACCCCTTTAATGTAAATCTTTGTTTACTTAGGCTGTGTTTAAAATTGAAAACTGAGTTGTTTCTTGATCTTCAGGAGGATGATAAAATAATTGGACTGGTGGCAAAGTATGGACCCACAAAATGGTCTGTTATTGCAAAATCTTTGCCTGGTCGCATAGGGAAACAATGCCGAGAAAGGTAATTTTATAAATAAATATGATATTTTCTGTTCTATGAAAATTATTCTATTCACTTAACATTATCCTTCTTCTGTTCCTTAGTTGATATGGTTCTAGAACTGTTGAAAGTTTTGTGGAACTGATAATTCTTCTTTTTGCCTTTGGTAGGTGGCACAATCATTTGAATCCAGATATAAAGAAAGAGGCCTGGACATTAGAGGAGGAATTGTTACTCATGAATGCCCATCGGATGCACGGAAATAAATGGGCTGAAATAGCTAAGGCCTTACCTGGAAGGTACTCAAATTGCATAATTTGTCTTAAGGAGTTTGGTTTGGTTTCTAAACTGAGTTATCATACAAGATCTCAACTTGGATTTTCTATCATTAGTGAAATTCTGATTTTGGAACTGTCTTGGCTGTTGCAATCGGGTTAACTTTGCTAAGTAAGGAGAGATTTCTGTTGCTTTTTCCTGGAAGCTAAATTTGAATTTGACTGATCTTTTCTTTACACAGGACTGATAACTCCATAAAGAATCATTGGAATAGTTCCTTGAAGAAAAAATTGGACTTCTATTTAGCAACTGGAAAGCTTCCTCCCGTTCCCAAAAATGGTGTCCAAAATGGTATCCAAAATGGGAAAAAGGATATGTCTAAACCTGCCTTGATGAAAACAACTAGAGAATCAGATTCTGCTGCACAAGCTTCATCAGGAACTACTGATGGTTATAAACTAGAAAATGATGTCAAAGATTCAACTCAGCTGCCAGATATGGCAGCTTCATCAAGTGGACTTCCAAATGAGTCTGCTGATTCTGAAGGGACTGAATGTAAAGCTTGGTCATCTCCTGTGGGTCCTTGCTACTGCCAATCAGAATTGCTGCAAAAATGTCAAAATTGTGAAGACAGTCATGAGATTGGGGAAGGCAAAGTCGTGTCTGGACAGCACCTAGAGACTCCACCTTATGGGTCATTATGTTATGAACCACCACAATTAGAAACTTGTGTAGCACCAACATCAGATCATTCAAATGGCAATCCTGCTCAGAGTGAGTACAACTCTACACCAGTTTCATCTCCTGTTAGTTTCTACACTCCACCTTGTAGGAAGATTAGTAATTTCAATGCGCAAAGCCCAGAATCCATATTAAGATTAGCAGCTAAAAGCTATCCCAACACTCCTTCCATTTTTCGGAAGAGAAGGAGTGTAGCTGAAGTGCCTGATATTCCATGTAAGATCGGAAAAGTCGGTCAACAAATGATTGAGGACAGGTTTCATGTTTCTGATGACAATGAAAGGCCCCAGAAAGCTTCAAACAGAACTGGTGTTCAAGATCAAAGTTTTGATGAGGTACCTAACAGCAAGGCGTTCAATGCGTCTCCTCCCTATCGATTAAGATCGAAAAGAACTGCTGTCTTCAAGTCTGTGGAGAGGCAACTTGCTTTTACTTTAGACAAGGAGAAGCATAATGGTACTAAACCAGAAGGAACATCTTTGAAGCAGCTTCTTGTTGTTGATAATCAGAGATAACAGTTTGGGAGATGCACTTTTTGATCTTTTGGTTGGGTTGACTAAATTTACTGTGTCTTCCATTCCAAAGGGACTTGCACACCCCTTGTTTACAGTATACTCTGGGGGTTCTTTTTATCATCATACAATAATCAGCTGGTGCGTTCGTGTAGAATAAATAGATCTTAGACAACAGACTGCTTGTTGAGAAAAATATCAAGTGTAAAACTTTTGTACAGATAGAGAAATTTTCTTAAGAAGTCTTTATCTATTGAACTTGTTTATTCTGAATTTCACACCCTTTTTCTTTGTTCCAATATTACTATTTTACCAATTACCAAACTCGTGAACCTCTATGAGTGTTAAAATTTTGAACATGCAAAATAGCAAAAAGGGCATACAAAACATCCAATGTTTGAGAGACAGCACTGAGTTATTTAAACCTTCAATTTTAGCAACATTAATCGTATCCTTTTTAATTTTTAATCCCTTTTTATCATTTTTATTTAATTAAAAATTTAGAACTTTCCATATAGAGTAGGAGAAAAGTAATAGCAATGTTACAAATATTGTATTAGAATTAATAATAAGAATGTAAACATAGATCAAGGCAACACAACAATAGCTAATCACATTCTCGATGAAATGTGAAGTTTAAGAAGGTCTAATATTACGTTAGCTGTACTCCTGTATAACCTGATTAAGGCAATGGACTTAATCAGGTTATATAATCAACCAGGCACAGGTTATATATTACATAACTCAAGCAAGACTCTAGCTTGTTCATCTCTAAGCTAGAGCTTAACAACACTGGTCGAATTGATTTATATTTCAGTATGAGCTAATGTTGAAGATCCATGCATCGCCTTCCATTTTGTACCTGATTTCCGGGCACCAAGTCACCATTTCAGGATAGTTATCAGAAGCATGGGCAACGCTAAAACATGCTTTCTACTAATTGGAAGTAAGGTTGTGAACTTTTGAATCTTTTCAAACTCCACGCATCAACAAGATTAAAGACATTCCATGCTGTTTTGGTCAAATAGTAGATGTTTAATTGATTCCAGGGAAAGAACTTTGGAGCTCCAATTATTAATTAGAAGTTTAAGGTCCCCATGTGATGGGTTGGTAGACAAGACATGAACGCCAACATAGGCAGGCGAGCATGCTTGAAGCCTGTGAGATTAGAAAGCCATATAGCTTGGTGAGCGGCACTTTTGGATGGATACAGTTCACTTTTCAGCTTCTTAGCATTCAGTTCCAAGAGTTTACTGAAAAATAAAAATAGCCAACACAAATAAAATTCCATTTTAAATTTTATAAAAAATGAACTCCCTATTGAAATTTAATTTTTTATTATAACTAGAATTAAACATTTCAATTCTATTTATTAAAATTAACATCAAAATAATTTTTTGAATATTTTAAGAAGTATCTTTATATTTTAAAAAAATCTAATCCTTTAATTTTTTAAATTTACAAATTTAACCAAATATTTGTCAGTGTACTATCCTACAATCTAATTGAATACAAAATAATAAAAATAATAATAATAATAAAAATACGAAATTCAAATACATTGGACAATAGCAACCCCAAAAGTTCTTCCCTATCCTCCAAAACTAAAAAGAAAAAATAAAATCCAAAAACTGCTACATATATAAGGATGAGATATATACAACATTTACATTATTAAAAATTAAAAATGTTTACCAATTCCCTTTAACCCAAGGCAACAAAAGAACCCAAGGCATGGCAAGGGAAGCACAGTCCAGAGGAGAGAATCAACAACAAACAGAAAATGAATGAGAGAAGAAGGCAGAAGGTAAAAAAAAAAAAAAACCGTTTCTTTTACACTGCTCTTGTCTTGCATCATCATTTCAATGATTGAAGCAGCAATACCAAAGCTTGAGAGGTGTCCATGACCATGACCATGACCCCATCTACAGTATTAGCTTAAGGAGAGGATAAAAACAAGCTCCCTGCAAAAATGTCGTTACCAAATGGGGTCAGTTTCTTGCTATATTTGGGTTCAAAAGCATATGTTTTCATATGTCAAGTACTGGTCAAGGGCTCCATGTGTCCATCTGTTTTAACACTGTTACGTTTATACTAATGAAGCTTCCTGCAAGTAAGTAAAATACAGACTAAGGAACCTACAAGCCTGTAACTTTAATTGTTCTACAGAGACCTTTTCAGGTCGATAACGCTTCTGTTATTCTGCAGGTAAGTAAAATAAAAACTAAGGAACCTAGAAGTCTGTGACTTTAATTGTTCTACAGAGACCTTTTCAGGTCGATGACGATTCTGTTATTTATTACGTGTGACTAATCATGTTGAGCAAAGTACTTGCCTTTACCCTTGACATCGCAATTCGCACTCTCTAAATTTGGCTTTTGGAGACCATCATACACCCAGATAACAAAAGAGAAGTAACGAACCCAAACAAGCTTCTTAACCAGCTATGATAAATCCACACCTTACTTCTGGATCCTTGGTAGCTCCCACCCGTTTCAGGTAAGAAAAGTTGGAGAATAACAGAAGCATCCGCGCCTTAATTACCATTCTGCTTGATAATCCATCACTTTCTAAGGAAAATCAAAGTTCAGATGAATTATTTGGCACTATACTCTTAAATGATAAAATACAAGCTCATGGAACCTTTACAGAACTTAACAATCACCTACTCAATTACATCAAGAAGAAAGATCCAACAGTTGTTTGTCCAAGAACCTTAGAGCTTCGATCTAGCCCATGAGAAGCAACCTAACATGAACAGTTGCTATGTTAATGAAACTGTCAAAAATGGTGATAAATATAGGAACATAATAAAACTTTAGATAGAGACCATAAAATTTATGCAAGTGGCACAATCTCAATTGCAAAAGCTAATCTTTTTTCCATTAGCATAGGTCCACTGTTAAGCACTCCACACATTTACTTGTTATTCAATTTATCTCTATTGTTCAGGGGAAAAAAATGGTTACAAGAAAGAGAAAACAAAGTTCAGTCTAAAGAAACCAGAATCATGGATCTTTATCTTCCTTGTAGTTCTTTTTAGGGAAATATTTTCTGATTGCCGTGACACTAAACACGTGATACTTGTACAACATACAGAAAGCAAGGCTGTGAAGCATTATCTCTCACCATATAAGTTAGTGCAGCATAGCGCTCCTCATTAAGGTACAGTGGTTTTCCTCTAAGCATTTCATGATCCTGTGAAAAATAACACATTATATATATACATTTATATCCATGCAGTCACGATAGGAAACAATCCATCTTGCAATATCGCCAGCAAGAACAAAAAAATCAATCAGTGCATGTCTGTAGTGAGAGTTTGAGCAATAATTGAGACAAACACAAAAGGAAAGTAGCTAAAGCAATGGCTTTATAAAAGGAAATATCTCTATTCTCAGTTGGCTGAGTTCATAAAATGACAATCCTTGAAATTCTTAACCTCAGTATAAGAGCACCAAAAGCAAAAGTGATAACGTGGATGCACGCCATATCGCATCAGAAGTATCATTTCTTTAGGAAGCCCAAATTACCAGGACAGATTAAATAGAAAAGTCTTACTATACTCCTCTCGGAGGATCAGAAAGCAATTTACCTCTTCACCAAATGCATCAAGGTATAGCGATGGCCAAGGAGCTTGGCGTGCACATCTTTGTAACAGAATTGTAGTTCTCTGCAAGAGGCACAAATAAAATGTATAGTCCACCAGGCAGCAAGAAAATGATAGCTAGAAACACAATGGATTATACCTTGATCAACAGAAATACACCAGTTCCAGCACCACAGACCATTGCATGACTTTGGCACCCATTATCCCTTTGAACAAAAGCAAATGAGAGGATGTCAAACTACACGTAAAAGATTATGTTAAAAGAAATGTAGTACACCTAGAACAGATGTGCATATCTTGATGATTGCTTGTAATAGGAATGAAAATGGCAGATACGAACCTGCAGCATAACTTCCAGCCAGGAGAACACAATCTACCACAGAGAAGGCACAGAGCAGGGTCATCAAGAACTGTATCACAGTCAACACAATGCTGTTTTATGTACCTGAAAAAAGTAAGTCTCCATAACTGTCGTATCCAATGTCAAGTAGAAATATTTGTAACGTAAATGAAGAACAGCCTCCATGACAAACCTCTGCAGTAGATCCTGGTAAAGGTGAGGTAGCCGCATTAACATGAATGGGACTGCAGGCGTGGAATGCAAAGCACCAGGAAAACTATACATTTCATACTCCTTGCAGAAATGTTTGAACCAGCCATTCGCTACAGATCGAAGCACTTGATCCTTTAGAATGAAATCTAATGGAGGAATCTTGAACATCTTTTCAAGCTCTTGAATTTCATTCAGCTCGATTAGATCACAGGCATTATATACTTTGTCATTGAAGGCACTGGAAATATAATCCGGATCACAAAATGGTGCGGCGACTGAACTGCTCAGTAACTTCCAAAGTAATGCACACCTCCTCAAATAAGGGAAACTCAGTCTACGAATCATATCCTTCATATTAGAAGAGGGATCAACATAGTTTGAAACAAAAAATTGTTTGATCCACTCAGATTCACCCAAAATTTTGGAGATGTCAGCAACTAGGGAATCATGAAAACCTAGTTCTTTAATTTCATGCTGCTGTTTTGCAAGAGTGGTGATAGTAGCCTGCATCCAACATAAAGGATTAGGAACAAGGCGATGTAGGTTATTAAGTTAAAAGTAAAGAAAGAACAGAAAAAAGCAGAGAAAGTAACACATATCACACCTGAATTATGGAAATAGCATAGAACAAATGAATCAGGGACAATAATGATTCCTGGCATGATAAAAAGAGTTCTGGAAGACAAAAGAGAATCCACATCAATGATGAAAAGGCATCATGAGCTAGGATGGGATCAGCTGCTCGATTCCAAAATTGAGTGTCAGGATACGATGGGTCCTTCTCAGCATGTTTCCAAATAGATGACATGTTACCTAGTAAGCATATACACGGAGAATGTCAGAATCTGAGGAAAACTATTCAAATTCAAGACAACCTCCTTATAATCCTATAATTTTCCTCCACAATTACAAACACTTATTTCAGAAGTATTCTGCTCATGAATGTTAGACCAATAGCAGTTATAGGAAACAAATTAGCAGTTGAAGTCTCCGAGATTCGGAATGTCAACATGTTTAATGCACAAGTTGTTTGTGAATGGAATGGTATCTAAAAGCCAAAGCCCTCAGAAAACAGCAAAGATCACAAGAAGAAACCATTGTGAGAGTCAACTCACCTGCATGTCCATCTATGCTGCCAGTATAATTCATAGAATATCCTGTGCAAAGGGAGCCAGCAAAGAGCTGAATCCCTCTAAATCTCTGAAGCAGATGAAGAAAATTTTTACCCCTCACACTTCTTACTGTTTTTAGCAACAAGGATAAAATAAATCCACTAGATGATTTGAGTTCCTCATACAGAGCACTAAGGCTATAGTTTGGGCTCATCTGACAGCGTCCACACCTTGCAGCAATCTCCATTGATACAAGGGAGTACTTAAATGTATCCCACATAATCATGGCAAGATTAACCCGTGAAGATCCCGAGAACTTATCCCATGTGTTTGGAAAATACATTTTAAGGAGCACGCGACAAACTGACTCAAGATTTCGCTCCGTCTTTCCATTAGTATGCCGGGAAAGTCTTTTCAAGACGTCACTTTTTTTAATCATTCTTGCTGCAGATTCCAAGATAGCTAGTCCTTGTTGAACCCAGACAGAATTATATTCTTCACCTGGTACACTTGAAGCTCCAGCAAGATAAGCTGAAGAAACAACTGACATCATGGGTTGTTTGGGAACCTTCCGGAAATCCCCAGACAAAGAAGGCAAGGTAGAATTTGCCAGCCGGCGACATACAGGACAAAGAAATTCTCCCTAGTAAAAACACAGAAAAAAGGAGCAAGAAAGAGAATTAAGAACAAAAATATTCTTCAAGATTGAAAAAGAAAATCTGAACAGCATGAAATAACCAAACAAAAGGCACCTGATCTGGGTCAACGATGTGCCCACCTTCGAAAACAATTCTTCTCACATGTCTGCATCAGTACATTGTTGAAAAGCCACTTTATAAATAAAAGTACCAACAAACATCCAAGCATTGGATCATGTTAAGTCAAATATTCATATAGATAACAGGTACAGCAACAACGTAGTAAAGGAATGTTCAGGATATGCTTAATGTCTGATCCAGCTCAATCTCGCCGATATTTATTTCACTCAACAACTATCAGCAGCATAGAACATAGTGAGACAAATTGTTAACGGCTCAGTAGTACGTCCCACAAGGATGTTTGAATGGTCATAAAAACGTTCAAGTAATGTCATGGAAAAAACAGTTGAAGCACACTTTTACAAAAATGGTTGTCAACAGAGCATGTAGATCCAAGTATAGCAAAAGAAACTAATGATTATGCATTCAGACAAGAAAAATTGCTGCAAAAGATACCCAAAGTTTATTAGAGACAAGCTTCAGGATTTATGTCGGCCCGTTACCTTTCTCTCAATGATGACAAATAGCGATCTAGACATCTCTGATGCACAGCATGACCACAGGATGATAGATGGATGCCATCACAATTCATAGGACCAAATCCATCGTATGGGAGCTGTGAGGTTGATTCTGTTGATACGTTGTCAACAGAAGCACTGCCAGAAGCTGAAGTGAGTTCTGCTGACACTCTAGAAAGGGTTGCTATATATTTTCCAATCAATACAGATTCCAGAGCCCCATTCTCTGGGACACCTACTACAGCTTTACATTTCTTATTTTGCTCTTTGCAATCACTAATTAGCAAATTCTTTTGCATCTCCTTCCGAATAGTAAAGTACATATCTTCTTCCAAAGTATCAAAAGAATGAACAGTTGTCAAATTGTCATCCTTATGTGCACAAAATTGTGTATTCTTTAATGAAGGAAATCGAGCCCGAAGAAATTCAATAACAGCATTTACTTCTCCTGCTTGAGCATAATTAGAAAACTCATCAACGGCATTTTGTGCCAACAATGCCAATTGAGTAGGAGATATCCCCCCCAAACCAGCTGGAGTAGGGATCATTCCAACTGCCTTGTTTTTTGGTACAGAAATATGATCCTCACTAAACTGTTGAGATTTATCCCAAGATGGAGGACTGCTGTCAATGAACCTCAAAATCCTTGATTTCTTGAAGAGCAGCAAAAACATATTTATCGAATTCAGTATATAAGCTGTTATAATCCAACAATAGAACCTACCAATTACCTCAAACAAAAGCAGACACAAAAAGCACTTGTACCTGTAGAAGAATTAAGAAAGACACGGGATTTTTGGAATTTGGATTATGGCAGAGAGAACAAACATCTTGCACAGTCTCTTCCAAATCCTGCTCATCATCAGAATTACTTTCCTCCAATTCATTTTTTGAATCAACTTCTGAAACGGAGTTGATGCTTGACAAAAATTTGGACTGTTCAGCTTTCATTTTAGCCTGCATTTGCGAACAAGTAAACCCAATCACATGCAAATTCATTACTGCGAACGTTCCATTCACCTTGTTTTCAGTTAGGCAATAAATTGCGGTAAAATAGGACCAACAGGAATCTAATGTGAAATTACATGTACCTAATTGTAGGAGAACATAAATGTCAACCAACAATTATCCTTCAGCAGGAAGCAAGCATACATTACTTTCATTGTCCAAAAAAATCAAATCCTATATGCTGTAAAATCTCACCAAAATAGCAGCTTGTCTCTCACGAGCCTTGGCCTTGCGTATCTCAACATCAGATGCTGAACCTGATGCATTTTTTTCACCAGTATGATTGGATTGTGATATATGAATAACTACTTCAGGAGCAAGTTCCTGCAGTTTCATCATGCATTGAGAATCTAGCTCCCCAAACTTCTTCAATAAACTTTCAATTAAAGAAGAAGGGTCACAATTTCCAGCTTCCACAAAGTTTTCTAGACTTTCCTTCCTGTGTATTCTCATTAGAGAGACCAGGAGTGAAAGCAAACTCTGCTCACCAGCCCCATAACTTAACCCCTCATGAATTTCTTCAACAGCAAAAGCAAGCATGGTAGAACAACCTCCATTATAAAATGCAAAATCACCAGATTCCCTGTGCTGAAAACATATGTCTAATGCCAACGAGAGCAAGTGCAATGAAGTTAGAAGAACAACATCAGGAACCCGTGCCTCAGTCAACTTATCAGAGAAAATCGCATAGAATAACACAGATCGTATAAATTTAAGGACCGTTTTACAAGTTGCTAGTCCAGCTAGGGCCTTGAGAGGAGAATAGATCTCTGTCCACCTGGGCACCTGAGTGGTCAATGCTGAGACACCACAGTACCTTGTATATCTTTCTTCTGCAACTTGCAAGTCCCTTGAGTGCCAACGAGGATGATAAAGGTCCAAATCTTTCCAGCATATCCAACGTAGGGAGTACATGCCCTGCAGGGAGCACATAAGGTCAACTTAAGAAAAAACAATAAGGGAACAAAAATTCAAGCCATAAAACAAACCTGTGTGAAGCCAGATGGATTAGAGTATATGGCAACAGCATCCAAAATTTCCTGAAGCTTATCAAGCTTTGCCAGGTCACGAGGTATAGATTTCACCAGTTGACTGCGAGTGGCATCTCCAATAGACAGCTTATGAATCAACTCTCTTCTCAAATTTTCTGTAGCTGTTAGGCCAGAAAATCGCCTTTCTTGGACAATTTGTATGATGAGAGTCAGCATTTCCTGCACCAAAATTGGCTCGTACCTGAACAAGCAGATTGTATGCTATGTCTTCAGTAGAACACAATCATACTGATACCCAGCAACTTTAAAAAGCCTACAATTACAAAGCTGATTGCGAGAATCTAGAAACTTTGAACCATGAAATTAATTCAATCAAGTAAAATAAGAGTAATTTAGTGCATTTAGAGATTGATGCAGAAGTAGCATCTGCAAATAGTCACAACCTGACACATGTATACCAGGAAGCTTAGTGTACTCCAGAGTTTTCCCAGAAATTAGACGGTGAAGCAAGTATTTTTCAAGATGAAGGATGAAGCATGATTCCTATGTGCATATCTTAAAATTCAAAAACGCCACAACTAACTAGTAGAAGTAAGATCTCAAGTCACCATTGAATTTATGAATCAAGACTTGAAAAACATCACCTTCTTTCAGGCATCTAACCAGAAACTGTCACCCTCAACAAAAAAGCAGTACCAGAAACTCATAATAAAATGCACACGTGTGACGGATATGAATGCAACTAAGCAGAAGTAGTAGTTTTCTGGAATGCAATATCAACAACCTAACGCAGGGGGGGAAAAAAAAGCAATATCAAGTGTATGTTCATTTACTCGTTGGATCTTTCAGGCTTCAGAGACATATAGTCAGTTAGGGCAAAGCGTTCTATGATTCTATTAACATAGAAGTCTGCTGGAGCCAATGCAGCACAACATTGCAAAAGAAAAAGATCCAGTTCTAAACCCTGTTCAGACCTGCAAAAGCGCAAAATAGGAAAACATTGAGAACCAGCAAGTATGGACCCTTAGTCCCCCAACCCTAAAGGACAAACCAAATACAAAGCATGAATACTAACCATCGTACAGTACGGTACCACTCAGATGACAAAATTGCAGCATCACCATTCTTCTTCCACATGCCAGCATGCACTTGGGCACAGAATACCCTGTTACGCAAAGGATGCTCCATAACAAAACCAGAAAACCCGCGAGAATGGAAGCTCCCAAGGATATGTGCAAAGAAATCATAATTTGTTGAAGATGGAATTGGATTGCCAACAGTATTCACATTGGGCAACTCACTGTAACACCTTTTCATTGCTCTTTGAATAAGCAACGAAAGTAATCGATGCAAGGTAATATGTACAGATACTTCCTGCGAACTAACATCGTAAATTATATTTGGCCGCTCAGACCAACTTAACAATCTTAAAGTATCTACTTCAGCAGAACCTACTACTTCCATCAAATTGTCGTCAGAACTTGCAGAATTAGTCTCACTAGGGACCATTGTTATATGATCCTGCCCTATACCCTTTGAATTCTCAGTTTCAAAATCCATATGAGGTCCACCATGTGGAAACGAAGAACGCTCTTTTTTCTGATCTTCACTTGTGCTAGTGAGTCCACAAAAACCTTTCCTAATCAGGGCATATGTTTTCTTTAAATCTAAAAAGTTGCTAACAGCACTGCCACTAGTACTTGAAGATGATAGAACTCTAGATGCATTATCAACTTCAAGGGAATTTTCAATGGCCCTCAAGCACTCATATGTCAACCATTTAACTGATGAAGGAATCATATCTGACTTAACTTCAACACCAGAAGCAGAAATAGATCCAGTACTCCTTGCTACCGCACTACCTACAGAGCTTTCCTGTGTAAGCCGTCCTACTTTTGCATGTCTTGCATTATCTCCTTCGTCGACATCTTGCTCATGATTGTTAAGGAAAACATCACTGCCTATTTCTGCACTTGCAGAAAATGCTCCATCTACCAAAAGGGAATGAATATTTGCCACAAAGTGACTTAAAACGAAAGGGTAATTGGTGTTTTCATTTTCTTCTTCAATGTGGAGGCCAGTTTCTCTTTTAAGGGGACTCATCCCCTGCAGAAAAGACAAAAGCTTCATCCAAGTCCTCAAAATATCTCTCCGCTCATTGATTATATATTTTGGCACCACAGCGTGGCTCATAGCAAACCTGATATCTTCAACAACACGATGTGCTGTCTCATTAATATTTCCCCACTTGTTAACCTGTCAAGACAATAACCAGAATTACCATATATTATAGAGATTAAACAGTCATAAGCCTCAACCATGTAAAGATACTACTAAAATTAGGACCCCAGTCACCATCTCCTTACCTAAAAAATTATTATACACTTAAAAAGAAGAGAGGCAATTTGAACAAAGTCAGATGCCAACAACTGTGATTGCAGGTCGATTCAAAATCATCAGCTATACTGATCATAAAAATTGTGAAACTTTAAAGAGTAACTTTGATATTGAATATTATTTAGAAGGGAAGAGAACAAAAATTATTTGGTTATTAGGAAGTATTTGTCTGGTTGAGAGGACAAAGGTAAATCTCCCAACAACTTTGATATCAGGTGAATCTAGTATTGAATTTCCAATCCAAACAGAACAAAACAAAGAAGGAAGTACTGGAATAAAAGTAATTCATCTACAACCCTTATGTTCGTATCCAATTCAAATTGATGGGCAACCCTAAATGCACAGAATTAGGAGCCATACTTTGTGTGAAAGAACTTTAGGGCTGAGCTTCGTAAAACCAGAATTTAGGAATAAACAAGCCAATGGTCAAAGACCAAAAGGGCATGGGACAAAACACAAAGGAAACAAGGTTACATAAGAGTGCTGGATTTTAACTTGATGGAACTCCTTTTAAGGTGAAGTTGGTAAAATTATCTTTGCATTCCTTTTCAGTTATGATCCAAAAGAGCTTACATGTATAACTCTTTGCTAGAGATCTCATATTTCCTTCTAGTCAGGAAAAAAGCAAACACTGAGATCCATCAAGTAGTAAAAAGTAGATTAATCAACAGAAAGTTCATCTCAGATATTGCCCAAGCCTTCAGAATGTAATCAATGGGTGATTGAAATAAGTTAACAACAATGAGAACAAAATCATCACACATCATCTCTTATATAGCGCGCAGGTTTAACTAGGACATTAAAAACTACTTTGACATGCTATGGGAACAAGGCAAAACCTATGCAGGCAATCTTGTGATCTTTGTAAGCTCAGGAATATTATGAGACAAGTGTTTTCTGAGTACGGAGGCAAAGAATATTTTTCCACTCTTTTCAACAAAATGATGCAGATATTTATCAGGTTAATGAAACAGTGAAATTAATGTATTGAACTATATAAGTTGGAGAAGGCATGGGGCATTGAAGAAATGTATCAAGACTATAGAGTAGACATGAATGCAAAATCCTGCAACCAGGAGATACCATCATGAACGAGTAACTAATAAACTATATTGTAAAATCAATAGAAGTCAAAAAATGTTACCTGCAAACGACCATCATCTCCAGCCCAAAAAGCAAATATATCTTCCAAGCACCCCAATAGAACAGCCAAAAGATTCATCTCCTTCACAAGTCGAGGGGTCAAAGTGGGCACTGTGAAGATCTGCACAGAGAATGTAGATAGTAACGGGTGCTTCTTGAGAGCATCTTCAGTCCCGTCTTTTAAGATATCATGTACAACCAACGGATAGTAACTTAAAAACACTTTAGCAAATTCATACTTGAACGTAGGTTCTCCAAGCAATTTGAGGAGCAACTCATGTAGCTTCTTTGTAACATCCCCACTCAAGAACCCCTCAGCTTTAACCAGAATTTCCAACAAACCAACTAAAGAAATCACACTCCTAGAAACAAAACTAAGCAAACTTTCACTATCCTTGCAAAACTCTAAAAGCATTTCAATAACCACAAAAGAAAGCTCATTTGCAACCTTCTTCTGCACTGAGGCCGTTGGCCTCAAATTTTCCTGACAGATAGTTTCTGCCAGCACCAGTTTACTTTTCCAACAATGTAAAATGGCATCAAGAACAGGACCCACAGACTTCACATACTCTTCTGGAAGGGGCTGTATTTGTTCAGCACCTTGATGCTTTGAACAAAACCCCTCCCGTTTCCATGCAGTCACATCCCCACAATCACAGCAACCCCCACCGGTGTAAATGATTGAATAGTCATGATCCTTATGGTTCCCATTCTGGAAACACGGAACGCAAATAGCACAGGTTGGATCATGCTCGCAAGTCCTGCACCGATATGCAATATCATTATGGCCCCAAACAGCACCACAAACGCCACGTCTAGAACTCATGCTCGACAGATGATCCCTGGCACCAACCGGCTCACCCAAAAACATCAACCACTGCAACCATAACACCGATTCCTCAACCCAACTCCTTACAGTCGGCTCCATATACGCTCTCAACTCCGACTTTGATTCTAAAACCACCTCTGCAACTTCCTCCTCACTAGGCAATATAGCAGACACCAATTCAGGTATCCAAGACCTATTCTCCTTAACAAAAGCCACCAATCCCTCATAAGGCACCTCAAGATATTCCTCAGAAACTCCCAACTCACCAAGTCTCTGCACATAACAAAAAAATAAAAAACCAAACAGCTAACCAATTAAACAAGCAACAATCACCCAAACAAACACACACACAATAGAAATTGAAAAATCTTTACCCGTATGACGCGATCACGAGGCTCTGGAGGGCTAGGGTACGGTGGCGAATCGATGTCCATGAGATTAGCACTAATGGTGTTGTTGTTGTCCATTGAACAACGCCAAAGTCGCAACACCCAATCGGCGCAACACAGACCCAAACACCGCCTGATTCTGGAACTTTCGCTCCCCAGCTTTCTTTATTCTCTTCACTCACAAACTCTGTTCAATCAGAGAAGTGAATTCGGTAGGCGCCGTCGTCTTCTTCCTCCTAATCGCTCCTCCGTCGAGTGGCGGTTTCATTTACTCTCTGGAAGACTTAATTTAGAAGGCTAGAGAGATACCATTTGCTTGTTTATATAGATAACGTCTCTTAGGAGGTTAATAAGAAATTTTTACTGCGACTTTTCATTTTACTGTGTTTGGTTCTTCAGTTCAACCGATGGGGGTTAGGTGTGACTTGAGAGGCAGTGCTTGCTCTGTATTCTCCAAATCGTATCTGCTTGGCTTTAGGGATGTCAAAACGACCCGACCCATTCGGCTCAGCCCAATTTTAGTTTGCATTGACGGGATCACAAGTATTTTAAAAATAACATCGTTTTTGACATTTTAAAAAAAATATATGATGGGTCAGGTTGGCCAAACCTTGGGTCCGACTATTACTTCAAAATCGACCTCATTTTGTAAAAAATGACGTTATTTTTGACATTTCTTTTAAAATATAGTGGGTCGGGTTGACCCAGCCTGCCCTTGACCCATCTAGCCACAGGTTGATTGTAACCCAGGGTCAAGTCAAGCTGGGCCAAGAGCAGCCCATGTAATACCCCATGTTAGGAGTCAGAAAATTTAGGAATTTCTAGTATATCATATGTTTTGCATAATTGAGTATTCGCTAATATGTGCATACGAATTTTTACATATACAAATAATTGTACATGCATTCATGATATTTTTCGGGTATAATTGATTTCTAAATGCGACTAAATTGTGAATTGTGAATTATTTGAGTTAAAAATTTATTTGAAGACTATTAGTATTATTAGGAAATTTTTGGTAAATTTTAGGAAATTTCTGAAAATTTTGGATATTTTTTGACTAAGAAAAATAAGAAACAAATAAGCCGATGAAATTGTGACATTTGGCAGCCTTACATGTTGACACATGGCCCACATGCAAGGGATACAGGTATTTTCTTGGAAAAGAGAAGGAAAATTTTGATTGTTCTTCACCGAAAGCATGTAACACAAAACTTTTCTTTCCTTGTTCTATGTTCATCACCGAAAGACCTGCTTTTGGTTCTCACATCAATGATATACCTTGCAAAATAAACATTTTAGCCTAGCTATTGTTTTGTTTATTTTTATTCTTACTTTTCCCCATTCACCGAAAGCTCTTATTCACTCTCAGTGCTGGAAAATTTTGTTGAGATCAAGTAAGTGAGCTTTCAATTTTCTAGTTATTGTATATGAATTTGGATGATGTTTTAGTGTAATTGAATGCATGCATGTGAAGTTATAAAAGTAGAGTTCAAAGAATACATATCATAAATGACTCTGATGAGGATTTAAAACTGTGAATGTGGGAAAAATGTTGAAAATTTGAAGTTGCATATGTGTTAATCGGATTTTAATGCTAAGTGTGAAGCTTGGATTTATAAATTGTGTATGTGTACTGATGAGTTAAGAAAA
>JANIIA010000005.1:68346062-68356783 GCA_027478495.1 Erythroxylum alaternifolium
ATGTCTGAAATGACTTTGTTTTGTTTTAAAACTGTTGAGTCCTAGTTGTGGGTAAATAGGCATGCCTAGAAGGGTCTACAGCTACTTCTGTGAAACTTCGGTATCTTCTGTTATTGACACTTCGGTGTCTTCTGATATTGACACTTAGGTGTTGACACTTCGTTCTCTTCTGAGACACTTCTGTATCGAGAATTCGATCTCTTCTGTATAAGTCCCATTACCCACTTCTGTAAATGGATTTAGAAGTCTTGTGATTTTATACTCTGATATCAGTTTGATTTTGGCAAAAGCTAAATTGTATTATGTTTCTGAAAGGTTTATACCCCCTTGTATTGAACAATTTTGTTCTGAATTTCTGTATCTGTTTTTGGCTTATAGTTTAGTTATTACTCACTAAGTCATATGCTTAGCATAGTGGATTTGCCTCGTGTAGGTTCTGAAAGAGGAACGTAGGAACTAGGACAAGACAACCACGATGGGCAAAGGAGTTTGATTTTTGTTTTGTTCATATATATTTTGAGATTTTTTTGGACTTGTATCTGAAGTCTATAACTCATGAATTTTTATTTTGATGAATTGTAATAACCCTAGTTCAGACTGCTTTCTAAAATTTTGATATGCGATGTATGTATGTTGAGATTCTGGTAATGCATGTATAAAGTGTTTTGTATGTTTCGAAATGATTCATGTTCAGTGTGTTCTGTGTATATGTGGCACTTGCAATGTCCTCCCAGGGGGCATTTGGTCGTTACAGCCCGAGCCCACGACCCATCGACATCTCAGCTTTACTATTAGCTAGGTTTAAAATATGTTACTATTTTTGCTTTTTTTATTCTTTATATTTTATTTTTAAGGTTGTATTGAAATCATTTATTTTATAAAACATTTTATCAAATAAGGTACATTAAATAATTTTATAAAAAATCTACAAACTTTAATAATAATAATAATAATAATAATAATAATAATAATAATAATAATAATAATTTTAATTTTAATATATTCATTCAAGCATATTTTTTCTTTAAATTAAAGCTTTAACTTTTTCTATCAAATAGAAGAATAAATCTAATGACTATTTGATCTCTCACTAAAATTTATAGTACAAATGCTACATCAATCAACTTGTTTGACTACAATATATACAAAAATAGCAATAATTTAAAAACTAAACTAGTTCGTCCAGTTTAATAGTGAAAATCTTGAATCAACTAATTTTTTGATTTAGTTTTCAAATTTTCAGTCTTATTTAGTTTAATAATTTGTATTATTAAAAGCTAATCAGTTTATTAGTTAAGAGACCAATTTTTGTAAATTAATCAATTTTCATAAGCTAAAATAAACAAATTAATTTTTATTTTACAATTTATTTTTTAATTAAACTTTAAATTTTTTGATAAGTAAGATCGTCTTTTTCAATTATTTTCTAAATTCTTTAATTTTATTCAATATTTGATTGATTTTATAATGATTTAATACCGATCGAACATTTTAAATCTTAAACTCTCTATCTTACTGGTTTTAACTTCAAGTCTTGTTTTGAAAACATTCGAAAAATGTAGAATTAATAATAATAATTGTATTATAATTCTCTAAAATTGTATAGATTTAAATACTACATTAAGTGCCATATTTTAGTACAATATATATATAGAAAAAATGTTTAAAAGTAAAAATAAAAGGAATTGTACATAGAGCCCAATTCAAAATGGCCCATCTTGGGTTAAGGAATAGAAACCTATAAAATTGTTGATGGACTCACCCAATTATTTTCTTTTTAAAAAAACATGAACTTATTTTAAAATGAAAATAGAAGTTAAAAAAAGAATAAAAATCCAAATTTCCACTCATTTTACTTACTTCCCTAAAAAGGAAATGATAATGTTTGGTAGAGCTTAATTAAAAATTAATTCTAATTTGGAAATTATTTCTGCTAGATATACATACATTTATTACATTTATGAAAAGAAATTCATAAATTCAGATTAATAAGCTTAGTTGTTAACAACATAGATAATAGTTGCCTTCTTTATAGATTTTTATATACACTTACTAAATAATTCACTTTTTAAAAATATTTGTATCTTTATTAATTACTTGATGGACACTTGGATGTGATAATGTTAGTGCTTGATATTTTACACTCCAATTTGATATCTTGTTAATAATATTCATATCAAGTGAACCCTCAAATAAAATTTATTAAAAATAAATTCAAAATTTTAGAAATTGATAGTTATTATGAGAAAATGTTAATTCATTGGTATTTAAATTTTATTTATAAGTTTATTTTATAATATAAGATGATTTTTATATAAATAGGACTGGTTATTTTTTTCCATCACTTATTATTTCATTTTTCTAGTACCAAATGAACAACACATGTTATTTAAATGTTTATTGTTGTTAAGTAAACAAATAAGATATGATTGTTAATCATTTATTGTTGATCGTTAAAAGAATGAGATACGACCGTTAATCGTTTGTTGTTAATAATTAAAAAATGAGATATAATTGTTGATTGTTTGTCGTTAATAGATTGAAAAAATGAGATAGCGACAATTAGAATTATATAGTTAATCGTTATTGTCGTTATTTATTTAATATGACCGTTAATCGTTTGTTGTTGATATGATCGATTGACCGTTAACCATTTATCGTTATTAGTTAAAAAGATAAGATATAAATGTTAATTATTACCATTGATAGTTAATAGAATGAGACACGTACTATCAGTCGTTTGTCATTTATAAATAAAACAACAAGATATAACGATTAATCAGTTATTATTAACATAGTTAAAGAAGTGAACATATTCATTATGTATATATTATTGATAGCCAATTTGTTAATTTCTAAACAATCATTAAACAAAACATATTGGATGAATGATATAATTATTTTTATAATATAAACATGCATTTCAAAACAATTAAAAATTTTAAAATATATGAATTTCATATGCAGACACATGGGAGAGTACATCTTTAGTTTATGCACTGTACAAAGTTCCTTTCTTGATTCATATAAGACTAATGGACACGTAAAATGAGTTAACCATTCACATAACTGCATTTGGAGAGCATGTGTTCATGGTTGTTTAAACCTCTGGTTTTGTATAATGAGTAGTATGCATTGGTATCTGTAAAAACAATGGTTGCTTTGATTTGGATTGACATAAATGGTTTAAGTGTGAAATTAGGGAAAGAGGAAGACCAAGTTTATGCATAGATATGGTAAAGAAGATGGTGAATCCTCACTATCCAAAAGGATTGAGGGTCATAAATGCATAACATATATCATATTTATAGTGTAATAAATTAGTTTCTATGCCTGAAGAAGAATACCTAAAAAGGGCCATTTTTGTCTGGGAGAAAACTAACCTGAGTAAATGTAGTGAGAACCACAATCTCTGCTTATAAAAACATATGTCTGTTGTTTCATTACTTGCACAAACAGTTGTTTACAAAACCTGTCTTTCCTGCTCTTGCTTGCTCTATCTTGTTCAATCGTTAGTTCCAAGTCTGTATCTTATTGATTTTTTAGGCAAAAATGTCGCGGTGGTTTAGTTATAATCGGGTAGACATCGATGAGGATGAAGCCGTCAGTGAAAGCTTGGTGGATTCGTGGTTGAACATTGAAGACTCTTATGATGGAACTGATCTTGCTGGGATGAAAACAGAAGGATCAGTTTCAGAGAATAGGCAGGTCATTGATCTCGCTGGTCTAGACAAAGAGTCTACTTTTCGTCCAAACCAAAATGAACCCAAGAATCCTACTGGCTCATTTGTGTCAGACCAACAGCAGACCAGTACCAGTTCAATGATTCAAACCTCAGTGTACAAAGAACATATCACTTGGTCAGAGACTGAAAAGTGGGAATCAAACCCACAAAACTTCTTCCAGTTCGAGACTGAGATGGACATTCCTATAGAAACAAGTTTTGGAATCATCTCAAGAGATGTTAATTCATCAGTTTCAAGACAGGACGTGTTCATCATTCAAGCTCCTGATAATACGTCAGGAAAGTTTGAAACTTCTACCAGTTCGGGGACGACTGACGTTCCTGTACCTACTCTGAGCAGCCTGTCTGAAGCAATCTTTCGGTTAGAAATTGGTAAAGTTGTTTCAAGCAAACAGAAGGTGCTATCAGAGACTGACCAAGATGTTTCAAACGAGGAGGTCACTGAACCAAATATGGTAAAACAATCTGAACTGGTAACCCAAATGGAGAAGCATCCGAGAGCTTCAAACCAACAAATCATTATTGTTTTGGTGACCGGCGCTGGTGATCACACGCCAAGCCAACAGAGCGTCAACAATTTAGAGATTCAAAAGTACGAGCCAAGAGAACAGGAAAACTCTTTAATCGTGAGAGAACCTTACAGCTCGTACCAATCAGACCGACTAAATCATTGTGAAGAGGAAATATGTGGGCTGAAGAAAATTATCCAAAAGACCCTTAAAGTGAGTCTCTTCCTTAAAAATTCTGTTGAATTTTGCTGAGGTACGTTGTTAAATAGCTCATGAAATTTCATTTCATCAGGAGGCAAAAGCAAGGCTAAAGCAGCAATTCAAAGTGAAGCCCGAGTCTAGCAATCCCACTGCAGTGCTCATGCCGCTTCCAGTTTCATATCGTCCTCCAAGTGCAGTGAACATGGAAGGAATAGAAACTAACGTCGAGGTGAAATAGTTTAAAGATTTCACAAGCCAAGATTCTCATTGAAGAATGCATTATAATTTGGTTTATTCAGTTTTATGTGTGTTTCACAAACAATCGTACTTATCTATTGCACTATAGGATCCTGGTGCTTTACCAAAGAGAACAAGAATCAGGACCTTATTCGCCGGAGAAAGCCATTTGGCTTTTCAAATTCCTCCAAATTACAAAAAATTTGAGGAAGAAATTGACAATGTAGAGTTCTACTTCATAAGCAAGCACTATTTGATGCTTCTTGTTATTTACTTATCTCCATCTTTATGTCAGCTAATTGATGCATTTGAAAAACAGCTGCACAAGAAGGAGATGGAATATAAATCCGATGACCCTAAACTACCTCCGCTATTCTTGTTTACTGAAAGAGTAAGTGATTGGATCGTCAGACGTCAACAACGTAGTGACGGACGGTTCGACATGGTAATCGTTTATGTGCAACATTTTCTACTTAAAAAAGTTGCAGATATAACACAATCCAATCTCATATTTGCAGTACTTCTGCCATCAACTTACAAATATAACCTTCAGATCCACAGTTGAGGTGGAGAATTTTATATTGTTTAATGTTTATCCTGCCAAACCACATATGAGTAGAAAGTGGACAGCTCGAGAAGACTATTATGTGAGCATCTGTAATGAAATCATATACTTTGGTTTACATGTTTAACAAGTTAAATTGTTTGTTCATTTTACTGGGATTTATTGCATTTTCAAGGATCAAGGATCAGCTAGCAGAAGACAGTCTTCTTCTGAAGAAGTGGTTGTTCCAAGTTCTTCAATAATCCTAAAGTTAATTGAGTATATGAAAGGCAATGAAGAACTGAAACGTGGGAGGAAGAGAAAAGCTAAAAACATGGAAATTGATGGTGAGAATGACCATGGAAAGATGGATTCACGAACTGGAAGTAACTCCATTAGTTTATTTTTGTCTTCTGATAATGAACCTGATGAATTCCTATTCCTGGTACAAATGATCTGCAAGATCGAAGACATTTTGCAGCATCTTTGATTTGATTGTGTTGCAGAGAGCACCTTAAGTAAAAGAGAGCAAAGAGAGAGATCATGGCAACTACAGTTAAGGGATTTACAATGGTTTGTGGGATCTGGATACTGCTCCAACAAGCTTCTGTGCAGCTGTATATGTATTAAGTAGTCACTTCAGTTTGGATGATGATGATGATGACTACTTTCTGAATATACATCCTTTCCCACAGTAGAAAAATGTATAAAAGTCAGCCTTTTAACTTTGTACAGGAATTGTTGCTATTCTTTTAGAGGTTTTTTGTATTGTAAGTACTTTCTGATTTTTTGTATGATTCTTTTGTGTGAAGATATGAATACAAAAGTTGATGGTTTATTGCAAAATTGAATTGAAAGTTCTTTCTACAGTTGGTTGCAAAGTTAAAAATGGATTGTTCTGAACTATTAGCAATGATGCACTTTCACTACCTCATGGATGTACTGAAATTGCAGATAGCTGAATTTTGAAACTTACTGCGAAACTTCTCAGAGACTTATGATAAAATTCTAAACATGTATCATAACACAATCAAAAACCGAAAGTTGAAACAAAGAAAGGGTTACAAGATTAGTTCATTTGCAGTTCATCCTGCCTGGTTTTGGATTCTTTTGCAGATGCAACTTTAGACAATCACTGATAAAATGTTCAACATGTTTCATTACCAAAATAAAGTTCGAATATAGAACACAATCAAGAACTAAAAGATGAAACAAAGAAAGGGTTACAAGATTAGTTCATTTGCAGTTCATCCAACCTGGTTTTGGATTCTTCTGCAGATGCAACTTTAGATAATCACCTCAGGATTAGCACGTAAAACATCTTTGTCTTGGAATTCAGTTTCTCTAGATGTTATATTAAATTTCATACCATAAATACTTTTGTCTAAATCTGCTAAAAACTGTTTCTCCTTTTCACCTTCATAACACTTATGTGCCACCTCGCTGGTTTGGTCTTTGCATGTCTTTTCACAATTTAAAAAGAGTTCGTATCTCTCTCTATCTCGCCTTTTCTCTTATAAACACACACGTACTTATAATTCGTTAGTGTCCAGTAACAGACATGAAAGGTTATTCAACACTGAAAACAAAAGAGATGGAGAAAACTCAGAGAAAAAGGAGTTCAAGCTCTAAGAAGATGAAAGCCACTGACCATGACCTAGTGCTGAATCCAACAACTTTGTCCCAAATACCACCACCAGTACTCTGCCCATCCACAAAGAACATCGTTAATGAAATAGTTGTGCTTAACTCTCAGCCTTTGTCTGAACCACCACCATGACTACTACTCTCACCATCCACAATGAACCGGTGATGAAATCGTTATGCTTAACCCTCAGCCTTTGTCTGAAGTATCACTAGCACCACTCCTCAAACCCAAGAGAAAGAAATCCGATTTTATGAGGCCAAACACTCACTTCTACGACGGAACAAGATATGGATTACCTCTTAGGTGGTCAGTTGAGATGAGAACTAGTGAGAACAACAAGAAAGTTGACCAGGTTTCATTTTCTTTCTCATACCCTATTCCTTCTGATAGTCTCTCTTTGTTTGGTGTAAGATTTACATAAATCTATTTATGGTTTGCTTGATTTTCTTCTCAAAGTTGTTTGATCGGTGCTTGCATGTCTCATAGGGAGACTTTGATCTATGATTGTGATAACCCTCATTTGTGTTTGATATCAGATTTTGGAAAATATAAGTCTTCAATTTGATGAAATGTGTTATCTTATCAATATTCTTAATTATTTTTTAAATTAATAAATTAAAATAAATTTAATTTTTATTTAACAATCTATTTTTTCAATTAAACTAAAAATTTTTGAAGGATAAAGCCAATAACTTTCAATCATATTTCAAATTCTTTAATTTTATTCAATATTTAGTTAATTTATGACAGTTTAATATTGGTTGAATTTTTTAAAATTGAAAGTTTGTATTTTATAGGTTTAATTTCTTGTTCAACTTTTAAAACATTGACCAATATTACAGTCCAGTTAAACTTCATCTTTTTCCATTATATATAAACTACAAAAGACAAAGGTTTGCCGGAAAATACAATTTTATTATGAGCCAGAGACTTATACTCAATTCCAATCAGGAGTTTCGGTTGATGAGTACCTGAGGAAGCTGCTCCTAAAGGAGGAATTGGAGTGACCAATAATAACTAATAAGCTTTCTTTAAGCTTTTAACGCTCTAGCGGATAAGAACAATCCTATGGACTTTCATGAAGTATCAAAAAACATGGAGCTAACAATAGCTATGTTTTGTGGAAGTAGTGTGTGTTTGGAGAAATTATGGTTGAAAGTTGAAACTAAATGTTTTCCTTAATATCATATGTTATTTTGTTTTAAAAGTATCTCTTTTTTTATATGGTAAAAGGCATATACATATTTTTTAATTTAATTTTTTTAATATTTAAAATTTTGGAAATAAAACTCCTAATTTTTATTTTTAAAGAAATTCATTCTCTTAAATTTTAGTTATAAATAAAAATAAAATACATATGTATCAATTAATGATTTAGTTGAATTTTTAAACTTGAATCGAACTAATTAAATATAACTCAAACTGATGACTTATTATAATTATCTTAAATTATTAATTTAAATCGAGTTTAATTGATTTAATTAGTGCTAAATTATGTTATCATATTAGTAACATTTAATTAGTCCATGTTTGATATTTATATCGTGTGTGTTTCTTTGTTATTTTTTAATCCAAATATAAGAGAACGAGATTTAAAAAACTAAAAAAATTGGAAGAAAATCTTTCGCAAATTTTAAATTTTAAATTATAAAATAGATTCATATCTTTTGTCCTTTTTATATATAAATAAGAAATTTATATTCATTACGTTTTTAGTATATATTAGATAAAATTTTTAAATCACATAATAACTTGTCAATCATATATTAAAGAAATTATTTAGTGAATAATAACAACAACGACGACGACGACAATTCAGTGAAATTAACAATTTAAAATTAAAAAACAAGTTTGGTTCAACTTATGTTACCGATGATTTAGTTCAACACTTAACCTTGAATCGAACTAATTAAATATGAGCCAAACTGATAATGTATTATAATTTTCCTAAATTATTAATTTAAATCGTGCTTAATTGATTTAGGTCAAATTTATAAATAAATTGTATTATGATATTGGTAATATTTAATTTGGTAAACATTCTCAATCAAAGACCCAGTAGGTCATGGGGCTCCGGTAGAGCATGTCAGGCTCGTTTATCTTTAATCAAGGTCTTAATTTCGAGTCTGAAGAATAAAGTCAATTTAAAAACTCGTAAAAGAAAGCTTTGCCGTCCAAAAAGAGTCACACCCTGCTCGAATCTAAATTAATCAATTATCCATGTGGTACCAAATATCGGATGATTTAAAAAAAAAAACCTCATAAGTCACTCATTTGTAGGCTTGGCAATAGGCCTAAGTCGGACCAAAGTTGACCGGGCTTTAAGCCTTGGAATATTAAATTTAAAAATTCCTAAAAAATTAAATACTTTATTTCAAATATAAATAAACTCCTATAAATTAATTTGTATACCACTTTTGTACCTTATTTAAAATTTAATAAATACTATTTTAATAATATTAGGAAATAAAGTTGCAAAAGAATACTATTTTAATAATATTATGTAATAAAGTAATGCCATATATTATGCTTTACCATGCAACGAATCAAATACCATTAACTTAATACCATGCAACTAAATCTAACTATTAGCTAATCAACAATAATAACATCCTAACTAGATTTATTTTCTTAAAAATTTAAAAACGACAACATCTTTTTGTCGCTCTCAATCAAGCCTCAGGCTAAACGAGGCCTAGATAGCCCTAGTCTAAGCCCTACCCGTGATCCAGTTGGGCCAAGAAATCCCAACCCGCGGTATAATCAACCTAAACCTAACCCGTTGACTTCGGACCAAAATGACAATTCCCACTAAAACGCAAAGTCTAGAGAGTACATGTAATACGCAACCTTACCTCTAACTGATAAAAATGTTGTTTCCAATAGACCCACACAAGTGTAAAATTCAATCTAATTCAAGCTAACTAGACAATAGTAAATTCTTCCAAAGATTGCACAAGATCATTGAGCAAACTTTGCTTGAACTCCTTTTGTTCTCCTTCCCATACATGTACAAGTTACTTATGATAGAGCTGAATACAAGGGCAGTAGATTATTGGGGAAATGGACGTGAATTTCCTGAAAGGAATGAGTAGGTGGTCATAGAGATTCCATTTTCAGGTAATTATTAACATTCCAAGCAACATTTTGGCATAAGTATGATATATATTTGGAAGCAAAAGATTGCAAAAGTTCTTGTTCTGCTAATCCCATCTCACCTTCACTCAATCCGAGCCATATGAAGATACTGATATATAAATAAACAACTATAAACAGTATTTCTTAGGAAGAACACAAAATCAAACAAAGAGAATTATCAACCGGAAATGCTCATCAGCATAGGATGCAGCATTATCTTCTCACCTGTTATTATGCTCAGTAATCCTAGGTCTGCATACCATCTGCTCAAGAGACTTTACCATCTGCTCAAGAGCTTTAGTGAGTCGTAAATGCTTCTCACCCCATTGCTCGGCCAGCTTCTGCTCCTTGGTATCTGCATCCCTCTTAAATTCAGCAAATTGTTCCCTGTATTCAGCTTCAATCCTCTCAAGTGAGGCCTTTTCTTCTTCTCTAAGAGCCTTGATCTTTGACTCGGTCTCTTCCATTTTTTCCCTCTTTCGACAAGACTTCTCAGACTCGAGTTGCAACTCTAGCCGACTAAGCCTCCAGGCGGCTTCCTTCTTATGTGCAGCCCAATCCCTGTGCCCCTCTTCCAACTCTCTGCAGCATTCAATCAGAGCAGATACCATCGAGTTATCACCACAAGCAGGAACTGGCACATGCGGCGGCAAGCTGCCTAATGCCAGGGGAGTGTTATCTACTACTCTGTCAGGTTGA
>JANIIA010000005.1:68368594-68406336 GCA_027478495.1 Erythroxylum alaternifolium
TGAAGTGTTAAGTGATGTGACACGCCACCCTCGCGGGGCACGGATCCGGGTATCACCATCGATATCGGGTTCGGGTTTTGCGAGAATGGGGTGTTACAATAGAGGATAAATGTTCATTAAGAATACTGTTGTCCCTCGTATAAGATATAAGCGATAATATCTATAGGCCCTTAATAAAGTAATATTGTATGTATGCAATTTGATTAAGGAGTTAATCATATTTATGATTTAGTTTGGAAATCAAGAAGGAATAAATTGGCAGGAATGACATATTCCAATCTTACATTTATTTAGGATATTATAACATAAGAAAATTGACACTGGCAATTTTTGCTTCAGTATCGTGATTTGTGTATAATACTTATCATCTATGTCGTTTGAGTGATTATAATGTATTTTGCTAGATACCGCTTAAGATGTATAGAATTAAAAGGGTTTTAATTCTATTGTCAACACGACATAGATCCCAATGGGTCACACTAGAGAAGAATTGATTAGAAAAAGGAAATTATTCTAGTAAATCATATGGAGATATGAATATGATGATAAAATCAATTTTAAGTGTTAAGATTATTTTGGTCATCATATGGTATTAGAATAAAGGTTATTAGATAACAAAATTAATCCTAGATAAATTTATTTGATATGTATGACATATCCTATAAATTTATTGCTCAACAAGATAATACATATATATAATTATATGGTATAATTATTTGGAAATTGGGTCAAAGGCTTAATTATTTTGAAGCATGAGATTAAATGGCAAAGTGGCAAAGTGACAAAATGGCAATTAAATAAAATTTACAATGCCAAATTTATAAGGACATGGATTGTCCATGCAAAGAACATAAGGATATGTTTAAACCCTCTTATGCTTTATTCCTTTGCTTCTTTTAAACAAGGGCATTTGAGAATTTTTCAAAAAACCCTTTTAATCCTAGTTTTGTCAAAAAGTAAGAAGGGATTTTTTGTTTTTCTGGTTTTTTGAAAAAGAGTTTTTGCTATTTTTTTCATCTTCCTCTCTCCACGGTTTCAACTTTTCCTTTTTCTCTTTTGTCTTCTTCGAAACTTGCGATTTTCTTCTTCTATCTGACAAAAACCAAAAGCTTTGCCATTTAGATCATGTATTGAGCAATAAATCATTATTTAAATGGTTTATTTTTGGATATTTTAGGATCGACGATAACCTATTAAAGCACCATCTAGCTTTGGGAACGTGTGGGTCTTCTAATCGATCTTTGTTGGATGCCTTGGAGTGCATCTCACTTGGTGCAAAGGAGACACAACCGTGAGCAAGAAGAGTCAGTCATAAGGAAGGAGACATAGTCATGAGATCTTCTATTTAGTTTAGAGACTAAGTTCAAGGTATAATTATAACACCCTATATTAGGGGTTAGAATATCAAGGAATTTCAGTGCATAGCATACTTGGCATAATTGAGTTTTTGTTTATTTGTGCATATGCCTTTTTGGACTCATACCAATATTATAAATGCATTCATGACATGTTTCGAGTATAAGTGGTATATTTTTTTAGTTATTAAAGTAAGAATGTTGGATTAAATGGTTTACAAATTTATTTGGTGATAATAGTTGTTATTTTGGAATTTTGGTGAATTATGGATTAATTGTCTTGGATTATTAAATTGGTGTGTATTATTATTAATTCTGTATTTTTTAAGAAAAAATAAAGAAATTAAGAGACAAATTATGGAGTGACAAATGGACCTATTAATGTGTGACAATTGGACAAATTGATAGGTGACATGGTAGCCTACTTGGAAGACACATGTAACACATATATTGGAGACATGTGTCAAGCCTTAAAAAGGGACACCTAGGAATTAGGAAAAATGGTTTCTGTATTTGTGAACTTTCATTTTTCCTCCACCGAAGATTTCATGTCCTCCTTGCTCCTCCATCGTCTAAACATCTATTTTCTACATTTGTTAATGTTTTTGGCTCATCCATCACCAAAAACAGTTATAAACCTTCAGTCAATTGCTTATTTCACTCTTCCTTCCTTTGCTGCATCCACCGAAACTCTCATTTTCTCTCCTAAGTTTTGGAAATTTTACTGAAGAAAGAAGCTTAGTCAAGTAAGTTTATTCAGGTTCTAATGTTTATAACTGCATGCATACGTAATTGGTATACATTTTCATGCTTGTAGATTATTGCATGCATGAATGGTGTTGATGTAGGTGTGGGTGTTGAAGGAAGAAGTAGATTCGGAGATGTGTATAACTTGGTGAAAGTTTGAAGTAAGATGGAGTTAGGATATGCAGAATTTTACTGAACATGCATTTGTCTTTAGGGCATAACTTGATCTATAAATATCCAAATTGGATGAAGTTTGATTTAGAGTAAACTAGAGACATAGAGTTAAATTTTTTATGAAGGAATCAAATTCGAATTATGTCCTTAAGAGTCTGAAAAATTGGCTTGAAGTTAAAATCTGGAAAATGAAGTATGCTTCTGTCAAAGTTCGCCGTGGTCAACTTGAAGGATGAAGTTCACCGCGGCCAACTCAGGGGTTTGCTACGGCGAACTTGTAAGATGTCATGCGAACTTTTCAACACAGAACATGCTTCTGTATTTTGGACATAACTTTCTCTGTAGTTATCCAAATGGAGTGATTTTTGATTTGGATTAAATTAGATTCATAAGGATACAAAGTTTATGAAGAAATTAAATTATAATTCTGCCTCTAGGAAATTTAGAATCTGATTGGAAGTTGAGATAAGAATTTTGTTGAAGCTTAAGAACAATCTGAAATCTTTTGAGTATAACTTTCAGTATAGTAAACCAAATTGGATAAACTTGGTATCATTGGAAACCTAAGACAAAGAGGGAAAAACTTTCTAGAAGGAAGTATTACTTTAGTACCTCACCCTCCTGAGGATAATAATTGAACAAAGTGGACCCAAAAGTTGGTTGTGAAATAAATCTGGAATGAGGATTTGAGTATGATTTTGCATGATTGAGAATGCAACAAGATTAAGGATAAGAAACCCGAAATTTGTCATAAACATGCATCATACATATTCAGTATACATGAATGTGCATAATTGAATTCATGATTGTGCACAATAATGATATGTGTTTGTATTAAATGTTTTAAAGGAACCCATCGAGCGATCGATTCCAGATATTGCCGGGACGTCGAGGCAATAAGCAATATGAGAGATTTTGTAAGTAATTTTAGAGGGTAAATTTTGTAAGTATTTTAGATGGTCTTATCTGTACGTATTGTCTTGTTGAAATAATTGTGGGTAATTTAGTAAGAAATCTAGTGAGAAATTTTGGATAGTTTTGCTTTGATTATTTGTTTACTGTTTGACTTTAATCCATTGAATGATTTGCAAAACTGTTAGATTAATATGTTTGAATTTTGGTATGAAAGCAATGATTGCCTAATTATGTTGAACATGATATGAATTTGTTTAGTTTTAAAACTGTCAAGTCTTAGTCGTGGGTAAATAGGCATGCCTAGAAGGGTCTGCAGCTGCTTCTGTGACACTTTGGTGTCTTTTGTTATTGACACTTTGGTGTCTTTTATTATTGACACTTCGGTGTCTTCTGATATTGACACTTAGGTGTCGAGACTTCGGTCTCTTCTATATAAGTCCCGTTACCTGCTTCTGTAAATGGATTTGCAGTTATCTACTTTTTTAATTTTGATATATATATATATATGTTTGATTATCACATAAACATTATTGTTCTGATTCTGAAGGGTTTATATCCTCTTGTGATATTCAGTTTTGTTAATTATAAAGTATGTTATGAAATACATTATGTCTGATTTATTATTTAATGCATGTATATGCTATTACATATTTCAGTGTGATAAGTTGTCAGTTTATCCATAGATTAGTTATTACTCACTAAGCTATATGCTTAGCACAGTGGATTTGCTCGATGTAGGTTCTGAAAGAGGGACGTAAGAATTAGGACAAGACAATTGTAATGGCCAAAGAAGACTGATTTTTTTTGTTCATATGTATTTTGATATTGTTTTTGGACTTATGTCTGATGTCTATAACTCATGAATTTTTATTTTGATGGGTTGTAATAACCTTAATTTAGGCTGCTTTTGGAAATTTTGATTTGCGAAGTATGTTTGTTGAGATTCGGGTAATATATGTATAAAGTGTTTTGTATGTTTCGAAATGCTTCGTGTTCAGTATGTTCTGTGTGTATGTGGCACTTGCAATATCCTCCCAGGGGGTATATGTGGGTGTTACACCGAAAGTATCTGACTTTAGACTAATTGCTTGTACAAATGTTGTGTATAAGGTGATCACCAAGATATTGATGGAGTATATGGCATCTATAATTGGTGACATTGTAGACCCAGCTCAAGCCGCCTTTATGCCAAGTAGAAATATGATGGATAACATATTTCTAGCATAGGAATTAGTAAGAGGATACACCAGGAAAATAATTTCCCCACAGTGCATGATCAAACTTGACATCACAAAAGCCTATGACACTGTTTCTTGGGTCTTTCTTGAGGATATGCTAAATAGCTTGGGATTTCTTACTAAGTTTGTTGGATGGATCATGGAATGCGTTACCACAGCATCCTTCTCGATCTCGATAAATGGTGCAATACATGGTATGTTCAAAGGTAGGCGTGCATTGAGACAAGGTGATCTCATGTCACCTATCTTGTTTATTCTTTGCTTGGAATACTTATTGAGATTGCTTAAAATGCGAACCATAAACACCCATTTTAACTTCCATCCAAAGTGTAACAAACTAGGCATCTCTCACATTGCTTTTATTGATGATTTAATGTTATTTTCGAGAGGAGATATCTGCTCTATTAAAATTCTGGTGGATGCTTTGAGAGAGTTGAATGGGGTATTAGGGCTGAAGGTGTGCCCTTCCAAATCAAATTTATACTTTGGTAGAGATAGGGATGACATTGTAGACATGGTTGAATATCCTATGGGGGAATTTCTTGTTCGGTACTTGGGGATTCCTTTGGCACCTATGAAGGTTTTAGTGGCTCAATTTTCAGTATTGATTGAATCCATCGAGACTTATATAAATGACTGGAATGGTAAGACTCTATCTTATGTTGGCATAATTGAGTTGATTAAATCTGTAATTCAAGGTGTACAATCTTTTTGGCTTCAGGTGTTCCCAAATCCGGTGTCTATCCTTGAGTGAATAACCCCTATTTGCAGGTTGTTCTTATGGGCTGGTAAGCACTTTAAGGTGGCGTGGGATGATATATATGTACCAAATGATGAGGGTGGACTGGGATTGAAGAATTGTAAAGTATGAAACTCGACTTTGCTGGCTAAAGTGCTATGGAACATTCATTCCAAAGCTGATTCACTATGTGTGCGATGGATTCATGAGGTGTACTTAAAGGAGATCATCAGTTTGGGACTGGGAACCTTTAAACCGAGACTTACCCTTGATGAAGAAGTTAGCTTTGATTCGGAATACTTTGGTGGATAGGACGGGTGGTGGTCAGGAGGTGGTGAATGAGATACAAGGACTATGTATAAATGGAGCCCTCTTCTCAAGGAAGGTGTATGAGTTGCTTTAGGTAAAGCATAATAGACAGCCCTAGATGTCCTTTATTTGGAAAAACTGTATCTCGCACAAGTTCTCCTTTATTGCATGACTTAGTCTTCGTAACCGACTACCAACAAAGAATAACTTGACATTCCTTGATATAGACCTGACTTGTAGATTGTGTGGTGCTGTACAAGAAATTGTTGATCATTTGTTTTTTAGATGTTCTTGTTCAGGTGTTGTTTGGAGTGCTATTCGAGATTGGTTAGGGTTGACAAGGGCCATGTCTACTCTGTCCAGTGCTATCAAGTGAATTAGGAGAGACTACACTGGAGCACGCCTAAGAAGCAATACCGCACAATTGGCATTTGTGTGTACCATCTATATGGTGTGGAAGACAAGGAATGCTATTCAGTTAGATTCTTCTTCTTTTACAAGCTTTGATGTAGTATATAAGGTAAAGTCTTTAATATATAAGATCTTGTATAGGCTTTATCTTAATGAACTGATTACCTTTTGATATTTTTTATTGTATAGATGACATTGATGTTTTTTATTACAACCTTTGGCCGGGGTATACCCCAAGGACCATGTACATAAACTCATTGGCTGAATATATTTACCTTTTATCAAAACAAAAAATAAGAAGAGTGGGTATCGTTAGTTAATGAAATTAAGAAGAAGTTAAAGACAAAAGGATTAAATAAAGGGAGGATTCAAGAAGAGTTCCCCAAATTTAGTACATCACTTAAGATTGTCGTTGGTTATATCGTTGATAACGACTTAGTCAAAAAACTAAAAAGAATAGCTGCAAACCTTGCTCTGAGAGATAAAAACTTATACTATCACTTCCACAGGCATATCCGATACCAAACTAAGAATTGAAAAAATTTTATAAAGGTAGCCAATGATTTGACAAAACAAGGCACCACAAAGAAGATAGATTATAATTATAAGATATTATGTTGAAATTGAAAGGTGTCCTAAAGAAACCTCAAATTATATCGAAAGTTAAAATTCTGAAGCTAATTGGATAATTATTAGATTTTCAATAAAATAAAAGTTGATTTGGACAGGATAATGAGCAAAAAATGACAATTGGTAATATAGACATTTATATGGGTTAGGAAAAGGTACAAATAAACTTTTTTATCTTTCTACTATTTATTTTTGTATTAAAATTTATTATTTATGCACATAATTATTTATGATGATATTGATATTATTATATAAAGTCATGAAGGAGCATCTGATTTATACATGAAATCATTCGCCCATTTTGATCAACTAGCTGAAATTTATGACAAAGATAAAGTAACAAGAAATAGAGCTCGAGGTCCGTAAAGAAAGTATAGGAGGAAATGGCAACAATATTGAAACAGGTAGTAATATGAATAATGTGTTTGTTTTGTATTTAAAAGGTAAAAAAAAGCATTTACTCTTTTTGAGAATATGAGTGAGAAAAGAACTCAAATATTTAATATGTTAAAAGAGGATGGAAGACTTTCATCAATGAAGTTGATTAAAGCAACAAAACGAATTTGTAAAGACGATAAAAAAGTTGAGATCTTTTTTAATAAATTCGATGATTATAAAATGTTGTTTATATCACTACAAGAAAATCAAAAATTACCAACGGACAAAATTCTATAGTAAATTACCGACGGAAATTGATTTTCCATCAATAAAATTATCAAAAAATAGTTTTTTGCGATAGAGAAAATATTTGTCAGTAAAGCTAGAGGGAAATTATCCACGAGATTTTGCCGACGGAATGTAATGACAGAATAGTAAGTCCGCGGTAAAAATAGGAAGCAATAGTTAGCAAGAAAAATAAACGTCGGTAATTTACCGATAAAAATTTCTTCTATCAGTATTTTCGTTTTTTATTTAAATGAAAATGACGTTGTTTTCTGTTAAACCAAATAACGTCATTTTGGTTTCAACTTAAACCTACCCAAAAATTTCTTCTTGTTTTGTTCTTTATCGCCATCAATCTTCTCTCTAAAAATCATCATCCATCGTCCTTGCTCTTGTCCATCGTCCATCGTCCATCGTCTTCAATTAAATCGAGGTTAGTCGTCTATGGTGCTTTGCTCTCGGGTTTATTTTGTCAACAAAAAACTTTTTTATTAAATGCTTATATATATGAATGTCGGTTTTGTTTTGATGGAATATGGGTATTTTGTGTTTTTTGAACTATGGTTGGTTCATTTATTGTTTAAACGTGTTTATGTTGATGAATAATGGAAAAATGTAGTGGTTTTGTTATTAGTTAGAGATGAATTCAGGTTGCCTATAAATTGTTCTATGAAATGTCTCTTAAGGATATTGATGAGACTTGGTTAATGCCTAGAATGAATATTAGCTATTGGAATCTAAAGAAAATGCCTAGAGTAGTTCCATAAGACTTGAAATGGAAAATGAAAGGCCTATAGGCAGTTCTTAAGGCTTAAAACTAAACTAAAATGAAATGGAATCCCTAGAATGATTATTAGGGCTTTAAAATGGGATCACAATTACTCTTAATTTTTTGGTTCATGAAAGCATATCTAATCACTACTTAAGTTCTATCTAAAATTGAAGTTGTTCTTATATCATTTTAAGATCACATTTTTCCTGTTTTATCCTTGTGAATCTTCTTCCAATGTTTCTCATCATATTAATTCAACAACAACTTATACCATCCCTTCAAGTAGCATTCTAGAAGTTAAGTGTTCCCAAAATCCCTTGGCTAAATGTATTAAGTCTAATCCTAATAACAACATATGACATGTCTTTTGTCAAAGATCTATAATGTACTACCTTTTAAAGTCCTTTAAGGTTGAAATTTAAAGTCCTTTAAGGTTGAAATTTCCAAGAGTGAGACTAGTCTAATCTAAAGTCCTTTAAATATTTTGAACAAAACATGAACTCCCCTTTACCTCTCCCTTAAGAGTTTATGAAACTAATTAAGGTCCTAAACATATGAACATTATAGTATAATTGGATTAGTGTAATAAAACCTTCTAAAAATATATTCATAAGCTCTGTAAGGTTTAAGTCTCTAAGCAAAAAGGAAACATATATCTAATTAAGAATATAAGGAGTATAATTATGGATGATTTGAGGTATAATAAACCCCTAGGATGGTATATAGACTGGAAATCTGTGATGCAGCTCCTATGATCCTTATCAGTGAAAAATTTCACAAGCCTAAAAGTCACAGTGAGAACTTGCTTTCTCGATTCATATGGTATAACAATGCCACGTACCTAGTGCTTATTTAAAATCAAAATTTAGAATTTAACTTATAGGTGATTAATTCAAACATAGTTATCTTGGTTTTGTATGTTGTTCGAAATATTTTTAGAATGATTGCTGGCTAGATGTATAAATTACTTAAGTACTTGTTGCATGTTAGATGAGTTTGTATAATTATGGATGATTTGAGGAATAATAAACCCCCATGATAGTATATAGAATAATAATCCGTGATGCAGCTCCTATGAGACTTATCGGTGAAAAATTCTACAAGCCTAAGAGTCACAGTGAGAACTTGCTTTCTCAATTTATATAGTGTAACAATTCCACGTACCATAGTGTTTGGTTGGCATATTTTGTTATTTGACTGATACTCATATATGTTGAGTTTTCTAATTGTGAACTCATATAGTGGGATAGTTGGTTTCAATTTAGGGGGAATGATCAGAGACTTGTAAAAACTTAGAGGAAGTTCTGTAAAGTAAAGATTAAATGTTCTGGAAACTTAGGAGAAATGAAGGATACTAACTATGAAATCACTTTTTTAAATAACAGTTTTACATAAATGAATAATGTTGATAGATCTTAGATGTATAAATGATTAACACTCGATGGTTTCATTAATCTTGAATTTGTTGAGGGAGTTGAAGCTTTTATTCACTATGCATGTTCTCAACCTGCATATATGGATGGTCCAAAGATTAGATGTCTATATAAAAAGTGCAAATATGTTCGTTTTTTTCTTATTGATGAAGTGAATCTCCATTTATTAAGAAAATAGTTTGTTCCAAATTATTTTGAGGGGACATGACATAAGAAGCCAATAATTTGTAGCATCTCAAGCAGTAATGAAGTAAACTCGTCAATAAATGTGGATGAGTTTAAAGGTGGGACTGGATTTATAACAAATAATGTGGGTACAACTGAAAATCCTTACACCCAAATAGTTTATGACGCAGTCAGTTATACCTTTCAGACAAACATAGAAAATCTTGAAGAAAAACCAAAACCACATGCAAAACAGTTTTTTGACTTACTAAAATCAGCTGACTAAGAATTATGACTAAATTGTGAGACCATGACTCACTTATCTTCAATTTCTCGAATATTGAACATAAAGTTTAAAGGGCATATTTCTGATCGAAGTTTGGATAAAATTCTTGCTTAGTATAATGAATCATTGCCTCTTGATCATGCAATGGTTGATAATTTCTACAATATGAAGAAACTTATTAGGGGTTTTGGTTTGTCAGTTGAAAAAAATAATTGTTGAAATTTTGGATTACGTTGTTTCAGGGAGATGATGTGGAATTACAAGAGAGCAAATTTTGTGGTCAATCTAGGTTCAATCCTAGAAAGCATTCTATGAAACAAAAATTAGTACCTTAAAAGCAGATTTATTTTTTTCCGTTAACTCCGAGAATTCAAAGACTATATGCCTCTGATGTTACTGCATCTCACATGAGACGACAAAATGAACATGAATTGGAAGATGGAATAATGAGTCATCCACCGGATGCATTCGTATGAAAACATTTCAATAAAACCCATTTTGAGTTTGCAGCTAAAAGTCGAAATGTTAAGTTGGGATTGTCGACAGATGGATTCCAACTTTTTGGTCAATCTAGCCAACAATATTCATCATGACCAACATAATTACTTCTTATAATTTGCCTCCATGGATGTGTATGAATGAGGCATTTATGTTCTTGATAGTGATTGTGCCAGTGCCTACAAATCCAGAGCATAAAATTGATGTATTCTTATAGCCATTAGTATCTGAATTGTATCATCTTTGGGAATTTGGTGTGGAGACATATGAAGTGTCTCTTTAACAAATTTTTTTGTTGAGAGAAGCTTTGATGTGGATTATTAGTGATTTCCCTACGTATACTATGTTGTTTGGATGGAGCACAACAGGAAAATTGGCCTGTCCTTACTGTAGCAATGATTTTGATGCGTTTATCTTCCTAACGGGGCCAAAACATCTTGGTTTCACAACCACAGGAAATTTTTTCCTTCAGATCATCCATTTAGACGCAATAAACAAAAGTTCATTAAGAATAGGATAATACAAACACCTCCTCCCCCTCACAAAGTTGGTGAAGAGATATTGCAGGAGATTGATGAATTAGGGTTGCTAAAAGTTACACAACTTGAAGTTGAAGAAGTTAATAGAAGCGTTAGTAAAAACTTTAGTTGGAGAAACAAAGTATCTTTTGGGATTTGTCATATTGGAAAAGTAATTTGATACGTCATAATCCAGATGTGATGTATATTGAAAAAAATATTTTTGACAATTTGTTCAACGCCATAATGAACATTGAAGGGAGGATAAAGTACAATGCAAAATCACAAGTTAATTTGAAACTTTTTGTAGAAGCAATGAGTTAGATAAAGATCTTCGCACTGGTAAATATCAAAAAACATGTTACATTTTAAACAAAAAATAAAAGGAAATTTTGTATAAATGGTTGAAAAGTCTAAAGTTTCTCGATGGTTATGTTTCGAACTTAGCAAGGTGTGTGGACATGATGAAGTGCAAATTATTTGGGATGAAAAGTCATAATTGTCACGTGTTTATGCAAAGGCTAATTCTAATTACATTTCGGGAGTTTCTAACGAATAAGGTTTGGGAAGCTATAACAAAATTAAGTTTGTTTTTCAAAAACTTAACATCATCTAAAATAAAGTTTGCCAAAATGGAAAAACTAGAAAAGGAAATTCCAGTTATCTTTGTAAATTGGAAAAGATTTTTCCTACAAGCTTCTTTAAATGTATAGAGCATCTACCCATACATTTAGCACTCGAGATTAAACTTACTAGTCCGGTTCAATATCAATGGATGTATCCATTTGAGAGGCAATTATAATTAATATTTAAATAAAACTTATAGTATGTTTTAATCACAGAATTGTAATAACCCTATTTGTAATATAATTATTTACATCACTTGAAGAAAAACGTCAAAAACAAGGCTAGAGTTAAAGGTTCTATATGTAATGCTTATTTAGTGGAGAAAGTAAGTATATTTTGTTTACATTATTTTGATCTGCATGTACACACAAGAGAAAGAAAAGTTCCTTGTAATAACGATGAGGGAGAAATGGATGATGTTGATAGTAACATCTTCACTTTCATATATCCAGGATAAAAATATGGATGTTCAACAAGAAGAATGTTAACAAGAAGAAATAGAGGTTGCCTGTGAGATCTTCTTTTCAATGTTCGGTAATCATCACAATTTCGCAACTTGGGTAACATGAAGGTGGCATATTGTGGCAAGTTGTAAGGCTCCTTTGGAATATGTAGTCATGAAACCAAAGTTAGAATTATTAGTGGAAACCTTGGGTCTTATGTTGATATTGTAACGTTATGATGGTGCTTTAATGTTACTTGGAAAGCTGCGTGAAAAGGCTAGACGTAATTGCATGTTATGCTTGGTTAATTAAATTGAACGTTAATCTTGCCTGGTTTGACCATTATTTGGACAGCCTTTGAGTTTATAAGGTCCCTTCGGTACCTTCACTCCTTTTGTGCTGTGTAATCATCAAACTATATGTTGGCAAGTGGAGCTACATTGGTGGATAGCTTGTAGATGATGTATGGACGGTGGTTGTATGGTTCTTGATGGTGATATGACTGAATTTGGTTAGTTACATGAATATTAGCTGGTGTAAGGACAAATGGCCTTTGTCTTGTATAGGACAGCCATAAGTCATATGGGTGTTTCGTTTTTACTTAGGAAGTTAATATATTAACTGTCCAAAGTGGTTGTAACTGTCCAAAATGTCCCAACTATTAGGGACCTTATCATTTGAACGTTGTTGTTTATTGGGAAGTAATTTTATATATGTTTATCATCCCTCTAGACCAAAGGGTTGTAAGTTTACGTATCTAATACTTCAAATATTCTACAATATCCCATTGGCTGATTTAATAACTTTACTTACATTAATTGTCCCATCTTTTGAAGCTTCATATACCATTGTCCATGAAACAAATCCTCCAAAGCGTTGTTCTTTGTTCTTAGGTGGTGAGATTTAATTCATTGTAAAAGACAACCCTTTTGTCCTTTAGTAACGTTAATTTTTGTTACTTCCTTAAGCTAGCCATATTGATGTCTTTGGGTGAAAATATTCTGCTCCATTAATTGCATGTACAACGTTGGTTTTGTTTATTACTGAAGGAGTGATATTTTGTTGAAATAAGTGCGAGCATTAGGTTGCATTACGGGCCAAAGTTGTTGGGTTTTGTTAGCCTAAAAAATCAACCCTATAACAAGTTGGTATCAGAGTTACGTTTTGGAAATTTATGGGTATTTGCTACATTTGGACAAACTATTTTTATGGAAATGCTGGGCAATCAAAATCTTGAAGTCATTAGGGAAAGGCTTGATATGTTGGAGCATGGAATGAGGGCCATTTCGAAAAATGAAACACAAAATTTGTGATCACTTGGAGGAGGCAATTCAAGCATTTCGTTATCGAATGGATTCAATATCGGTAGAAGAAAATACAAGAATGGGAGTTTTAAAGGATGCTTTGACTCTCATTAGGAACAATGGTGCTATGGATGGTGGTGACATATGGGCATGGTTAAAAGTTTCAGATCCTAAGCATTTCAATGGGGTAAGAGATGCTAAGGTTCCGGAAAATTTTGTTTGGGATATGCAACAATATTTTGAAGTGGCTAGGGTACTGGAATGTGACAAAATTCGTTTGGCCAACATGTATTTGGCTGGAGATGCAAACTTATGGTGGTGTGGGAGACTTGATGGTAATTTGAATGTTGGACATCCTGGAATAGATACGTCGATAAAAATTTAGAAACGGATAATATTTTATTGATAAATTTAGTGGTAGAATGTTGTATGTCTGTTGATAAATTTAGTGATGGACCTATAACTTATTGTCGGTAAATTCACCGTCAGAATATTATGATTCTGTCGGCAAATTAGCGATGGAATATTCTAAATTCATCCGTAAATTTATCGATAGAAATACAAAATTTTGTCACTAAATTTACTAACGATATACAAATTTCTGTTGCTAAATTTGTGACAGATTCATTATATCTGTCGCTAAATTTTACCTATGTTCATTTCTCTGACGACTCTTTCCGCCGGTAATTTCTATTGCCAAATTTATTTCCCTAAGAAAAATCTTTATTTTCTGTCGGTAATTTCATTGCTAAAACCTATTTTTCTTGTAGTGTGTAAGACATACTTGAGTCATCTTAATGATCATATGATATTATATAATCTACTTTAAAATTTAATATGATTTTATTTAGTTAGACAATACGTTATTTTGATTTTTTTTCAATGATCATATGATGTTATATAATCTACTTTAAAATTTAATATGATTTTATTTAGTTAGACAATAGATTATTTTGATTTTTTTCTTATTAGGATATTATTATCAAAGTTGCACATTAGTTTATTTAATTTATTTAATTTTATTTTGTTGACATTATACATAAAATCTTTAATTTTACTCGTATAAGAAAAATCATTTGCAAAGGCATAAAATTTAATAGTTTATTAAATTATTAAAACAATTGTAATTAATTATATAATAAATTTACTTGCTTACGAAATCAATCGTATAATAACAGAATATAAATAAAAAGATTTTTAATTACCTTTTCTAATATTTGATAGTAAACACAGAGATAACTATTAACCCCTCTAATCCCATTTCTAGTGATTGTATACTAAACATGCATGATCAAGAATTTCATTCCTATTCCTTTTTCTTATTATTTTTCATTTTTTTATTCCAACTCCTTTATTATTGGTTACCAAGCAAATCCTTAAGATTTTGAGTGAAATATGAATTATTTTATATGAAATATTTATTTAGAGAGGTTAAAGAAAATTTTAATATGACTCCAAGATCAAATTATTCGCAGATGACATTGTATTGGTGCCGTGGTGTATGTTATTCGCAGATGACATTGTATTGGTCGGAGAGACGAAAGCAGAAATTAATAGGAAGCTCGAGTTGTGGCGCCAGACTCTAGAGACATACGGTTTGCAGGTAAGTAGATCGAAGGCTGAGTATATGACATGCAATTTTGCACAAAGTTTAGCGGATGACGGACAAGATGTTCGGATTGGAACTCACGCGATCACACACAAGGATAGTTTTAAATATCTAGGCTTTATCATCCGAGCGGATGGAGATGTTGATAGCGATGTAACTCATCGCATCTAAGCTGGATGGGTGAAATAGAGAGCAGCAACTGGAGTCCTATGTGATAGAAAAATTCCACTAAGGCTGAAAGAAAAATTCTATAGAACGACCATACGACCGGCTATGCTCTATGGCTCTGAATGTCGACCTATGAGGGTGGTGCAAGTGCAAAAGTTTGAAGTAGCGGAGATGAGAATGTTGAGATGGATGTGTGGTTGTACAATGTTAAATAGAATACCAAATAGGGAGTATAGAGAGAAGTTAGGCATCACGGCTATTGGTGATAAGCTAAGGGAGTGGCGATTGAGATGGTTCGGACACGTGAGCAGGAGAAGTGTGACGGCACCAGTCAGGCGAGTTGAAAGGATCCAAGTCGAAGGAAAGCGAGGTAGGGGGGAGGCCAAGGAGGGCATGGGAGGAGCAAATCAGACTGGACCTATAAGCGTTAAATCTATCTGAGGATATGACATTAGATAGAAACAGTTGGCGACGCAGAATTTTGATCTTAGACATATCGGGCGCGCGGGGTGCAGCGAGCTTTAGACTGCTCTGAGGACCTGACCTGTGATCTGAAGTGAGGGGCGACAAAGCTCTACAGGCTCCATATTGGCTATAGACTCCTGGGACGGCGGATAGCTTGTATGCCGGGCGCCGTACCCTCGACCAACCGCTTGCCCTCCTACTGAAGCCCTATGAGGATACGACCTCTGTCTAGGATAAGCAGAAAAAGTTTCGGGTGGGAATTGAGGCTCATATAAGAGATGATTAAGTTTTACCTCGACTCTAATAGCTAGCAGACGTTAAATCAGGAACAGGTTATTTAGGAAGTGTATATGTATATAACTATGTGTGTAATTAGAGTTAATATTTATCTAGTGAACTTTTATTTCTTTCGTATTTATTTTCTTCTTCTTCTTCTTCTTCTTCTTCTTATTATTATTATTATTATTATTATTATTATGTATCAAGTTATTTTCTTGCTTCTAACATTTTTCTATCCTTGCTTATGCTTGCTCATCTATTTACATTTGCATGTATTTATGTATTTATATAATTTTATTTTCATATGCTTTCTATCGGTTATAGTCTTCATGCATATACATGTAATGTTAGACTTATACATGGATTGTTTTTGCATTGGTTTGGTCTGTTTGTTTTGTGTCTGTTTTTGTTGTCGGTGTTTGTTGGTTTGTGTCTGTTTGTTTGGTGTTATTTGATTTGCTCTTATCTTCGCCGGAGGTCTCTAAGGAAACAATCTCTGTATCTCTATCGAAGATGCGGGCATGACTGCGTACATCTTACCCTCCCCATACCCTATTTAGGCGGGAATTTGGGTATGTTTGGTTTGGTTTGGTTACTATTCTTGAGTGTCAGATCTAAGCAGGTAATATTCGAGGTCATAATATATCTATTATTAAATAATCATTGTAAAATTTTATATTTTTATTAAACATATTAAAATAAATTAATTAATATCATGATTACACTTAACGAATTTAACCTTTTTATTTTTTTATATTTACACAATATATAAATTATGCATATATGTACTTATATTAATCTTAAAATGAATTAATCACTTTATTAATCCTAATATATCAAATCCAAAAGAATATATAAGTAATTTAGTTATAAAAACAAATATGTATAGTATATTATATTGAAAATAACTATTATTTTATTAAAACTATAATACATTTTATAATACTTTTGATACGTTTTTATAAATTATTATTTTTATTACTTTTGAAAATAGTTCTTTTACTTTTTTTAAAATCGTTATATTCTAATTAATCTAAATTTATATTCATAATTTTTTCCTTTCTAATTTCTAATATTAGAAGATTCATTCTTAAGTCACTCCAATTAAAAGCTTATTAAGAGCGAGTCTTTACCCGAAACCTTGATATAAGTTTTATTTTAAATCATTCTCATCCTTAGAGTGTTATAAGCATACCATATTTCATAAAATTTATAAATTTTTCACCTTTTTCTTTTTAATATATATATTATGTCACAACTTTAAATTATAAAAACATATAATTATGATATAATAAAGTTATTAATTTATCGAATATTAAATTACAAAATATTTACAGCTTTTTATTTAAATCATTTAATATTTCATTTGAACAAAACTATAAGCCATTAAATAAAAGCATAACATCACTAACTTCTTAATGTTTTAAGTGATATTTTAGGTATAATGAGCTAAATATTAACACAATTTGTGTTAAAAGTCATTAAGTCATGTTTAGATTAAAGACTACTACATACATTTGCATGTCATTAATGAGAAAATACATTTTAAAATTAAAATCTTGAGATGTATTTCTTGGTATGATTAATTAAGAATTTTAATTCAATTGATTAGAAATTTGTAGGAAAATTCATTAAGTTAATAGTTATAGTTAAGAATTTCAATTCAATTAATTACAAATTTTAATTTTACTTAAATAATTTATTATTATTATAAGAGAGAATTGATAAAGTCAAATTCATTAACTATAGAAAATTTTGATATGCACGAACAATATCTAAATCATTTTACAAGAAATGATACAATTTACAAAATTAAGATAATATCAGCCAAGTAGACTAGAGAGCGGAGACTGAGAGAACATCTAATTGACTAATTGTACTTGTTGGTAGGATCATCAACAGTTTGGATCAACTCATCTGTATGTACAAACATTATATTTAGTAATATAATATTAAAATAAAAAGAACATTTAATAATGTAGTATTAAATAAAAAGAAAATTAAAAATACATTCATCTTCATATATTTGATCAAAATAACCTTTAATTGGTCGATTAAATTCACTAGTCCCCTCCGCATTAATAATTGTGGCTGTAGGAAAATAAAAAATACGATATTAAGTAAGATAATATAAAGATTGATAAAATAAATATATTAAAAAGAAAAAAATTTACCATCAATATCTTCATTATTTAACCAACTTTGAGCCATATAAGGGCTTCCACAGTGAGATAACGAAGTCGACCACGATGAGGAGTAATAACCTAACCACTAGTACTAAATGCAGACTCTGAAGCAACGATGGATGATGGAATAGCTAACAAGTTTCCTGCAATGACTTGCAAGATCAGATAATTGTGTCCAAACATCTTCCACCATGACAATTTATTGAACGAATCACCTTCAGTTTTAGGAACACAATATGTGAAAAAATATTTATCTAACTCCATCGTATTGTAAAAAAGCATAGCCCTTTTCTCTTTCAAATTTGAAAGAGAATCTGTTAATAATGGGTCACAAGAAAAAGTTGAACTTCAAACTGAAGTCAGAGTTGAACTGCCTGCAACACTACTAAGATCCCGATCATGAGTTTGTTGCATTATGACTTCATAATCATTAAACAATTAATATCATAATTGTTTTATGGTATGTAGACACTCTCGAGCTTGATCATTATACAATGCATTATAAATATATTCAACCACGTCCATCTTGTATCTTAGGTCCAACACATATAATACTGCAACAATATCTCCAACTTTAGACCAATCAAAATTAAACTACTCTGCCATTTGTTCCTCCATAATTTGAATAACTGCATTGGAGTCAAACATCCACAATGATAAAACATGTTTTATGTTCGACATAGTGCTAAAGATACAGTGCGAAGTTGGATATTTTATTCCTGAGAACAATTCAGTCCAATTATTGAATAATTTTGACTTCATATAAAGTTCTCTAGCCAAGTCCTACCGATCTTCTGAAGGTACACAGGCATACTAAGAATCCCTTTCGGCTAGTCTAATAAATAGCTGAGCATATGAGATTGTCGATTCTAACATCTTAAAGGTTGAGTTCCATCTAGTAGGACAATCCAAAACCAACTTCTTTGAACTTAGAATGCATAAAATTTGTGCATCATCTTCAAAAGCTTCAATTCTTTTAGGAGTTGCACTCCAATATAAAACACTATTCTGAATACACTCTGTTGCTTCCTTTATCGTCTCCAACCCATCCTTTACAATCAAGTTAAGGATATGTGCAAAACAACGTATATGAAATAACTTACCTCTAGACAATACGCTCCTAATTGGCTAACCCGCTTCTTAGCCTTCAACTTCTCAATCATAGCATCATTTGTGCTACAATTATCGACTGTGATGGAGGATACTTTTTTGTTGATGTTAAAATTCATCAAACAGACTTTCAACACGTTTATCAATTTTTCACTTATATACAGTGTCGGCACATAAATGAAACTATCATGAAAATGCAGACCAACATGAATCATAAATTCATAAAATAATGAAAAAAGTAAATGATAAAAATATTAAAGAATATAAATTATCTCAAAAGGCTATTGCATAACTTCCAATCATTATCAATATAATATGTCGTCATCGCCACGTAACCCTTCTTTTGGTTATTGGTTGTCCACATGTCTGTTGTTATGGAAATTTGTCCTTAAACACTCGACAATGCTCTTAATGTTTCTCTCTTCTTATCCTCATAAATTTTGAAAATATCAGTCCTCAATGTATTCCAACTTAAAACCTTAAAAGTCGGTTAGAGTGAATTAAGAAATATCCTGAATGTTTTGCTTTCAACTATAGATAATGGTTGTTCATCTCCAATAATCATATTAGCCATTAAAATCCTTGATCTATGATTGTCAAAAGTTGTTACGGTTATTTCTTTTTTTCCTTTCGTAAGGTTAGGGGTAAAAAATGTTTGATCACCTAAAACCATCTTCCTTCTAGTACATGATTCCATATGTCACTTTAAATGAGATGTTCCACCTTTTGAATCACTTGAATACAACTTTTGACAATAATTGCATTATGCCTTTTCAATTCCGTCGATCGATATAGTCTTCTTAAAGTGATTCCAAACTTCACTTTTATGTTGAGTAACTTGAGTCCTAATCGAACTTCTATCGTCACTTGGTGTCGGAATAGAAGTTTCCATTTCTACCTCCGGTATTAGATTAAAACTGTCAACTAAAGGAATATGGTCATCCATCTGACCAAAAACATATAAATACTTGAGGTTAGAAATAAGAATATGTTAAGAAATGACACATTCTCAATCAAAATACTTTGCCTACATTCTAGTTAAAATATTCCATATAAAAATGTTTAAGAAAATCAAAGAATCAACCTAGTTATTTCTCCAAATTCAACGTTCCTATCTATTAGAAACATAAATCAATATATGGAATCCATATATCTTGTTCACATATATAGAATCCCATATTCACCTACCACCTCCCATTCGTTCTTTAAAACAATTTAACAAATATAAAAAAGTGTGAATTAATCATCATGCTAAATTTCGTCCTGAACCATAATAAGTACCAAAATTCAGGATTGTGTTAACTTTGAATATGCTAGAATGTCTAAGTAAGTTAGGTTGATCATTTACAGACATTAGACAAGCTTCTCCAAGTAATGGATTGGGACTGCTAAAACTTAAGGCAAATCGCAAACCTACACTTTCTCAAGCTAAGATGTCATATGAAGATGTGCTGAGTGACAAAGCTATGCTACCTGTTTCATATGATCTTGCTAAATCATGATACTATATGTATTAATCCTCTAAAAACATTTGCATTACACTTTTAAATCTGACATATAAATCCATTTTTATGTATATATGCATCCTACATTTAAATTGGTGAAACCTAAATATATGCATTCAACTCACATTTATGAAGACATATACTTAGAATAATTTTGCTGGAGTAACTCTTGAATGCATTTGTCTTGTTGAAATTGAAATATGGATTTAAGTCCTCAGTCACATCTGTACAAATATAGATTTTAAGTATACAATTTTATCTATATAAGCAATCATTGGCAAACCATACTTAGTGCTATTTACTAATTCTAGGGTTGGTAAGTGAAATATCTTTAAATTGGATGCCTCAGTAGTCTTTACTATTTAGCTGCATCCATCCTTACTAATATCTAATTTCTTATTTGATGGTTCTCTTGTAAATAACTGTTTGAAACAAACAAAAACTCATGCCCAACATTCATGAACAACTTTTATTTGCTTTGCCCAAATAAGGTCATACCCCATTTAAAATTCCTCCTGTTTTTTTTGAATTTTCAAGTTACTAGTTCCAACCAATGGGGCATGTCTCTTATAGTAATTCACATGTCCATAATTACTGTAAGAGATTTTTTTTGATAAAAGATTCAATAGGTTGTAAAGTGAAAAAAATGTGAACGAAAAGCTTTTAAATGAGCTAGTGAGTATAACCATATAAGAGAAAGGTTGCTAAGAAAGCTAAAGGATAGAAGTTTCCAGAAAGGTAATTTAGGGTGCCCATTTAATAGTTGTAGTTGAGAAAGATGAGGGAATGGAATGACTCTTCTTTCACATACACAAATATGTATGCATATAAGATTACAACTCATTTTGGTAACACATTAACAAGCAATATGCAATCTTTTTTCGCGCTCTGACTATCATCACGAACGTCTAGTACCATGTGATCTAATAAAGAAGCAAAACGACTAACAATCAAGAGCGACATTTCATCAAACAATATGCATTATCCCATATTCCCAATATTAACATACAAAGTTCTCAAATGAGCCAAATCAGTTCTCAAAACAACCAACTATTAATAAAAAACCAAATTTGAGAAGAGAGAATGAGGGATTACCTTATTAAGTATGTTGGATTGTTCATCGTTGGTTGTTTTGAGCGTTGGTGGCTTTATAATTCACACGGCCGACGATAAAGTATAGATGATACGAAGAAGAAGAATAGAGGAGTGAAAACTGTTGTGTGAGTGAGCGTGAAAGTCACAGAAATAGTAGCTGGGTGAGAGGTCTAGGATGAAGGGAGGGACTGCTGGTACTGGCTGGCTACTGCGTTGTTTCGTTTAATGAGAAGCAAAACGACGTCATTTTTTCTTTCAACAAAATGACGACGTTTAGTCTTATGTTTTAAGTTCTGTTTTATAACTTAAACGACGTCGTTTTGCCGGTAAAAAAAGTAATTTTAAATATTCACAAAATGACGTCGTTTTGCTACAAACAAAACAACACAAGGCATGGGCCACGGGTCATGCCGGTTGGCTCGAGCCACGACCTGACCCGATTACCTTAACATGTAGCCCAGCCCGAAGTGGCTCAAGCTAAACCCAACCGACTCATGGGCTGGTTTGACTGAGCCAAATTCGTTGACCATAGGGCCAGCTGGGATGGGTCGAATAATTTTTGACATCCTTACTTGAAATTCACGATTGTTTATATCAATGCTTTTGCTGCTTGCATAAAAACGTGTATTGCAGAATTAAATTGAATAAAACCTAGTATTGTTTTGCTAAAATCATCTTTGTTTTACTTTTAAATTCTAAAAGTTATATTATAAAAAGTCTCAATTAAGTCCTTAACCTTAATTAAAAACTCACCTAATCTCTTAAATATTAGATTTTATTAAATAAATTCTGAAATTACAAATTATATTGACACGTGTAAACGTACATATAGGATTAAAGGACTCGGAGAGTTGGAGATTTTGCCAAATTCTACTGTATAGTACATTGGTTGTCTTCGTACAGAACGTCAGTCGCACCTAGATTGCTGCTTTGTCTCTCTTCCAGCACCAATATAAACTAATTGCAAGAAAGGTGAAACGAAAAAGTTGAGAACTTTGGTGGTAAAAGATGACGAATCTCCCTCAATCCCTCTCTATGAACGCAGCGTATGGTGGGCCCAGCGTCTCTGTTCCTTCCCCCGCCGGAGGAGCTCCGGCCAGCAAGGACCGGAAGATGGCGTCCGCAGAGCATTTGGTTCTTGAGCTAAGTAACCCCGATCTTCGGGAAAACGCCCTTCTGGAGCTTTCTAAGGTGAGAATACGACCCTTTTCGCGCTTCTGTCAACATTTCGCTCTTGGGAAATGAAACAGAACGGTGAATATTTACGGCAATTTTTTCAGACAATTTGTTCAGATTGTAATCTTGTCTGGGAAGTTAGTTCTTTTATTGTTTAATTTTTGCCTTTTCTTATTGTTATAGGGGAATTGGGTATGAGCAACGTTTGGGATTTAGGGATTGGATATGTGTTTGTATATTATAGAAAGTCGGTAGCTTTTCTTTATAAAGATTGCTTCTTGAAAGTTTGTAATAAAGTTTGTAACTAGTTAATGAACTTTTGCTTTATTTTATGTTTGATTTCGATTAGTTTTTCAGGTTCTGGTTCTGTGCATTTTGTTGTAATCTGGGGTAAGAACGATAGTTCGCATCAAATATAACACCAATTAGTGGCTAGTAACATACTTTCAACTTATAAACTTACCGTGTATGAGCATTTTATTTGTTAACTTTGGCTGGCCATATCATTTTCATATACTAGAACAGTTAAGAGAGGTAATCATTGGTGGATTTTTCTTGCTGGCTTTGGGTTTCAGTTCTTTCGCATTATCAGTTTTTGTTTTCTAGATTAACAGTAGATTATATAATAATCCCTTTTTTATTGGAGATTGAGATGTCTATGCCATCTCTTTTATTGAGATTGATGTATTCCATTTTGAAGGATTTCAATGGATCACCTGTGGATCAGTATCAAGCATTGTTGTATCCTACAACTTAGTTTATGTCTTAGTTAATGTTCCATGGCATACATATCAATAGTATCTAGGATATTGTGTTTCAAAAGCTATTAGCTGATTTTGTTCCGACATATAATCTGAACTCAACGTAATCCCTATTGAAGATTTACTTTGATGAATGTTTTTCTGAGATTTAACTATAATTAATTTGCTAGCAAGACTCATATAGCATGTGGATCTAAATTAAAGAAATAGTTGTAAAGGGTAATTTTGATATCTTTTTACTAGATAAGACAGGGAGCCCAACCAAGAATGTCATATTGGCACCTAGATTCTACTAAGAGTAACCCATCTTTCCCTGTAACATACAAGTGATCATGTTTGTGATTATGTAAGTGAAGTCAAGGTCTGCATATGTAGATTGTGAATTAAAGTTGTCTACAAACTGCAGTAATCATCGTCATCAATGAGATTATTTCAAATTTGTTTCCTTAAGTGGCTTTGAAGTTTAGCTGTTATTATGTGTGCTTCAATTGTAAACTAGTATCTACCTTTGTTTATTTTCTAGAACAAGGAATTATTTCAAGATTTGGCTCCTTTTGTGTGGAATTCTATTGGTACTATTGCTGCACTCATACAGGCATGACTAATGAACTTGTGTTTTTTCTTGTCGTTATTTCTTTAGAAGAGAGAATTATTTCAAGATTTGGCTCCATTATTGTGGAATTCTTTTGGTACCATTGCTGCCTTGCTACAGGTATGCTATTTATAGTATTGTTGTCTATTTACAGTCTCCCACTTTTCCTTGTTTGGTTCAATCTTGTGTTTTTCCATTCTCTAGTATGTTTGATTTCATAAAAATTATGCAAAAGGTTAGATCCTTATCAATTTTAGAAAGTAATCTTAGTTTCTAAAATTCTCATATCCAAGCTGACAAGAAACTAAAAAATTGTGGATTACTGCATGATAGGATGAGGAAATGACAGTTTTCTTAAGGTCTAAATTGACTTTGTTATTGGTTCAAACTACTTGGTGGTTTAATAGAATGGTGCTCTATCTTTTGTTGTTGACATAATGCGTTTCACTTCTTATTAACGCAAAAAGGGCAATTTGACCCAAATGTTTGTATGAGAATTTAACTTAGATTTAGACATAGGCACGATAATTTAACTTAGATCCAAACATTTGATAGCGTTAAAAGAGAACCCCAATATTGTAAAAAAGTTTGTAATAAATTAACGGGACCCTAGTTTCTTTTTTGGATTCTGATTGACATTTTTTTATTATTTTGTTATCCCACTATGCCAATTGTACACCTCAGCTGGAAAAAGGGGCTCATTAACTGTTTTATGTCTTCTCCTCTCTCCATCTCCTTTTCTCCTCTGTATGGATCTTCCCATCACTTGTGTCGACTCTAAACAACAAGGTCTGACCATTGAGATATTAGACTCTGTCAATTGACATCTCAATTCCTTGTCAAGGCTCCCCATCCATTTGATTTAGATCTTTTGGACTAAATTTGGGTGATCACTCCAGCTCCACCCATGTTCGATATGAGTACCAGCTCAAAGTAATTTCTTCCATTGATGGTGATTTGAGGCCACAGCTTCTCTTTAATCTCACTCTGTCACAAGAAAAAACTTGATCTATCCATCTTATTGTTAAGATAAGCAAATTGCAACCGGCACCTACTTCTGGTACACAATAGGTACAATTCCTGCCTTCTACTGGGAAATAGTGTTGAAGGCAGGTTGAGGCATGTTAAAGTGTGTTCTTGGAGGATTGCACCAGTCTCCATTTTCACTAGGGAGAATGTAATTTGGTTGGCAGAAATTTGTAAAAGTGATTGTAATGGATCTACCCTCGAGGCACCACTGAGAGACCTGGATTGCATCAGAGACTACCTGATAGCAGCCACCATGACTTGCCATTATTAAATAGAACCGTGCTGAGTGCAGCTGCTTTGATTTCATACCCATCAGATAGAGATTTCCATACCCACAAGCGCCGCCTACAAGGCCCACATAATCCATTTCACAATTAGCTTTGATCACTGACATTGACATAGCTTTTGAATTACAGATATTATAGGATACAAAAGGATATTTAATATGCTTACCCATTGTACCAGAAGCATCACTACCACCATAAAGGGTTGCATAAGCTTGCAGCCAAGCCCCTGACACTCATAAAAGGTTGCATAAGCTTGCAGCCAAGCCCCTGACACTAATTCAAGGCTTGTGAAAAGCGGCCCCATATATAGAATGAAGTTTGACTGATACTGGCAAAGATGAATAGAGGAGAGTCGAAGATGGAGAGAGGGAAAGACAGCCCTAAAACAGACCTAAAACTGTTAGTGGGTCGGTCCCTTTTGCGAAAATGGGATGGAACCCATAAAAAATAATTAAAACATGTCAAGATGTCTAAATTTGACAGATCACAAGGGAATATATGGTTCTGTCAATTTGGGGTTTAAACTGAACTCTTTTACAATGTTGGAGCTCTTTTTGAATGTTACAAAACTTTTGGTCCAAGTTAAATTTTCGTGCAAAATTGCCCCTTTTTCCGTTGACTAGGGATTTATCTTTTAAGCTTTCTAAATGGTTGTCTGCAAATTGTTGGACTGGTTGTACATCGAATTAGAGGTCGTGAGGAAAGTTAACACGCACACACTCTGGTAATTACTACTGCTTCTTTATTAACGATATTTTTTTTCAAATATCTTGTCAATTTTTTGATTGCTAAGGTTCTTGACTTATGTTTTTCTGCATCTTTGTTTCTCACTTCCAGGAGATAGTTTCGATATACCCCGTTTTATCACCACCAGCCCTGAGTCCTGTACAATCAAATCGTGTTTGCAATGCTCTCGCTCTTCTGCAGGTCAAATATTCTCTTCCTTCTTATCCATTATATATTATATTTTAATTCTGCAATTATCTTGGCCTTTTACGTTCTTTTGTTTATGTATGTGTTCTTTTATGATTTGAGAGGAGAAGCTCTCCTAGTTCCTTTGAAGGAACTATATTGCTGACATGCCTCATGTCTTAGATGAAGTTGAGTGTTAGGAGTTCAATGTAATTAGTTGTCACTGCTTTGCCTCGTATCACTCATCAATATTTTGCCTATTGATGATTAAGGCTGTTAGCACAGTCTTAATACTCATTCATCAAATTAGCTTTAAAACTTGAAACGTTTCATCAGATAAAATCAGTATTATCTCTTCTATAATTTTAATACAATAACTAAGACAAATGCCATACATCTCTTTCATAATTTTAATACATAAATAAACTGTTTATCAAACATATATGCTAATGCCATATGTAAAATTTTGACTTCCAACCAGCACACATTTAGTGTTTAAACTTCAAATCTTCTATCTCTTACCTAATATTCGAATATCTTTCAAGATCCACTAAGATCTAAGTGAAATATTCAAGTTTCCTTCTTAATTCATGTCCCATGAGCCCCCTCTTTCTAAAAATCCTTCTCTCTCCAGGGTTGTAAAAAGTGATCCTCTTTAGTTTTTGGATGAAACAATCTATTTGTAATTAGTAATACAACGGCTAACCTCCTGTACATAGCTAATGGAAAAAAACCATTTCTGTTTTGCTATCGATGATGAATCACCTAAACAGTGGTTAATCTTGCCTTGGGGTTAACAAGGAGGCCAAATTAGACTTTGGTCATTTCTTACGAATTATAGGTCCTTTTAACATTCTAATGCTACTCAAGTCTCCTCAATCCAGTCTTCTTAGGGAAAGTTTTGTTTAAAATACCAAAAAACAATTTAGTAGACCCTGAGGTTGAGCTAGTAAGTTATTTTTCTAGACTTCTCTCAACTTGACACCACGGAACCTCACATATCTCGTCTTTGACATCATGAATACCAAAATTGCCTTATCCTAGCACCCACAAAAATCTCCTTATATTAGCAAATAATTCTCATTCAAGTCTATAACTCTTTCACTCATTAATGAGAACATCTCAAACATCATCAATATCTTATTCAACCTTTCATAATACACAGACATATACACCATTCTACCATATATATATGCATATCTAATAACGACAATGACTTGTTACATAACATTCATTTAACACCTTACTCAAGTTGAGATTCGTGGGTTTCACATTTATGCTTGAAAGTATCATGGATACTGGTTCCACATCTTATGTTTTAACATTTTCTGCTATGAGGAGTCTGATGGTTCAGACAGTAATTTGCTAATATATCTGATGTTTTCTCTGTTTTCTTGTTTGTGTGTACATATGCTGTTTACATTGTAAAGTAATCTTGATTCATTAGAATTGATGTTTCTTAATGTTCATGTACATACAGTGTGTGGCATCTCATCCAGACACAAGGATGTTGTTTCTGAATGGTAGGGTTCTTCATCCTGTTCTCAGATCTATATCGGTTAAGAAACTAAAATGTTTCTTTGTGAATGAGAATATCCTTAGATATTGTTCTTTGAAGGGGATTGTCTAAACCTTCTCCAGTGAGATTATGTACCTCAAACTAATATGTTAAACACATCCTCTTTGCAGCTCATATACCTTTATATCTGTACCCTTTTCTTAACACAACTAGCAAGTCAAGGCCTTTTGAGTATTTGAGGCTTACCAGTTTAGGTGTTATTGGGGCGCTAGTGAAGGTACTCAATCATCGCCAGCATTTGCTCAACTTGTTCCCTTTTCACTTCCTTTCCACTTGATGTTGGAATGTGTTTTTCCTTCTATTTTCTTTGGTTCATTAAACATCATATTCTAATGAAAAATTCATCTCGCCGTTCGAAAATTATGTGCACGAAAGGTTATATCAAACTCAGTTATTCTTTTCTTTACCAGGTTGATGACACGGAGGTTATAAGTTTTCTTTTATCAACTGAGATTATTCCACTATGTCTTCGGACCATGGAAATGGGCAGTGAATTGTCCAAAACAGTTGAGTACATTTGCCTTTTCCTTAATTATTTTCACTTCTACTTGAATCATTTTCAGGCACATGCTAGGCTTTGTCTTGACCCATGTCCCCATGAATATGATTGAAACGTTCATCAATTTATTATCTGTTGTGATGAACAATTAGCTGCAAGCACATTGTTATCTTGAGTTCTATTGCTGGCCCCAATTTTATCTCAAGATCGTGAGATCTGAAACAGAAAATCCAGCTTATCGTCAATTTATCTTGTGTTTACTCTCATATCAAAAACCAGGTTGATCCGTTTACAAATATTGATGGACTATGGATGATATCTTAGTCTCGATCCCTTTGATATGACAGGTTGCCACATTTATAGTTCAAAAGATTCTGTTAGATGATGTGGGGTTGGACTATATTTGTACTACAGCAGAACGATTCTTTGCAGTAGGTCGAGTCCTGGGTAACATGGTTACATCACTTGCCGAACAACATTCAAATCGGTTGTTGAAACACATTATCAGATGTTATCTTCGACTGTCAGATAATCCAAGGTAAGTTGAATTGAATCTTAAAAGTCTCTTCCAAATTTTGTTTGTCCTTTTTGCATCTCTTCTTTGCATTCTTTTTCTTCTTGATTCATTGATCTACAATGGTGTTTTTTTAATTTTCATTTGAATGATTGTGTTTTTCAATTAAAATATATGCTTTGGTATTTGGTATTCAGGGCCTGTGATGCTCTGAGAAGTTGCCTGCCGGATATGCTGAGAGATGGCACTTTCAACAGTTGCCTTCGTGTAAGTAGTGCTCATGTAACAATTACTTTCTGATTTTAGATTGCATAGTCTCAAAATTTCTTACAAGAAGATTAATTTGCCTTCTCTAATACCACTTCCAGGACGATCTGACAACAAGGCGATGGCTGCAACAACTTCTTCATAATGTTGGAGTGAGTCGGGTTCCAGCACTTCAGGGTGGAGGAGGCTTTGATCATATGCTGGTGAACTAAGCAGATTAATTCGTTCAGAGTTCTCACCTAGTCAATTGTTAATCCTATTCCTCCTACCAACATCATCTCTAGAGTTAAACAGAGTTTGGAAATGGGATCATTGGTTTGCCATGGAAGCTGGCTTAACTGTGGATATGGCTGTACATATGCAGTGCTGATGTATGTACAAAATTCTCTTATCATTTCAAGTTGTTTAATTTGTGGAAATGTAGGAGTGGAGTTGAGGCTTTTCTTTTGGGACAATTAGTTTTGATGCCGGCAATATTGGATTAATTTATAGGGAGTAGTTGAGTAGCCTACTCCTTAAACAAGAGTATAAAATGTCCAAAACATACCTTACTCTCTTTTCACCAGAGGACAATTATAGTGTAATTGTTTCATTATACCAATGTGACTATCTTGTATGAGGATGTAATCTTACCAAGGATAATGTTGTCTTTTAGTAGGCCTATTTAAATATTACAAAGAAAAGAAGGTTCTTTAATATTTCGTAATTAGAGTTCATCTTTGGTGATTTTAGCAATTGAGGTAAATTAATATGCAAAATTACTCATAATAATTTAAGGTTTCAAATATAATTTTTTAGTCATAATATTATTTGTTTGTAATCATTAATTGAGTTCAGTTAAGTGAAATGTATTTTGTTTATATTCCAATTTCATGATTTTTGTTAGTTTATCGGTTGTTTTGGGGAACAATATGATAAAGACTTGTTTTTGTAGGCATTTGAAGGAATTATTTTATGGAGTAAGGAGGAGGCGAGCTATTAAGACAACACTGAAGTATAGAAGTGTGTAAACTGAATTGTTTAAGTAGTTTTTGTTGTCTTATGAAATTGAAAATAATTATTTATTTTGTTACTTTTTAGGATGTAGAATTTCATAAGAAAGAAATATTATTTTACTGGTGGGAGAAATTGACATAAATAACTCGTTTGTTTACATCAATGTTGCGAATACCGTATCGGACTCGGTATCGAATTAAGTTCTGGTACAGTACTGTACCGGTACTGGTCAATACCGGGTACCGTTTCGGTTAATTTTTTAAATTTATAAAATAGTCCTTGAATTTTTTAAAAAATGAAAAAGAATCCATTGCCATACTGTACAGTTGTACTGTATATTTTTAACCTAGTCTCAAAAAATCAAAACAATAAATAATAATCACAATTAATATGAAATAATAATAATTTTCAGATATTTCACATATAAATAATAACCACAATTTATACAAAAAATTTGCTACTTAATTCCTATATTATTCAAAATTTTCAATATTGACCATATATGGTCAGTACCGACCAGTGCCAGCCAAAACAGTCCGGTACTAACCGGTATTTACATCCGTTACATAAATAACTCTATTTTGTATCGTTCTCCAGCCACTATGGTACGTACCGCTCGATACTGGCCGGTACAGTCTGAAATTCAAAATCTTGATAAGAGCTTTTAAGGTAAAAATATAAACTCTTTTATAATTTTTAAAATTTTCAAAAAAGTCTTTCTAATTTATCAAAATTTCAGAAAACTTCTCTTTTACATTTTAGTTAAAAATGAAAAAAACACACATAATATGAATATTATAATCGAATATTATTAATATGATAATTTAATTCAGTTCTTAAATTTGATATGAATCAATTAAATTTGAATTAAATTAATAATCTAAAATAATTATAATAAATTATTAGTTTGAATCAAATTTAATTAGTTATATTCGAGTTTGTTGAGTTAAATCGTCGTATAAATAGTATTTGATTAGTCTACATTTGATGTTTATATTGTATGTATTTTATTATTATTTTTTATTGAAATTCATATAAATGTGTTTTTGAAATACTAAAATAAAGAGGAATTTAAAAAAATAAAAAATTAATTGTAATTTGTTTTCTTTTTTCCCTTGGTACTTAAAACTTGGACAGCATTGAAAGCCTAAAACTAAAAGAGTGAGTGTGAGCTTTGATTAGTTAAGTTACCACTTACCACCCAAGTACAAGGGAAAGGCTCAAGAGAAAGAAATAGTAAATGGGTTGGCCAAAACAGGTAAGCAAAGTACAATAAGGAAGGGGCAACATTGGAATAAAGAAGGGGGAAAAAATGGGGTTGATTTGACATATCATCGTCGTAAAATTGAGGGAGATCTTCCCTAATCTCTCCCTCTGACTCCATCTCTGACATTAACAAAAATAAAGTGAAAAGCCAAAGAGCTCATTTCAATGGTGAGGAATGAATTGAAGTAAGTAGAGAGCATTTGTTTTGGTGAGGTCAGAAAGACAGCAAGCAACCACTAGCAATACCCACTATGAACTAATACATCTCTCTTCTTTGATGGGCCAAATCAAGTTGCTGAATGGTAATGGGAGTAAAAAAGGTAAAATCTACAGTACAAGCACAGGAGGCATGATGATGGTGCATGCAGGAAGGTGGATGGAGGAGTACGTGAAGTTGGACAAAAATGTAAAAACAGAAAAAGTAGTGTTGGGGGGGAGAATAAAAAGCTGCAGATTTTATAGGGATCGGCGATGTAAAAAGAAGAAATATGTATGGGAAGAGTGGTTGGGTCAGTCACCTAAACAAAGTTGGTTCCTTCAGAAGGAAACATCCTCCAGAGATCCCTCCCAGAAAATTTTTTAGTCCACTGCCATAGTTTCTCACCTTTGTTGTCTTTTTTGTTATTTCTTACTTTGAAAAAAAATATATGATTGTGTTTTAGTACTATATTATTAAATTTTTTAAAATTCGGAATAAAAGTTAAATTCGTAAAATAAAGAGTTTAAGGTTATAAGGTTCAACTAATATTAGACCGTCATAAAATCAGTTAAGATTAAATAAATTAAATAATTTAAAAAATGATCGAAATAAATATCCTTAAAAATTTTAAAGTTTAATTAAAAATACTTTTAAATAAAAATTAATCGATTTTTTTATTTATAAAAACTAATTAGTTTATAAAAATTGACCGATTAATTAATAAATTGGTCGATTTTTAACAACAAAGATTATTAAACTAAATCAAATCAGAAACTTAAAAACGAATTGAAAAGTTAGCCGATTCAAAATTTTCACTATTAAACCAGCCGAATCGATTTAGTTTTTAAAACACTAAATATTTGTTTAGACTATCTTGTAATACATTAAATATTACATATTTAAATCTAAATTTATGGTAATTATTGACTTTTAGAAGTGAGTAAAGTGGTATTTGAAAATTTTTAAGAATAATTTTAAATAATTGACATTTTGAATTTGAATTATTTGAATTCTTTTAAATTTTAATCTTCTAAAGTTTCTAAACTTGTATTTGCTTCTTTTATTTGATGCTTATTATTGCATTTCTTCAAGCGTAAGTTAGGTTTTCTTTAGAATGTCTATACAGAGATAGAATTAAGCTCTCTAGGGGAGGGGGGGGTCGAGTAGATGGAGTAGGAGAGTATGAGGTCAAAGGTCGTATGTTCGAATTCCCTTACTTACACTTTCTCGATCAAGCCTGTTGTATAGAACTTGCCTAGTGTAGAATACCCGGTTGATGTAATTTATAGATTATTGTGTCAATTCAGAGATTTACCTAATACGCATCCAAAAGATAATTGCTGCAGGTTCCTAAAAAAAAAGAATAAAAAATGTGGTAAGAGTTATGTTGAGATCTTTAAATTAATTAGCTTATATTGTAATTAAATTAGTTTAATTAGATTTATTTTAATTTAATCAATAATTTAAATTAAAATAATTTAATTTAACTTAAATTTAATACGTGTATTTCGTTATAATATAAGGTCTTCACGTGGTGCAGTAAGATGCAAATATACATTAAAAACTTAAAATTTATATTACGTCAATATTGATGTGATGCACCGCATATAAAAACTTAACTCTGTATAAGTAAACTTTACTTTGATCGTGTTAAAAACATTTGCTCTTAAGGGATGGTTGAGTTCATAAAATGAGAGATATAAAACTAAAAAGTCATGTATTCGAGTCCTCCTATTTACGCTCTTTTGATCGAGACTGTCGTGCAACACTTACCTAATGTGGAATACCCGATTAGTGTGATTTGCAGGCTATTACGTCAATCCGGAGATTTACCCAGTGTGTATCTAAAAAATAACAACTGTGAGTTTTCCGTTTCAAAAAGAAAAAAGAGTTAAAAACATTCAGGCTTATTTTGAACACTTTAAAATATTAAAATTTAGCTTATATTTTAGTAAAAACATTATGGTCAAATTTACAATTTTTTGTCTTAGATTTAAATATAACATTTCTGTAGCGATTTGTCTAACTCAGCCCAACTCAATTCGAAGTCAACTTACTCACTTTAAGTTGATCAAATTTTAGGCTAGATTAGATTTTTAAAATTTTTTTGAAATTCACGTCAAGTTCAAGCTTAAGCTATCCGATATAACCTATCCTAATATGAAACTAAAAAATTTTAAATTAAACAATATTATCTTTAAAATTTTTTAAAAATAATAATTGAGTTTGGCTCGAGTTCAATCAAACTTATACCATCCAAATTCAATCGATCTCGAGCTCAGGTCATGAGGTTCAAAATCGATAAGATTTCAAATCAAGTCAGGTTCAAATACCAAATTTCATGGGCATTACCACTTTTACATTTATGGTTTTCTATACACTTACAAGAGAAAGACTTAAGTTACTTGTAGTAATAATATCATAAGAAATTGTTCACAAGATGGTTTTAAAGAGGAAATTAAATTCATTTTCTGTTGGGTATTAGGAGGAAAATCTTATTGGGCCATGAAACATAGTTTTCTAATGTAGATTTGAAGATTGAGTTGCACCTAACCCAAGACAAAACCACAACCATCATTATAAAAAAAGTCCAATTCAAGTAGGCCCTCATCCTAAAGCTTTTGAAGATCAAAATTAAAGGCCAACAAAGCCCATGGCCCGAGAACTCTACATCGGTTTAATCCAAAATTAATAAATCTCATTAAAATTAATTAAATTTTGATTCGGTTCGAACTCTAATATTATAATTTAATATGAGTCAACCCGAAGCTTGATTAATATTTTTATATATTTTTTTCATTTACCTTATTTAACATAAAGTGTATAAATTTTGGGGCACTTTGAAACCAGGTGAAAAATGATGCAGATGAAGCTTTACACTTCGAATACTACCAATCTTTCATTTTCATTGCTTTTTAAATCTAATGTCACTCTTAAGCACAATGATATTATATTTTAATGGAAGTACTGAGGTTACCTTCTGACATCATTTGTCATGGTCAATCTTAGTCATGTGTAACAATCATTTGTGACCAGAAACGCTAATCTTCACGTGATTTTGGAGACATTCCCCGACATTATAATATTTTATCAATTTAATAGATTAATTTTCAGAGTTTATTATGACAAGTAAAAATCCTCCTGACAGGTAGGATTTGAAATAGAGATCTTAAAAAGATCTGGTTTGGCTCGGCCCGATTTTATTCCTAGTTGATCCAACCAAGTCACGGGCTAAGGTTGAGCAAGACTGTGGCCTGACCGTTGTTTATAAAATATGGTTGTTTTAGAATTTTAAAGAAAATTAGCCTGTTTATGACTAGTCGGACCACAGGTTGACCTATTTCAACCTGCAGGATTAACTTCTTTAATTTGGAGAGATGAAGTAGTATTTATTATAAATTTTCAAAGTTTAGTAATAACATAAATATATTTTCTTTTGAATAAATCAAGTTCTGCTAATGGCTCCACTTATATGACAGAAAAAAATTCAAAATTAATTTCTATTTTTTGTTCGGCCAAATTATATTTTGTAATGAATTTACTTGTGAAGTTTTTTTTAGTGTTAATGCATGTTTGTCACATAACTTATCATTTATAACCAAGGCTAAAAGAAATAGAGTTTCTTTATAATTTACGAAATATTAGAAAAATCTTTTAATTTTTTAAATTTTATAAAAAATTAATGTTTTAAAAAAACTATTTTTTGGATATTAACTGAAAAATAATGAAAAAAGGATACGCAATATGAACAACAGATGTCAACTAATTAGATGTCAATAATATTGTGATCCAATTCAGTTCTTAATATCAACTTGAATTAATTAAAATTGACTTAAATTAATAATTTCAGATAATTATAAAAATTATTAATTTTAGACAAATTTAATTAATTCAATTCGAGTTTAAGAATTAATCAATTTTTAGGAACAAGAGTTATTAAAGTGAATTGAACTAGAAAGTTAAAAACTGAACAAAAAAATTAGTCAGTTTGAAGTTTTTATGATTAAACTGACTAAACTGGTTTTATTTTATAATCATTCATTTGAATTAGATTTAAAGATTATTCAATAATATTTCTTTATTATGATAAGAATAATTTTATAAGTGTCATTACTCAAATGCACATTAATTAAATTCTAAATATACATAATAATTCACAAATATCAAAAAATTTTAATAAAAATATAAAAAACAAATAATCTGGACTTGACCAAAGCCCATTTAGATTTGAGTTTCAGCCCTAAGCTTTGGGCCTAATCGAATTTCAGATTGAGGTCCAAATTCAAATCGACGCAATATCTACACTATACTTATTTTAATCTCCATTTGGAAAAGTGTAGTTTTGACATTGTCCACATTTGTACCGGATATGTCAAAAGTGGCTCGGTTTGACTCGATTTTGTCCCGCCTTAAGGGCAGACTGGATCCAGCCCGACCCGTTGACCTCTCTAATTCGTACAAGGGAAAGTTCCAAACTTTTAACTAGATGGGCCTTTTTCTTTATTTTTTTAATTAAAAATGTAACCATGATTCAACCTATAAATTTCTAACTGAGTTTCTCATCAATTTCATAAAGGACAAGATTAAAAGTTGTGATCATAATATAGGGACTTGTAATTAAATTCGACTGAGAGGGCTAATAAGAGGATTGTCGTTGACCACATGATGCATTATTGATTTATTGGTCCACTGATTAGACAATATATTGTTTATAATGTCAAAGGGAACCTAAATTTATGATTTGAAAATCAAAAGAATCAAATAAAAATAAAAAATTTAGAAAAATACTCAAAAAAGTCTTAAATTTGTCATTTTTAGATTTTAAAATTATTAGTTAATTTTAAAATTAATAAAGTTTAAAGGCAAACAATTATTTAAATTGAATATATTATTACATTTAAATATATTAATTTCTTAAATAGTTCATTCAAATTTAACCACAATATTCATAAAATATAAAATATATGATGAGATTAATGATGATGACATTTGATTGGGTAGTTTGAAATCAACAATAGATTAGATTCAATTTGATTCAAATTTTGATACATATTTCATTATTGAGATTAAAATATATTTTAATTTAATGTCATTTTAAACGGCTTAATTCGGTTTGAATTCGAACCGTGTAACACGAAATCGACCAAACTATCCTTAGATGTGTTTGTCTCTGTCAATGTTTTAAACATTAAACTTAAAGTTAAACCAGTCAGATAAGAATTTTAAGGTTTAAAAGATTCAGTCAGTATTAGATCGTCATAAAACTATCTAATAATTGAATAAAATCAAAGAATTTAAAATATGATTGAAAGAGATTATCTTTGTTTATCAAAAAATTTAATTTTTAGTTGAAAAATAGTCTATTAAATAAAAATTAATTAATTAATTTTAGTTTATAAGAACTTATTAATTAATTAATTTTTAAAAATAAAAATTATTACAATAAATTAAATCAAAAAATTAAAAATTGAACAAAAAAAATTGGTCAGTTCAAGATTTTTACAATATAATTGAACTAATTAAGGATAGAGAAGGCTTGCATTCATGGCAGTCCCCATCTGTAGTATGAAGAATTTTAGAGTAATTAACAGTGAAATCTGATTATAAATCTGTTTTTAAACTTGAGGATTATGTTTCCCCTCTACTTTAGATGTTTGTTTGTACGTAGGAGAAAGGGCAAAGCGAGCTAAAATGTGAGTCAGTCAACTGTCTACATGGTTGGCCTAAACTCGTTTCGTTGCTGTCTTTATAGGTGGGGACAAAAGATAAGGACAGAAAAATTTTATCCTCGACTTATTTGCTTGCTGTTCCTACCAATTTTTATCCCGACTTTGGAGACAGAGACATAAAATTTTTGTTCCTTCTAAAATCAGAGGACAAGAAAACGGAGACAGAGACAGAAACAAAACACACACATAAATTTACGAGAAAACCCCTCCCTATAAATATTTTAATTATATTATTAGTTAATTATAATATTTTAATTAATTAATAATAATATTTTAATTAAATATAATGTAA